>OX411762.1:12201155-12759932 GCA_948252205.1 Orthosia incerta | reverse complement strand
AACAAAAACTAGCTTCTACCAAGAGGTTCGCTCACATCATCAGCCTTTTAATGTTCCCACTGCTGGGACACAGGCCTCCTCTCTGTGGGAGGGGATGGGCCGTAATCCACCACGCGGGCCCAGTGCGGATTGGTGGATGTCACATGTCTTCGAATTTGGGTTCTAGGATATGCCGGTTTCCTCACGATGTTTTCCTTCACCGTTTTTGAGAGCAGTGGTGGTGTGGTGGAGGTTCGCTCACGTGATAATTATACCAAGGGAAAAAAAATCGATATTTTGACCGTTTTGAACACTGATGTATTGAGTGTACGATATATTGAACGTTGGATTTATTAACCATTCGATAAGAACGTACTAGTATTTAGACATTCGATTTATAGTGGTCTATCAATTGATATTCGATTATTTGGTATTCGATTTGGCATAGTACACCCGGGATAAAAGTATCCTTTGTAATTTAATCCATTTATCCTGATCCAGGTCATGGTGTAGCCGGGTGCTAGGTTTCAACCAAATTCGTTTAGGCTATTGACAATAGTCTTGGCAAGGTGTATCGTGTTACCTCAGGAACCGGCTTATGGATGTCAGATAGGCAGTTGCTGCTTGTACAAGTTAAATAATAAAAAAAAACAACGACTTATACATAAATTAACTATATATAGTTCAATTCAATTCAATTCAATTCAATTCAATTTATTCACAAACAATTTACATTGTATTTGAAATCATAAAAATAATAACAAGTAATAAATAATGGCATAAGTATAAAAAACACATTCATAAAATCATAAGTCATAATTAAACATTAACAAAAAAAAAAAAAATATATATTATCACACATAAAATACAAATTAAAATCATGATTGAAAAAGAATTATAAAAGAAAATGAAATATACAATTAAATTATTAAATTGGTGTAAAAATTCATGTCAGCTTTCTACGAAGGTCATTTAAAAATTAAAAACTGACAAACAAAACGGACAAAAAATATCAGTCGGCGCATTATCACAATTATATAGGTATATTACATGTCGTCAACGGAGTAGAGACATTTATCCAGTAGGAATGCTTGAAGCTTCGTTTTAAATGAAGACGTATAGATTAAGCTTTTTAATTCTAATGGTAACCTATTGAATAATTGCACTGCTTGATATTGTGAACTATGTTTCACAATGTTAAAATGAGGACTTATCTTATTTTTCAAATCTTTCCTACGTGTACTCTCCCTAACTCGTCTTTCCTCATCCGTCTCATACTCATGTATGTACTTTTTTAAATTAGTCAGAAGGACTAGAACGTAGAGACTGGGAACTGTAAGGATCTTTAAATTTAAGAAATGTGGACGACAACTCTCAATTTGTGAAATACGGACAATGGTACGTATAGCTCTTTTCTGAAGGACAAAAGCTCGTTGACTGTTATAATTATAGCTGTTTCCCCAGAATTGTATACTGTATCTTAATTTCGATTCAATCAGTGCGTGGTATACAATTTTTAAATATTTATTGTCAATTTCACCTCTAAGGGTTCTTAAAGCATAACACGCGGATGATATAGATGCATCAATGGCGGCTAATTCATTTTTCCAATTTAATGAGTCATCAATGTGTACTCCCAGAAATTTAGTTTCTCTCACGAGTTCAATATTGCCATCATTTAGTTGTATTGTCATAGTGTCTTTATTTCGGGCAGTTGTTTTGAATAAAATTACCTTGGTTTTTGCACTATTAATTTTTAACTTATTTACAGTAAACCATGTATACAGATAAGATAACGCGGCATTAACTTTATTTGCAAGTTCTTTTGTATCTTTTGCCCCAATGATGGCATTCGTGTCATCCGCAAAAACCACAAGTTGTATGTCGGGTAGAATTTTATTTATATAATTGATTAAATCGTTGGTAAACAAAATAAACAATATGGGACCTAGTATAGATCCTTGCGGCACACCGGCACTTATATTATAAAAGGATGATTTATATGTTTGTCGTTGTCCATCTTGTATCTCACTGATTTCTACAAACATTTTTCTGTTTTTTAGGTAGGATAACAGAAGTTGAGAGGCTTTGCCCCTTACTCCGTAGTGACTTAATTTTGCTATAAGTAAATCGTGATCAACAGTATCAAACGCCGAACTCAAATCCAGAAATAAACCAGCTACTTTCAATTTATTATTCATTTTAACAACAACATCATTAACAAGAGCATATATAGCGTCTCGTGTGCCAACATTTCTTTGATATCCAAATTGTCTTCGATGCAGGACTTTGTTTAAGTTAATATGAAGTAAGAGTCGAGATTTGATAATTTTTTCGAATATCTTTGAAAGCGTTGGCAGCAAAGAGATAGGCCTGTAATTTTTGGGATCAGTCTTTGGGCCTTTCTTATGAATCGGTATGATCTTGGCAATTTTTAGTAGTAGACACGCTTCGATTGAAAATCTATTGAACACGTCATTGTGACACGATATCTTGCAAAAAACACCCTGATTCAAACAGTAAAACGCCCATAACTTTTGAACGGTTGAATCGATTCTCATCAAACATATATATAACACTCGATAAAGAATTCTTAAAAAAAAACAAACGAAATTAAAATCGGTTCACCCGTTTAGGAGCTATGATGCCACAGACAAATTCACTTTTTTGTTTGAATGGTGACTTTATCGAGTGTTGTTATCTATGTTTGATGAAAATCGATTCAACCGTTCAAAAGTTATGAGCATACTGTTTGAATCGGGGTATTTTCATAAGATCGTTCGATAGTTTGTAGATTGACAAATGTGTAAGGGATATATACATTTAAAAATTTTACTTGTGTTGCATCTATTTGATTAAAATTATGAAATACACAGAATTCTAGATTACTTCAGATAATATTTAAGAAATCCATTTAGATTGAACAATTAAACCAACCTGGCTTTTGTTTATGAAAGCATGTGCTAAATGAATTTCTAGTTAATCTGATTAGCTCGGTTTACTTTCGTCTTTTGTAAGCAAACAATACGGGACTCTATTTAAATCTGTCAAAGCCTGAATAATCTTACTTACATAATTATAAATGTGAAAGTTTGTCTGTTTGGATATTAATAAATATCCAAACATACAGTCATTCACCCAAATTAAAAAGTAATCAACCAAAGTTGGGAACCAAAGTTGAGAACCAAAGTTGAGAACCAAAGTTGAGAACCAAAGTTGAGAACCAAAGTTGAAAACCAAAGTTGGGAACCAAAGTTGAGAACCAAAGTTGAGAACCAAAGTTGGGAACCAAAGTTGAGAACCAAAGTTGGGAACCAAAGTTGGGAACCAAAGTTAAGAACTAAAGTTGATAACCAAAGTTGAGAACCAAAGTTAAGAACCAAAGTTGAGAACTAAAGTTGAGAACCAAAGTTGAGAACCAAAGTTGAGAACCAAAGATGTCGACATAGCTCAGAGAATAAGCAAGCTGTAGTAACGATGGGCCGGCCATATTAGCCGTAGAACCGATGACCGTTGGGGTAGACGGGTTCTTGAGTGGAGACCGCGAACTGGCAAACGTAAGGTAGGACGCCCTCAGGCTAGGTGTGCTAAAGATCGAAGCAAATGGCATGCAATTGGAGAAGCCTATGTCCAGCGGTAGACTGCTATTAGCTGGTGATCATGATGATGACCTGCAGTGGTATTCTGTAAACAACTCACCGTGAAAAGGGTGTAGTAAGCATGAAGTTACTACATTCCACCAAAATTTACGTCGAACGCTCACTCCAAGCTCACTTCACCTAAGCTGAGTCTTTTCAGAATAGCACTGGTAGATTAGGACATAATACTTTTATTCCTGGGAGTACGTTCCCTTGGGAATATTTTAGAATTTCACACGGACGAAGCCGCTGGCTAAAACTAGTTTTAATATATTCAGTAAACTTTGAAGTTTATCTCCACGTAAATGGAACCAGTGGATTAATTATAATATACAGCTAGACGAAATGCTTAAAATCCTGAAATCTCGTGCATTGTGTGCAGATGAAGTGCTTACCAACTGCAAAACTTAATTTGATGGAGTTGGGTTGACTGTAGATTATACTAATTTCGTCTGGGAAATAATTTTGTCTCACCTTACATAGTTGTGTTATTTATCATTAAACATTCTGGTATAATGATGGATATTCAAAGCATCTAGTGACTAGTCATTACGAGCTAGCTATTGCAGCTCACAAATACGATCCTATTTGTTCGCGACGAAGCGTCATCAACCATACTAAATGGTTCATAGAAATTGAAGTTTGTATGTGTAGACATGTCTGCTTACCACGGCGCGCCACCTGATACTAAAATGAATTTTAGAGGCACGTTTATATTTATACTAAAATTTTACCTACATTTTTTGAGATAGTAGTATAATGTTTTTAGTGTTTGTCAGTATGTTATAGGGTTCAATAGTTCACCCTTAACAGAGTAAAATCATTAGAAAGCATACTGATAAGAGTTATCATAGTAAAAAACATAAATTTCTGTCATACGATACGTCTGTGCTCGACGACGGATTAGTTCCGAATGACCCGTGAGAGGGAACCACACGATATATATAGTTTTGGTGGTTTTTGAAAATATTATAGTAATTAAAATCATGTTTTTAAGGGCTTATCCTATGTACTGGACATGAAATCAGTACATAATGATGAAACTATGTGAAGACCACATAGTTTCTGCTATGTAAATAGGAATATTGACTTGATATCTCAAACACCAAATATATGGTTTTAGGTCATTTTAGGGTATATGGGGGACCTAGACCGAGACAGGAAGCCTATATACACCTCATAGTTAGCGTAGTCTTTTGTATAAAGCCCATTTACTTGAGATATCAAGTCAGTATATAATAAAAAAACTGCTGTTTATCTGGTTTTTGGCAATCGCTTACGGTTTTAGGTGCCCTAAGTACCTAGAAACATATAGGTGTACTGGTAAAAGTACTACCATTGGAAAGCTTGCTAAAAGGGCTTCCAGGCGGTTTCTAGATGGGAAGAATCGCTTGGATAGTCAACGAGATAAGCAGTCGTGAAAAATGTAAACAACGTAAAACGTTGAAATTTGTAGACCCTTCAGGTGGAATAACTCCATGAAGGGAATAGATGTACTCATGGTGTAAGTACTTTCGGATGGCTTGCTGGACTAGCTACCAAGCCATCACTTTGGAGCGAAAATCGCTCAAGTAGTTTAAGTACAATTCCAGAAAATAGGTTTCTGGAAATGTAATTTTTAGTCAGTTTTTGGCATTCCCCGGGACTATACACCCCTGGGAATTCCGAAAATAAGGAATTATTGGGGACCTCCCGATGGCCCGTTAAACGCACCATCGTGTCGTCCCAATCTTATTAGTGTTTTTATATCTAATTTCTCTGATAGCTGGGCGCAAAGAAAGTGACCAGCTATCAAATTTGTACATATCAAGGCACCTTATGTGCATATGACCTAGATAGACTTACATAAACACTAGAAATGTAAAGTGTGGTCTATTGGCTACCAGAATCCCCATAATAGGCGGTGATTGTCTGGTTAGCCTAAGTAGGAAGTCCTAAAGTCGGTGAAATGACTTAGGAATTTATAGATTCGTTACATAAGGGATGATATCCCATAGAAGATTCCCGAAAATAAGCTTTTTCTAGACGTCAACAGACAGCCTGCTATTGGCACCAGCAGGTTAACCCAACCTATAGATATCCTTAGGCTAGGTTAAAAGCTATTAAGGTTTTAACTGGGAAATAAAGAGAATTGTCCTTTTATTTCATGGAAATAGTCTAGGGAAGCTATCAATACCTGGAAATTAGGTATATTGATTAGATACATAGATAGGGGGCGTTACTGTGTTACAGTACGAAGGAATCCAGCTATTGATAGCACCATGGAAGGGGTGCGGTAACCCTATTTACCAAATATGTATAAGGGTTTTTTACATAAATAAAAATTATTTTCGGCGAGAATTTGCGGGGCTCTCAATAATGGCACGATGCGAGGGTATAAAGAACCCCCGGGCCCAAAATAGAATTTGTAGTCATCCAAAGCTAGTCGCTTGTACTTGTCTTAGTAAATAAGAAGTAATTCTTATATAGAATCACGTCTCAGAAATTGTTGAGAGCCCTAGAATCGTGCCGTGTACTGAATAACTTAGTGTTTCATTTAATTCATCAACTTCAACCCTTATGAAGACATCCCTTTTCGATCCTGTCGAGCTGAACCTCGGAACCTGGACACCAGGAGTGCTGATCCAGAAGTAGGCAACCCGGAATCTGGAAATAACTCAAGTACAGCCAACACATCGTTGAATCGTTAGAGTCGATTTGCAACCCTTCGTCACTGCTGCAGCCAGGCATCCAAGAACCTTTGTTTTCGTGATGTGGATGGGGCGTTCAGCGGCAATGGCCAGAAGGTTTACGCCCTTCTTTTCTCGGGGCCAGTGAACACGCTACGTCCTGCACATTTAATGGTCCTATCGAGCCGAATTTTGGAGCCTGGAGAGCCCCAGGACGTCGGGAACAGCAGATCCAGAAAAAACAACTGGGTGCCTGCATATTAAGTCGGCTACGTGCAACACAACGTTGACCCGTTCGAGCCGAAATTCGAAGTCTGGAGCGCCCCAGGACGTCAGGAAGAAACAGTGGTGGAATTAATTTTTCGAATTTTGGAGAAATTAATTTCACAAATAAACCAAAAATCGACGTGCACTGCAGGGAACAAGTCCTACGTGCCCTATTTGCCGCTGGATCCAAGAGGTAAAATTCTGGAGACAGTTATTGAAAATACCCTATTTTTTCAATAATTGTAAGAAAATAGAAGAAATTTTCTGTGAGCCGCAAAATGCTGTATGAAGACAGATGCGCATCCTTGAAGCCCCAAGAATAGTTCCTGAAGACTTATCGCTGAAAACTACCCTATGTTATCAGTGATTTGTTCTAGAACTGAACGCTTGTTTATTCAACCAAGAATACTCGTTCAGAAGATTGGATTACGTCTTTGACGCGGAAGAATAGTTCCTGAAGACTTATCGCTGAAAACTACCCTTATGTTTTTAGCGATTTGTTTAAAAAACGAGCGCCCGTCAGAAAAATACAAGACGTGCGTTTAGAAGGCTGATGTGCATCCTTGATGATTGAAGAATAATTCCTGAAGCCTTATGACTGAAAACAACCCCTATGTTTTCAGGAAAATTTTGAAGACTGAATTTTCGTCAGTGAATGGAAGAAACGTACTCTGAAGACTTAGATACGTTTCGGATGTACTGACTATGCGGTTCCTGAAGCACTATCACTGAAAATAACTTTGACGTTTCGGTGATTTATTTGAAGATTGAATTTTCTTCAATCAAGCAAGATACGTGCTCTGAAGATTGATGCACGGCTTTGATGCTTTGGACAAGCAGTTCATGAAGCATCACCACCGAAAAGTAACCTTGACTTTTCGGTGATTTAGAATTTGATTGAATTATAGTCAATCAAATAGAACATACACGTTTATGGGAAAAATAAACTTGTATAGCAAATGCCTGAAGTTTCCTGAAGACTTATCACTGACCGTAAGTTTTTAGTGATTTTTTATTTGAAGATTGAATTATAGTCAATCGAAGTGGAGGTTAACTTCTGGAGATCGTCGGTTTGAACGCTGAAGCCCGGAACTGGGACTTATCTTTGAAAACTAACTTCGAGTTTTCAAAAGAAAATATTTCAACAACAATGCCGATAACCAGATCCAAAGGCAAGACGCCGGAGGCATGGACCGTGGAGTTGGATCAGCCAGCTGGCATCAGACATGAGCTGCCGCCGTGTTCACCTTCCACAACCGAAGGGACCGAGCCGTCGGACGAGCAGCGCCATCTAGCGCCTCAAACTGAAAGCACTCCGACGCATCAACCAATAGAAACTGATCAAGCGGTTTCTACCAGAGTAACCAGATTAGAAGGAGCTTCAGACACAACATTGAAACCTTCTCAGAAAGAGAAGATTTTCGAAGAAGACAGACGTACAGCGATGCCGATGACTACCCGGGGTGACGCCCGTATCGAACATAGCCGTCCGCCGTCAACTAGAGTGACTCGGTCACGAAAAAACATAGACAAAGCTCGCGAAGACTTAGGTACTCAAAATTAAGTTGGAGCTTGCACAACTGGCACTTCAGAGAGCGGAGGAAGAGGGTTCCGAAGCTGAATACCTGGATGACAGAAACTCGAATGACGAGTACGTGCGTTCATGGCTAGAAGAGGCACCAGAACCTCAGCCTGAGAAGGAGGATAACGTCGTGGAAGGGGGAACCAGAAATTCTATGCATAGACCCCTGACTGCGACCGCCACCAAATCGCAAATAGAAGGTCAGCATCCTAAGGAAAAAGAAGTGCGAAAACCTCCAGTTGCAGCGTCAGCTGAGTGTACAGGAGGTCAGAGGGATAGTCTCCGTCCATTCCTGACGGAGTTGACGTCCGCTATAGCGTCGCTAGCCGACAGAAAAATAGAACAGCGGGACCAATCGAACCCCTCTGCGTCGAAATTCGTCATGACATTGCCGAATTTCAATGGTTCTCATACTGAATGGCTATCATTTCGGGCCATATATGAGACAACTCGAGCGTATTTTACGGACATCGAGAATACAGCGAGGCTGAGGAGAAGCTTACATGGACGTGCAATGGAAACCGTCAGCTCAGAACTCATCGGACATGCCAGGCCCGATGACATCATGAAGGAACTCGAGCTGCAGTTCGGCCGTCCAGACTCCATAGCGCAAGCTGAAACAGATAGATTACGCGGACTGCCGCGCTGCAGTGAGTCACCAAGAGACATCTGCGCGTTTGCAAGTCGCGTAAGAGGTGCTGTAGTCACGCTCCGCGCGTTAAAAAAGGGTCATTACCTTATGAACGCGGAGCTTATGCGATTGTTAACAGAGAAGTTACCCAATTCGCTACGAGCACAATGGTACCGATCATATTCGGAGAAGTACCAATCGGTGCCAGATATTTCATTGTTCAGTAATTTCATATCTGAACAGGCACACTTCTGTAGTCCATTCGCCCCACCCGAAGGCATCGCTTCGGCCGAGGCGAACACCAACAGACGCGTCACACAAAGGACGCATATAGCTACGGACCAACCGGTAGGAAAATGCCGTGTTTGCGACGTGGGAAATCACTACGCCACTGGATGTGCACAATTCAGGGGCGTAGCTGTCGAGAAAAGATGGGAGCTAGCGAAAAAACACAATCTATGTTATCGCTGCCTTCAACATCGACGAGGCAACCACACTTGTAAGAGAAAACAGTGTGGCCAAGACGGGTGCAGAGATACGCACCATCGGCTTCTTCATAGGAAGAAGCAACAGCAGAGGGAAGCCAACAAGAAGCCCGATGTTCCTGAATCCCGCAAGGATCCTCAGGAAACGGTGGCCAGTTTCGGGTCACCATCGAGCCAGGCGTACCTCAAGATAGTGCCGGTCCGGGTAATCGGACCGGCGGGAGAGGTAGCAACATACGCTCTCCTAGACGATGGGTCCACCGTTTCGCTGATGGATGAAGACATCGCGAGGCAAGTCGGGGCAGAGGGCCCTGTGGACCCGCTCAAGATCGGTGCGATAGGCAACACCATGCTCACCACCCCATGCTCAAGAAGAGTCAAGGTGACGCTGGTTAGCCCGCAAGAGAGAAGGGTACAATTTAAAGCACGTACTATACCTAAACTCAGCTTGGCAAAACAAACAGTGAGCGATAGGGTTGTCGCACGCTGCAAGCATTTAACCGACTTGAGAAAAGAGTTGATGTACAACAATGGCGTGCCAAAAATACTCGTCGGCCAAGACAACTGGCATTTGTTATTGGCCAGCGAGATTCGCAGAGGTCCAAGACACGAACCAATTGCGTCACTTACAGCAATGGGTTGGACACTACATGGCGCGCACAGTAGTTTACTACGACAACAAGTACATCATGTCAATAGAATAACAACTGATGACAATTTGGATCATCAGTTGCGCGAACATTTCGCCATAGAATCGTTGTGCATAAACCCACAGCAACCCGCCTCTGACCCAGCAAGAAGGGCAGAGGACATTTTGAATCGATCAACTGTCCAATTAGAGAATGGACACATCGAAACCGCCATGCTTTGGCGTAATGAGCATGCTGAGATGCCAGATAGCTTTGAGACAGCTCTGAAGAGGCTCGTCTCAACAGAAAAGAAGCTGGACAAGAACCAGGAACTTCTAAGAAGATACTCAGACCAGATGGACTCGCTAATTGCGAAAGGGTACGCTGAAAGGGCACCCGCAATTAGCACGCCGGGCAAAACTTGGTACCTCCCACACTTCGATGTCTTCAACCCAATGAAGCCAGACAAACTTCGCATCGTACATGACGCTGCCGCCAAATCGAGAGGAATGTCACTGAATGACTTCCTGTTAACTGGGCCCGACCTATTACAGTCGCTGCCAGGCGTAATGATGCGGTTTCGCCGCCACTGCGTCGCAATAACCGGTGACATAGCGGAGATGTTCATGCAAGTGAAGGTGCGGAGCCAAGACCGAGACGCGCTTCGCTACCTGTGGAGGGGAAACCGCAGAGAAGGAGCGCCAGAAGAATATAGAATGACGTCCATCATTTTCGGCGCAGCCAGTTCGCCTTGCACAGCAATTTTTGCAAAGAACTGGAACGCAAACAAATATATAGAGAAGCACCCTGAAGCTGTGGATGCTATACTACGTAGTCATTATATGGATGACTACCTAGATAGTTATAGAACCATCAAGAAGGCGGCAGAAGTCGCTAGTATGGTGCGAAAAATACACCTACAGGCGAGGTTTGAACTCAAGAAATGGGTTTCAAATAGCTCGCAGCTCCTAGAAAAAATGGACCCATCGCATATACAAACTGAGATGGTATCCATTGGAGATATAGATACGTCGGAAAAGATACTCGGCCTCATATGGAGGCCAGGCGAAGACACGCTGGGTTTCAACCTCACACTCGCGCGTCTGCCTGAGGGTATCTTGGACCGAGAGGCGCCCACCAAGCGAGAGGCGCTCAGAATAGTAGCGTCGCTATACGACCCACTCGGACTCGCCTCACCAGTAACCATCAAGGCGAAGCAAATATTGCAAGAAGCATGGCGGCGAGGCGTCGACTGGGATCAGAGGCTAGATGTTGACCTAGCATTACAATGGAAAATTTGGGTACAACATTTACGCCAACTAAAAAACGTTAGCGTACCAAGATGCTATCCTGGATATAGCGACGCTATAGAAATGCAGGTGCATGTGTTCACTGATGCAAGCGAGATGGCATATGCTACCGCTATATACTGGCGGGCCACGACCGTGGAAGGCAAGCACTTAATAAGCCTTGTTATGGCGAAAGCGCGGGTGGCCCCACTGAAACTGCTTTCGATACCGAGACTCGAACTTCAGGCCGCGGTATTGGGAACCCGCGTAGCCGCAGCAGTGATGAGTGAACACGACTGCAAGCCCACGTCAGTAACGTATTGGTCAGATAGCAAGACCGTACTGACCTGGATTAGAAGAGGAGCGAGAGTATACAAACCTTTCGTTGCTCACCGAATAGCTGCTATTGAAGACAATAGCAAAGTCGAAGATTGGCGATGGATACCCACCAAGATGAACATCGCTGATGCAGCAACCCGTGACGTGCCACTGCGGTTCAACTCGGACCACGAGTGGTACTGCGGGCCGAGTTTTTTGTCTCTTGGGCCCGAATTATGGCCCACAGAGAAACCTCCGACTACAAACGACACGGGAGAAGAAAAAACTTTCGTTGTCACAGAAGGGGACAAGAAGAGCTTCATAGAAGCCGTTCCAGAGCCAAGCAGATTCTCCAGATGGGAGCGACTGCTTCGTGCGACCGCCACAGTTCTGCGTTTTATATCTCTTTGCAAAAATAGAACAGAGATAACGTCCTATAAACGGACGAGAAAAAACGCTGAAAAGGACCCAGACTGGCGCAAGAAGCCCGCTGTACCTGCACAGAAGCAGAAGCAGGCATGCAGAGCACCAACCCAGGTCAACAGACAAATCATAGAAGCAGAATTTCTCCAAGAAGCTGAGAAAATACTTGTCCAGGTCGCACAACAACAATCGTTCGCTTCAGAGTTAGCGAATGTTGAAGAAATAAATAAAAATAGCTCGCTGCGACCTTTACAAATTCAGGTCGTCGACGGCGTGCTGCGACTAAGAAGTCGCATAGCAGCTACGCAAGAGGCAGCTGAAGAAGTGATGCGCCCGCCTATATTACATGGCGACCATCACATAACGCAGTTGTACATAGACTGGACACATCGCAGTCTACAACATAGTGGCACCGAACTCACAATTAATGAGGTACGGCAGCACTATTGGGTCGTGAAGATGCGACCAACAGCGAAGAAGGTGATAGCAAGATGCCTGCATTGCCGTATACGCAAGGCACAGCCACCAGTACCTGCGACCGGCGACCACCCGAAAACGCGCCTCGCTCACCATAAGAGGCCGTTTACATATACCGGGCTCGACTATTTCGGCCCGCTATCCGTCACCGTCGGTCGGCAGCATCAGAAGAGATACGTAGCACTATTTACGTGTCTCACATCAAGGGCGGTGCACCTTGAAATCGCCGCCAGCCTTAGCGCAGACTCCGCCATATTGGCGCTGCGCCGATTCGCCGCACGCAGAGGATGCCCAGCTGAGATACACTCAGACAATGGCACCAACATGCACGGCGCCGACAGAGAGCTGCGAGACGCCTTCAAAACAGAGGCAAGTCGTAGAGGCATCGTATGGCGCTTCATAACGCCATCAGCGCCATTCATGGGAGGCGCCTGGGAGCGCCTAGTTCGTTGTGTAAAAAACACACTATACAATGTACTTACAGAAAAACACCCCACCGAAGAGGTGTTGTCCACACTGATTTGTGAGGCAGAGTACATTGTAAATAGCCGACCATTGACACACGTGTCGGTAGATGGTGATGATGATGAATCCATCACACCGAATCACCTTTTGCTCGGTGGGTCAGCCAGACTACCTACACCTGGCACGTTCACCGAGCAAGATATAGACAGCAGGAAAATATGGCGACGATCACAGATCCTCGCTGATATGTTCTGGAGTCGCTGGGTCAGAGAGTACCTGCCGGAGCTCCAAAACCGGCGGGAGCCACATAGTAGTGGGCCCAGATTTAAAGTGGGTGACCCTGTCCTGATAGCCGACGGCCAGCTGCCCCGCAATACGTGGCCGCGAGGCCGCATTGTGGCCGTGTATCCAGGAATCGACGGAGAAATCCGGACCGCTGAGGTACGCACGCTTGGCGGTACCTTGAAGCGTCCGGTGAAGAAACTCGTCCCACTGCCCCAGTAACCAGAGATGCCGGAGCGGCGACCGTCCTCTCGGTGGGCCTGGCCGGCAGCCGAGAAATGCCGTCCGTCGCTCACCGAAGGAATGCAGCGCCGCGCCGACAACACTTCGAGTCGACACAGCGAGTCGACACAGCACTGCACGGCGGGAGATATGTTCGCGACGAAGCGTCATCAACCATACTAAATGGTTCATAGAAATTGAAGTTTGTATGTGTAGACATGTCTGCTTACCACGGCGCGCCACCTGATACTAAAATGAATTTTAGAGGCACGTTTATATTTATACTAAAATTTTACCTACATTTTTTGAGATAGTAGTATAATGTTTTTAGTGTTTGTCAGTATGTTATAGGGTTCAATAGTTCACCCTTAACAGAGTAAAATCATTAGAAAGCATACTGATAAGAGTTATCATAGTAAAAAACATAAATTTCTGTCATACGATACGTCTGTGCTCGACGACGGATTAGTTCCGAATGACCCGTGAGAGGGAACCACACGATATATATAGTTTTGGTGGTTTTTGAAAATATTATAGTAATTAAAATCATGTTTTTAAGGGCTTATCCTATGTACTGGACATGAAATCAGTACATAATGATGAAACTATGTGAAGACCACATAGTTTCTGCTATGTAAATAGGAATATTGACTTGATATCTCAAACACCAAATATATGGTTTTAGGTCATTTTAGGGTATATGGGGGACCTAGACCGAGACAGGAAGCCTATATACACCTCATAGTTAGCGTAGTCTTTTATATAAAGCCCATTTACTTGAGATATCAAGTCAGTATATAATAAAAAAACTGCTGTTTATCTGGTTTTTGGCAATCGCTTACGGTTTTAGGTGCCCTAAGTACCTAGAAACATATAGGTGTACTGGTAAAAGTACTACCATTGGAAAGCTTGCTAAAAGGGCTTCCAGGTGGTTTCTAGATGGGAAGAATCGCTTGGATAGTCAACGAGATAAGCAGTCGTGAAAAATGTAAACAACGTAAACGTTGAAATTTGTAGACCCTTCAGGTGGAATAACTCCATGAAGGGAATAGATGTACTCATGGTGTAAGTACTTTCGGATGGCTTGCTGGACTAGCTACCAAGCCATCACTTTGGAGCGAAAATCGCTCAAGTAGTTTAAGTACAATTCCAGAAAATAGGTTTCTGGAAATGTAATTTTTAGTCAGTTTTTGGCATTCCCCGGGACTATACACCCCTGGGAATTCCGAAAATAAGGAATTATTGGGGACCTCCCGATGGCCCGTTAAACGCACCATCGTGTCGTCCCAATCTTATTAGTGTTTTTATATCTAATTTCTCTGATAGCTGGGCGCAAAGAAAGTGACCAGCTATCAAATTTGTACATATCAAGGCACCTTATGTGCATATGACCTAGATAGACTTACATAAACACTAGAAATGTAAAGTGTGGTCTATTGGCTACCAGAATCCCCATAATAGGCGGTGATTGTCTGGTTAGCCTAAGTAGGAAGTCCTAAAGTCGGTGAAATGACTTAGGAATTTATAGATTCGTTACATAAGGGATGATATCCCATAGAAGATTCCCGAAAATAAGCTTTTTCTAGACGTCAACAGACAGCCTGCTATTGGCACCAGCAGGTCAACCCAACCTATAGATATCCTTAGGCTAGGTTAAAAGCTATTAAGGTTTTAACTGGGAAATAAAGGGAATTGTCCTTTTATTTCATGGCAATAGTCTAGGGAAGCTATCAATACCTGGAAATTAGGTATATTGATTAGATACATAGATAGGGGGCGTTACTGTGTTACAGTACGAAGGAATCCAGCTATTGATAGCACCATGGAAGGGGTGCGGTAACCCTATTTACCAAATATGTATAAGGGTTTTTTACATAAATAAAAATTATTTTCGGCGAGAATTTGCGGGGCTCTCAATAATGGCACGATGCGAGGGTATAAAGAACCCCCGGGCCCAAAATAGAATTTGTAGTCATCCAAAGCTAGTCGCTTGTACTTGTCTTAGTAAATAAGAAGTAATTCTTATATAGAATCACGTCTCAGAAATTGTTGAGAGCCCTAGAATCGTGCCGTGTACTGAATAACTTAGTGTTTCATTTAATTCATCAACTTCAACCCTTATGAAGATATCCCTTTTCGATCCTGTCGAGCTGAACCTCGGAACCTGGACACCAGGAGTGCTGATCCAGAAGTAGGCAACCCGGAATCTGGAAATAACTCAAGTACAGCCAACACATCGTTGAATCGTTAGAGTCGATTTGCAACCCTTCGTCACTGCTGCAGCCAGGCATCCAAGAACCTTTGTTTTCGTGATGTGGATGGGGCGTTCAGCGGCAATGGCCAGAAGGTTTACGCCCTTCTTTTCTCGGGGCCAGTGAACACGCTACGTCCTGCACACTATTTTCCTTACGATGCTTGAAGACACCTAAACGCATAAAGTCGACTGTCGAGATTGGAGCAAAATAACTTTAAAAGTCAGCTGAAACCAGTATCTCGCGCTCTTTCTAAGCATATAACAATCATAATTCTATCTCTTTTTGTTCATACACAAATTCATAAGGTCGGATCTGTCGAGTTTTTTTTATGATATACAAATTCATAAGGTCAAATCTGTCGAGTTTTTGAATTTATATCGTGGATTAATAGATAAATTGATAGCAACTACAGTATTTATGCTTAAAATTTTAAAAATCTACTGAAAAGTCAGAAATACAAAATATGCGTGGTATTTGCATCCTGAAAGTGTTAACACCAAGTCTGTATTAAGGGTTAGTTTCTCTATATTTATATTTAAGCTCCATGTAGGTAGGGAGCGAGTTTTCATAAAGCCAGACTCCAGGCTGCTACTAAGTACCTAAATCCTAGCTATTGCAAAGAAGGTAGTTCTGATCTCCAACAGAATGAAAGTCACAAAAAAACAAACATTATATTTTCTTAAACACGAGGGCGTCAACCTCGACAACCTTTTAACAACATAACCTACATACGGGGAAGAAAACATCGAATGTGAGAGGAAATAGGTCACTTATGTCACTTCCTCGTAATTAAGGCCCCGGTCATAGTGAGGAGCTTGCGTGGGTGTTAAGGGGCTTTTCCACCAGAGAAGTGTAAGGTAGCTAAGCGATGCGAGGTTGCGTAGCGGCGCTGTGAAACTGTGTGACTGTTTACACCAAAACTGTGTGTGAAGCTTGCGCGGTACGGGCCTGCGTAGTAAAGGTGTGACAAAGTAACTATTCTATTCTATTCTATATAAAGTGTGTGACTGTGGTACGAGAATGAACATTGGACTCATTTTAGTGATGGGCGCACCAATCCCTCGCTCGCGTGCTTCGCACACATTCATCGCAGATATTTCCCTCACTAATTTCACACCAACATTTTCCCACACATCTCTTTCTTTTTTGTATGTAAAAATATCCTGCTCTGCTAACCATGTCCGACCACTGCAGCGCTAAGCCAGGCTGGGAAAATAAAACGATCACGAAAAACGAGTGGTGGGAGACGAGAACTATCTCGTGCACCGTCTCACACTTTTTTGGTGGAAAAGCATCCTAAGGCAGTTGCGAAGTACCAAAAATATAAAAACGCAGCGCTATTTGCGTCCGTACTGAACAGCGATCGTCTATCGTTTTATCTTGAGGAAACTTGTCTAGCTTCTACTGCCCGCTACAACAGCTCGCGATTATGTGGGCATAATACCAAAATGTGGCCACAAAATTGCGCCCGCCACCGCCATTGTCACTCTGGACAAGGCCTTACAGCTCTGAGACGTGTCTGAATATAAAATGACATGCGTAAGGAAGCGAGTGTAAAGGCGTACATAAATTATTATTATTTTAGCTTAACAAAGACTTTTGACATGAGATTTGTTTACTTTGCAAAGAGTGGCAGAGTCAATGCTTTGTTTTTAGGATCTTTAAATAACGTGGATGGATTATCTTGAAATATAAACCAATATGGACCCAAATCAGACCCAGTCATTGTGATTGATTGTTTCCACAATAAGTGAAATGCCTCTTTATACAAAGAAAGAACGGGCGTCGATCAAAATGAAGGTGCGACCCGACAATGCAACCACGATGCGACAACCCTTTTTCTTTTTAAAAAAAAACAACGAAAACGCGCTGGAATTGAAATAAGAATAAACAATTATCGCATCGGGCCTTAAAAAATTAAGGAATGCGTTCTTAAAAAGTTATTTTGGTTTTTAACATTGATTAGTATTTACATGATCTATCTATCTATAACCGAGAATTGTAGAATCCGACCTACAATAAATTATTGTAGGAGGATTCTACAATTCCCGGGGAATTCATTGTGGTGCGTATTTACTATTTGGACACCCCTATCGAAATAGCAAATACGCACGATATATCGTATAACTGTTACTGGGTTGTGGAAGTCAGGTAGGCAGTCGCTCCTTGTAAAATACTGAATCCGACTCCAACATAGTTGACTATACATTAGTAGGCACAGCAGGGCCTGACTTTTTGCCAGCAACAGCGATGATATTGAAATACAAACCGCTAACTCGCCACTGGTTATCTACCATCTAGTACAGCGAGTACATCATGTATGCTGTAGCGTGACAACGTATCCTCTCTCTTCGGCCCCGAAACTCTTGTGTAACGTGTTAATAGTGACGTCAGCGTGTCTCGCCTCGCTCTGCTTACAATTAATCACACGCGACGCAGACAAGCTCCGCATAACGTTGTTATCGCTCCGGCACACGCCCCGACTTCACTTGTTTCACCCTTAGTCGAGATGAGGAATGGGGCGATATGCTTTTTAAATAGTGGCAAGTATTTTGCCTTGAAAGGATAGCAGTAAAGGAGGTTGAGTCTGTTGGAGTCTGGGAAAAGACGTGCTCCCTATTATTATACAAGGTGGGCCAAAAGAAGTCATCCGATGTTGTTTGGCTCTCTTTTTTTTTCTAAATGAAAAACTTCGATTCTGTTTTTTTATTATGTTTATTTGAACCTTTAGAATTTTATTGGTCAAGTTGAGAAGATTATATCGGCCAAATGGGCGCCGTCAGAATTGATTGCCATACGGGCTCGTTTTATGGCATTTTTCATCACTTCGGTGAGAACTTCGGGCGACAGATTCTCACATTCGTGTCGAATGTTGGCCTTGAGGGCTTCCAGAATCTCGGGCTTGTTCACGTAAACACGGGACTCCAAAAAACCCCACAAAAAAAAGTCTGGAACGCTTAATCAGGCGATCTTGCGGGCCAGTGCAAATCGCCAAAACTAAAGATGAGGCGACCCGGGAACGCTGCCTTCAGAATATCGGTTGTGGCTCGCGCAGTGTGTGCCGTTGCTCCGTCCTTTTGGAACCACATGTTCCTCAGTCCTAATTCATCCAATTGCGGCACCGTCCGCAGTTGTCGTTTGGCCAGCGGCTTTCTCGAAAAAAAAATGGCCCGATGACTCCTCCAGCGTGAACAGCGCACCATGCAGTCACTTTGAGCCCGAAAATCCACGAGTGATGCACGAGGAGCCATTACACCCTAATGGCTCCTCGTGCATCACTCGTGGATTTTCGGTGCCCCAGAAGCGATAGTTTTGCTTGTTCACGTACCCGCTGAGGTGGAAATGAGCCTCATCGCTCATTATGATTTTGGTCGCAAAATCGTCAAAAAAATAGACACGATTATTCCGCGTTCTTGGGGAGTGTATCGCTTCATGGCTTGTTCACTTGTATTCTGCATCTGTCTAGTCCACAAATGTCAAAACAGATTTGTCATTGGCGGCCATTTGCAAAAATGAGAGCATCTTCCAATAGGGTGATTTCTTTTGGCTCACCTTGTATATGGGGCTTACAACTCTACTTATCTACAAAGACAGGCATCCATACCAGGAATACAGTCATCAGGTTAGATATCATGTATGGTCGCGGATAAAGAAAGAAAGTTGTCGAATAAAGTAAAATTTATTCAACTCTCTCAGTAGATTGAAATGCTTCCTCATTTATTTAACTAAACTGAGATTTACATTCTACTATTAGATGAATCATTGCCAATATACTTGTAATACCTGTTTAGTACGTTCAAGCAGCCATGATGGTGTGATTTATAC
This sequence comes from Orthosia incerta, assembly GCA_948252205.1. Lineage (NCBI taxonomy): Eukaryota > Metazoa > Arthropoda > Insecta > Lepidoptera > Noctuidae > Orthosia > Orthosia incerta. The sequence goes on along the minus strand of OX411762.1, from coordinate 12,740,496 downwards.
CATTCGCCACTGGGTGTATCCTGTCTAGTACATCGTACAGCAACTCTAACCAGGTATGCACTCACGCAAAAACGTATCCTCTCTCTTCGGCCCCGAAACTTATTCTTACGGGTTAATAGTAACGTCAATGTGTCTCGCTCGCCTCGCTCTGCTTACAATTAATTACAGCGCGACGCTAGACAAGCGCCGCATGACGTTGTTATCGCTCCGGCACACGCCTCGACTTCACTTGTTTAAGTCGAGTTGAGAAATGGGGTGTTATGCTTTTTAAATAGTGGTTAGTAGTTTGCGATCCTCAAAAATTGGCGTGACGAAACACAACACCAAGAGACATTGAGGGAATGGAAGAAGCTTTTACCCAGGAGCGGCCTAATAAAAAAAAAATGTGTAGTATCGTTAGTGGTAATGAAACAGTTCGGGCCTGTTGAAGTCTGGATTCGCTTACTTGCTCTCTATGATCAAATGGGATTTACAACTCAGTTTACTTAGTAATATTGGAGTGATAATTGCACATTATCTTCTATATTATTTTATATAATTATATGTATATATATATAAAAGAAGAACATGGCTGACTGATCGATCAACGCACAGCCAAAACCGTTAGGCCTACAAACATGACATTTGGCAGAAAGGTTCCTCAAGTGAGCACTAAGAAAGGATTTTTGGAAATTCCACCACAAAAGGGGTAAAAAGTGGGTTGAAAGTTTGTATCAAAATCTAGTTCCTTGGGCCAATTCTCTTGAATTTTGAAAAATAGAAATCTAAGTAAATTATAAGCTTTTCGGAACTACCCCCAAAAAAACGATTTCGAGGGAGTGAAACTTTTTTTGAAGAATCTTATTACTTCAGTTAATAAACTTGAAACTTGGCACAAATACAAACCAAATAAATAATAAAAATTGTTATTATTAGTTTTCAAAACTTCCCTCAAAAGAAGATTTAGAAGGTGTTTAAGATTTTTTTTGAAGAATCTTTAATTCGTGGGTAAATAAACTTGAAACTTTACATAAATACCAAAATAAAAAAAAATACAGGTTGTCATCATTAGTTTTTCGAAACTACCCCCAAAATAAAATTTAGGGGGAGTTAAAGGTTTTTTGAAGAAACTATTAAATTATTAAGTGCATTAGCACAGGGCTTCGTTTTTGATGTAGGGGTTTCGGGGAGCACTAAGAAGGGGTTTTTGAAAATTCAACCTTTAAAGGAGTGAAAAAGAGAGTTGAATTGAAATTTGTATGAAAAAATTTATTCCTTCGGCTAATGTGCTTGAACCTTGGCACACATATTAATTAAGTAACGTTGCATTATTAGTTTTTCGTAACTTCCCCCAAAAGACGATTTAGTGGTAGTTTTAAATTATTACAGATTCTTTATGTCAAATAACGAATCGTCCAAAACCGATAAACCCCAGATATCAACGATACCCCACTTTTGATAGATTTACAATAGCTTATTTTTGCTCGCCTTCACTAATTGCACATAAGAAAGTCATCTGTAGGATAAAATATGAAATCGGGCGGACGAAATCGCGGGCGGAGTGCTAGAACTAGGAAAAATAAAGGGTAAATAAGTACACAAATGCTTACAGTTGAAAAATAATTACCATTATGGGATTTGCTATCGCTTTGTTTGGAAACCCATTGTTGATCGCATTTTGTTTCATATACTTTGCCTTCAGCAGTTTGACTGCTGCTTGCTCTCCTTCTTCTTCCTGCCCAAGGAGCAAGGAGCTATTCTTGTAGGCATCGATACGAGGGAAAATAGTTTAAGAGGAAATGCGGTCGCACAGACATCGCCTGTTTTCTCCTCCAATATTGGACAAATTTAAAAGACATTCTATAGGAATAGGAAATAGGCGTGATTCAAATCTGTGTTTTTTTTTTTGATAGTCTCGCGCTTGACCACTATCTCACCTGATGGTAAGTGATGATATGGTCGACGATATAGCGCGCTTACCTAGAAGAAACCTATTCACTCCTGAATTAAAGACGCCCAGGTTGTAGCTCTAAGGAAGTACAGACTCCGGCAGGGAATTCCACTCCTTAGCTGTACGCATAATGAAAACATTATGACTTTTTACTAATGAAATTCAGTCGGAGGAGCTCTCTGCCCGCATTTATTCTTAATTTGACCAAATAGTACTTGCCCCCGTACACTGACGTGTCAAAACTATCATAGTTCGACTGTAAAAAAACACACTCAAAATAACCTTACTCCAAGAGCTTATGGTCACCCCCGAGTCTAGCAAATGTTAAGAAAATATTTCTATCCACTGAAACGCATAAATTTCACCGTCCGCGTCCCGAGGCCATTTTTGCTAGGGCTCAGCCGGAAAAGTAAAAATATACTCGTAATATTGAATTATATTTTTAACATTAACATTTTATCTACCTGTGTGTCAACTTAATCCAAGTAAACGTCGTCTGAATACCAAGTGGTACGTGGCCTTTATAAATAAGTGTTCCGCTTTGGATAATTTTGGTACAGAATGTGATAAAAATATGAATTATCGAAGAGATAAAAGGAGATTGTATTGCGTTAATTATTTTTAATATTTGGCTGCTGTCAGCTTTAAAACCGAATACTTTGGGGCTCACATAACCTGTTGTTGGTTTCAAGTCCCTTATAAATACAGAGAAAAAAATCACTATACTTTCTAGAACCATAAAACTGTAATGCGAATCTGTAATTTTTTTAATTTTTATTATCAATAGCATGGTAAGCGATGATGTGGTCTACGGTGAAGCACGCTTGCCTAGAAGTAACCTATTCACTCTTGACATAAAGACCCCAAGGTTGTAACTATCAGGGAACAAAGACTCCGGAAGGGAATTCCGGAAGGAGTGCCTTAGCTGTGCGCACAATGAAAGTATTAGCAAAACGCTTTGTGCGTATGGGTGGGATCTCCACCATGAACCGATACCGCATGGCCGTACGTCTTGTAGTCTGATGATCGAAAGGGCTAGGCGGAATCAAATTGTGCAGTTCCGTTGCACACTCCCCGAAATGTAGCCGATAAAAAACCGACAGGCTGGCAACTCTGCGTCGATGTACGAGGCTCTGCAGCTTTGACGCGACCAGTGCATCGTTGCCAATAAGCCTCTTGGCCCGTCTGTCCATCACTCAAGTGCATCAAGCTGATATTTGGCAGATCCGTCCCAGAGGTGAGGGCAGTACTCCATTTTTTTTCTTTTTATTATCTTAATTTTAAGGGACTTTTGAACACAGTTCACGTCCGTCCCTTAGAGTACTCCATGCACGATCGAACTTGCGCTTAAATCGCTCAAATCTAACCATTATAAGTGATAATTTAGGTGAAGTGAACGTGTAGTAACTATTTCACCAGGTGAAATGAGCTGTCAATTCCTACCACGAATTTGGGGGCAGGATAGTGTAAGAAGAGTGAAGTGAAGAGTGTGTATATCGACGTATAGTACATAAGGGTATGTACTACCAAGTCGGTTAATTTAATTTGATTGTTACCTAATTATTAAGGAATCTACTGAATAAATTCTCCGACTTAAATTTACATTAGATCCCACAACTTTTTGCTCTAGAGGAATTTGAGATTTTTACATATTTTGTTTTTATTTATTTATTTATTCAAGACCTCCAACGAAAGATGTACACAAAAAAACACAATGAATAATAAATATGAAGTAATGACAATTAGTGCACACTCTCAATTATAGGAGGCCACAGCATGCATTTTAGATTATCGACTAAATATAAACTCTTATTACAAGGTAATAATAAAACATATAAAAAGAAAAAAAAAAGAAAACATGACATACTTATAAAAAAAATAAAGAAAACCAGTTTATTTGGCACACACAGATACACACAATGTCGGTACAAATAAAAGGGAACTTAATTTTAAAACAATAACATACATAGTGTGCCCCGCGGCTGCGCCAAAAAGGTCCAGTTCAGCAAAATGCCAGACAACTGGGAGTTGCCTGACGCTGGCTTTCAACTGAACCTTACGTAAAAACTCTCCTTATATATAATTAACCTTAGGATTTACCAACATTATGGCAAACCAACGGCAAAAAATCTTCAAGAGTAGTAAGATGCAAAATGTTTTTCATCATCATCATCTGCCTAGCCTTTTGCCAACTATATTGGGGTCGGCTTCCAGTCTCACCGGATTCGACTAAGTACCAGTGTTTTACATGGAGCGACTGCCTATCTGACCTCCACAACCCAGTAACTGGGTAACACGATACCCCTTGGCAAGACTGGTGTCAGATCTCAAGCTTCTGACTACCCGTAACGACTGTCAAAGATCTTCAAATGACAGCCGGGACCAACGGCTTAACGTGCTTTCCGAGGCACGGAGGAAACTCGGTGTGTTGAAATGGTCACCCATCCACGGACCGACCTCGTCAAGCGTTGCTTAACCTTGATGATCGACCCGTGCGGCTGTTATTATTTAGCCACAAGCTCAAAAATGTTTTTGCAAACACTATTAGGTTAAACGATTTTAATATAAAACATATTAACATAATGGTAAACGGAACTGAAAAAAATTTAGATACAGAGGCCAAAGTGTAAACACTTTTAAAATAAACTATTAAAAAAATATAAAATTAAATGAAAATTTAAATCAGTTTTTGATGGGATTAGAATGACAGCTCACTTACGCACACACACTTAATTCTCACCGTAAATAAATTTTCACGGTAAGTTTTATTTACAGAATTTACCGACTGAAATGTGCTGTCATTCTAACTAATGCTAGGGATTAATTACTCACTTCAAGCCCACATCAGCTAAGTTTCAAGGTGCGGTGAGACTTTTACAGAATAGACCGGCTGTTTACGTAAGTTAAAACGAACTATTCGCTCGGTTTCAATTGGTCAAAGAAGGTATTTATCAGATGAATGTCAAAAATAGTGAGTGCACCTTTTATATTAATCTTATATGTGTCCCACCTATATTAGTAAAAAGTGTATGCATCTAATTATGTACACACCTTTTTTGAACAGTCAATATAGTGAATGTATTTATTTTATTCGGAAAGGGATGAAAAATAAAACAATCAACCTGTGTAATAATAAAAGGAAAGATATGACCATTCTTACTTAAATAAACATTGAATCCTTCAAACCCCTTGTGTAATTTCGTGCTCTTTTTTGATATTACACAAACATTCCTATTTTAGTTCGTTTAATAATAAATGTACTACAGAACGCCATCCATATTATATTATCACACTAATATTCTAAAAGCGAAAGCTTGTGAGTGTTTTTATATGTTTGTTACTTCTTCACGTTCAAACGGCTGGACGGATCTGGATGAAATTTGGCACAGAGATAGATTATAATCTGGAATAGCGCAAAGGATACTTTGTATTCCTGGAATACGTTCCCTTGGGATAATTATCGACATCCACGCGGGCGAAACCGCTGGCAGAAACTAGTAATATTATAAATGCGAAAGTAACTCTGTCTGTCTGTTACCTTTTCACGCTTAAACCGCTGCACCGATTTAGATGAAATTTGGTATGGAAATAGTTTGAGACCCTGGGATGGACATAGGATAGTTTTTATCCCGGTACTCATCCTATCCACCCCCTTAATATTATATGATATTAAGGGGGTGGATAGGGGGTGGAAGTTTGTATGGTGAACTAATAAATTCTCAAGTAAGGCGACCCGCACCTACAATACTTATTATTGCGCGATATAAAAAATAGGCTATTCGAAGTAATAATTTTACGCAGACGAAGTCGCGGGTTTCAAATAAAAGGTATTTTGTTTAAGTAAAATAATGGTCGAGCTAAACCGAAGTGTCCCAAGTTGATCGCGAATGAATTTTACATGAGCTCAACAGAAATAAATAAATAAAAATTGTAGACCGTAAATATCCAAGCAGCCAATTTAAATAAACTTCAAATTAAGTAGAAGGCTGTACCAATATTATGTAGAGTACATACTTACTTAGAGTTCAATATAATTGTATGTCATTGTGTACGGATTGGAAGGTTTACTAGCTGTAAAAGTGCTATCACTCACAAAGGCTAGATTGGAATAAGATTAGGGTCCATCCTATTAATGAACCCTAGGAAAAGGAACAAAAAAAGCATTTTGTACCTAAGTAGTTTTAATATGTTCGAAAATAGGTTTATGTATTTTTGATTATGAAAATTATTACATTTATTTTATTTGTATTTTCTTGGGTGTTTTATAGGTAACAATATTATAAAGATAGCACTTAGCAGTGGAATTGACGACGAAGAGCCATATATAAACCTCCACAATAAGCAAATGAACATGAGCATTTTCATCCTTTGTGAAGCTTTTGATTGTACCTCATCCTGATGGAAGACGTCCACTGCTGGACATAGGCCGACCCCAAGCGACGCCACATTGACCGGTCCCGTGCTTCCCGCATCCAGCGCATCCCCGCAACCTTCACCAGGTCATCGTTCGGTCCCCCTGGTGGGAAGCCTTCCAACGCAACTTCTGCGAGCAATGTGCCCTGCCCACTGCCACTTAAGTTTGGCAATTCTTCGGGCTTGGTTATGGCTTACATTTAGAAAAAACACAAATCTCTTGACTAATGAATTCAAATCTAAATCGAAAATTACTCTTTTGGTTTCTTTATATTCACAAGTTTTTGTTTTCTAGTTCTCATCGTCATAAATATATTTTCTTTCTTTCTTATTTTTAATATATTTTCTTTCTTTCAATTCTACATATTATCTTCTTGACATTTTAAATCTTTTTATTTTTGACATGTTTATTTTTAATTTGCATATTTTTGATTAATTATAACTTTAAATGTAATCAATTGACAATTTGTTTTTAGTCAATTTCTCGTCCAATTTAACAATATTTTGTAAATGTTTATTTGATTTGGCATGTACCTTTTACTAACACTAATTTTATAAGTATTTGTTACTAACAAGAAATGGACTGTAAATACTGAATTTTAGAAATAAATTAAATTAAACGTATCTTAAAGAAAACTATAATTATAATACCATTCTCATCATCATATGCTTAGCCCAACTAGGTTACATGCGGCTTCCAGTCAAACTAAACTCACCTGAATACTAGTATTTTAAATGGAGCGACTGCCTATCTGACCTGCACAACCCAGTTACTGGGTAACACAAACCTCAACTTATAAAGGCGAAACTAATATTATAAAGGCGAAAGTTTGTGAGTATGTGTGTGTTTGTATGTTTGTTACTTCTTCACGCTCAAACGGCTGGACCAATTTTGATGAAATTTGGCACAGAGATAGATTATAGTCAGGAATAGCACATAGGATATTCTTTATCCCGGGATTATGTTCCCTCGAGATAAATTTCGACTTTCACGCGGGCGAAGCCGCTGGCAGAGCTAGTAATGTATAACTGTGTAATACAATACCTCAACCATACGAGTTTTACGAGAATCATGTATAAACATAACCCCGAGCAATTTATGCCATGGGTATTAAACCTCATGATCTCCAAGTAATTCCTTTGAAGTAGCGTTGTTCGAGAAATGTTTTAATTTAGCGTTCCTTTGGAGACCCGGCATTATATTAATGAGATCACAAAAATTTAATGTGTAACGTTTTATAAAGTCGGCGACTCATTAATAATTTCATTAGATTTTATGGAATTAGTTAACACTTGTTTGATAACTTAATGCTTGGGGCCAGGCGTAGAACATTCTCGGTACTATAGGTATTAATACATAGTAGGTATACGATAAACGTATTTGCGCTAGTATAGGATTTATTCTTATTGAATTAATTACTTCATCATTTGAAAAGCCGCTGACAGCCTACCGCCATCAGTCTCTTTTTCTCATTTTAAAGTCATTCCAAATTGTAATTTCTATTCAAATCCAACCAGAACTAGTATTCTGCTAGCTTGTCAGTTGTAAGATTTCCGCCAGCAAGCAGCTTTCACAGTGCAACGGAGACGCTCCTAGCCGCCGCAGGAGACGCCCTGGGCGTTAGGAGTCGCAAGCCGATTCCCGGCCACCATAGGTGCGGGTTTGCGGACGCGGGTAGCTGGGAGGGATAGCTCGCCGTCCGATAAGGACCAGGCCCGAGTTGACGGCACGTAGTGTTCCACGCGCGCCTCAAAGAGTTGGCAGCAAAACTGACGGGGTTCTCTAGGGCCAATGCCTGAGGCCTGATTTGAAAGAGAGTTACCGCGTCCCTGGCAACTGAAGGAACACGGGTGGGTTTTAGTCAGTAAAAGTCTAACTTTCCCTGTAAAAGTTAGGAAGATGGCTAAATGATACTGCTGCTTATAAAGTCAAATTAAATATATCATCCGGACCAAAGGTTTAGTAATACAAAGGAGCGAAGCGAGGGAGCACACTCGATCCCGACCCCCTAAACAATACTCACTACATTTTTGTAGCAGTTAGTTTTTGGAATGGGAGGACGAAATCACACCATATGAGAAGAGCATATTGGCTATAGAAGTCATTAGATCGAATTTGAAAAGATCCTCGCTAAGCCATGAATTCATACAATCTTTATTTAAATAAAAGGACAGATTATACTGGTTGTTCAAGTTCATTTTAAGGAACGTTAGAAGCGAAAAAATATTGAGATCTGTCTTGGTTTCTAAATTCCATCGTGAAAGTAAATGTGTTCTTGCAATATACCTAAAAAAACTCAGACACTCGAAAATCAGAAACAGTATTAAATTATAGTGTAAATTCACACTGGATTACGTTCTCGAGTGACATGAACGTGTGGTTGACCTCTCATTAGGTTTATGTTATACACTGAAACACCATACCTATCCATGAAAAGTTATAGCCTACATCAATTAGCCGTATTTATTATATTGATAATATCGCGCGAATTTTATCGCCATTGCCTAAGGTGTGGCGCTTTTAGGGTTGTTACATTGAAATTTCATTTTTTATAAGCAGTAAGTTCCGAAGGTAAACACACCAAAAGGAGTAAAACAGGGGCAGGCAGCTTAGTTATGACCAGTCCCAACTGATGGTGCCCGTTCACGAACATGACGCATGGATAGGCATCACTCAGCTCAACCATCATGAAGGGTACCGCTACTATCAGAGAGATATTAGAGTGAGAATGAGACACTTTCAACAGCCAGGGCACATTCAAGTCATTGAACGTTAAGTAGGTGGCGTTGTGTAGTTGGGTTATTTATCAAGCTTTTTTAAACAATACAGTATTATTCCTTATTCAATTAAATACATTAGATATATCGTGCATTTCATGTAGATCAAAATTGCCATTTACAGTATATCACTAAAATAAAGATATCAGGCAGAACGGCTGGCGGTCCGTACGTCCGTCCCGCCCGGTTGTCAGCGATCGGCGGGCGCGGGGTATGCCCATTAGTATCCATCTACATTGGACCCGTGGGTCGCTAATTCCGTTTATACCAGATCAGCTAAATTAGGCTAAAGAAAATAATAAAAACCAAATCGAATGATGTGGAGTTTGTTTATTCATACAAAAAAGAGTTGTCTCCACGTGCCAATTTTAAAAGAAAAATTTAATACTTTTTAATTCATTTTTGGTTCATGCGTCTTTGAGTGATCGGAGAGCAAACATTAAAAAAAACCTGCGAATTGAGAACCTCCTTCTTTTTTTGAAGTCAGTTAATGATCCTTTTTGTCCTTCATGTTGAGTTTTTGAGTAAAATGTTTGTTTTTTGAGAGATAAATAAGGTTTTTTTTTCTAAGATACCTTCCTACCCTAAATAAATACCTACCCTAAGTATTCTACATATCATTAAATTAAACTTCATAGTTATGCGTCTAATGTATTTGTATAAACGCACCTTTATTTATTTTGTGTGACACATTCCTTTATTACAGATATTGTAATATTCCATTGTGTTTCTTCTGTGTGATGTACATATTTATTTATTTTAGTTATTCACTCATGAGGTCCTGGGTTTGATTCCCAGGTCGGGAAAGAGTCCCCCCCGGTGGGTTCCCGCTTTGTCGAGGCGGGGGGGCTCAGTAACCGTGGCTTGGTCACCCACGGTGAAGCGAAGAGGAACCCGAGGAGGGGCCGCTCGTCAGGGCTTTTGCCGACTAAGCCGACGACGTAGCGGCCAACTAGTAGGTTGCGGTGCCGCTTGGTAACAGGCGACATCGCAACTGAGGCGGGCCGCGATGTCTTATGGAGATTCCCAGGTCCCATACGATATGGCAACTGAGGGTTGGAGGCCGCGGCGGGAGAGGAGTGCCGGTATTGCGGTGCGCCGCTCTCCCTACCTTCCGCGGCCTAGACGGGGTCACCACCGTCTGATGGCGGATGCTGTGGGGCCGCAGGGGAAGAGGAGTGACGGTATAGCGTTAGCCGCTCCCCCTATCCCCTGCGGCCGCAAAATGGTAGGTGGCGGGGCCATTGACCTCGACCCGTCACAGTGGGACCAAGGGTGCCATACACGGGGTCGTCTGGCACCCATGTGCTGATTTGGTCCCTGGGGTGGTCACGGCGTGCAGTGTGTTCTTGTGCGCCGGTGATGGGGGGTACTCTCCCGAGGCGGGTCCGGTGACGGACAGCCGCGGCGGGTTCGCGGTGAGTGCTAACGCGTGCCCGTGTTCCCGCCATAAGCGGCACTGGAGGACACCGTGGAGTTTTAGTGGGTTAGAGTCCCACATAACTGCACTATCTCCCCGTGGTAGTGCAGTATGCATGAGCATTTCTCCACGCAAAAAAAAAAAGGTCGGGGAAGAGTGTTATTAGGTTTTTCCATTAGGAATTTCTCAGTTACAGCGTCCGGTACTTCTGTCAGGCTGATGACAGTATAATAGCCCCGTATTATATGGGACAACATATAACAGGTGAAATGTGTTTGAACCATACCTTATCCTTCGAAATACAGGTACACACATAAAGGCAACAACACAATTGTGAAATAAAGTAAAACAACCCTCCTATTGGGCACCGAAGCAAACGGATTATAAATCAAAGATGTAAACATTTTTTATTATTAATTGCTTACATACATTAAGCTGAGCATGCTGACTGCTGAGCTGGGCCACTGTTAACCAATCAATCTGCTTAGCCTTTGCCCAATTATCCAGTCTAACCGGATTCAGCTGTGTACCAGTATTTAACTGGGAGCGGCTGATCTGCAACATAACCTAGTAACTGTTTTAAACAATACTCCTCGGCAAGACTGTACGAATACATTACGCCACTTTAATTATAGTTAAAAAAGAAAAATCAACAATAAAATCAGTTATTTCAAAACTGACAACCCTGGCCGCAATTAATTATATTGTATCGTTTTTACGGTACAATTCCGACTCTCGATTATGGAATATCGAATATTCCGTACGCCTAATTGAACAGTATTGCAGGAATCAATTTCATGAAATGCCTCTACATTGTGGAATCCGATAAGGCTTTTCTTTTTTGTTAAAAGAAAATGGAAGCTGATCAGCTTGATGTGAAGTATTGATTTCTTAAATATTCATTGAGTACGAGGCTTAAGTTCTCAGAGATCCTATTGTAATGTTTGAGTTTTATTTCTTGGAATTTCGGTAACATCTCGGTTGTTTTGCCCGAAGGATTATAGGCCGAGGTGTACTTATAGTACATTCAAATTTAGGTATGCTAAAGTGCTATTTAATGGGTGCTAGCCTGTTGCTATCCACCGGGTACAAGTCCAGGCTCGAGGTTGTAACTGAGGTGTGCCAGATGGAAAAACCTATATAGCATCATGCCGATATGGAAATCGATTCCAGGAACTTATACTTAGCCATAGCACTTGCCTACTAGACTACAACGCAGTCTTTTTTTTATCGTGGAGAAATGCTCATGCATACTGCGCTAAACGTGGATATAGCGCAGTTATGTGGGACTCTAACCCACTAAAACTCCACGGTGTCCTCCTGTGCCGCTTATGGCGGGAACACGGGCACGCGTTAGCACTCACCGCGAACGCGCCGCGGCTGTCCGTCACCGGACTCTCCTCTGGGGGTACCCTCATCACAGGCGCACCAGAACACACTGTACGCCGTGACCACCCCAGGGGCCAAACCAGCACATGGGAGCCAGACGACCCCGTGTATGGCATGCCCTTTGTCCCCCTGTGACGGGTCAAGGTCAATGGCCCCGCCACCTACCATTTTTCGGCCGTAGGGGATAGGGAGAGCGGCCAACGCTATACCAACACTCCTCTTCCCTTGCGGCCGAAAAATGGTAGTTTTTATGCGGTTTTATGACTTTGACCGTAATACTAGTCTTGCTTAGAGGCAAAAACAATTGAGCAATATATTTGCGCCATCTTCTAAAATCGACAAGATATTGAATAACGACAGAACTCTTCCTTTTTATAGCTAAACATTTCGACTATCGAAAGCTACTCGTATATCCTACACGCTGGAGACGGGGACAGATAGTCTAATTTAATAAAGATATATCGCGTGGAAAATGTAAAAGATATTCCGACTTGGGACTGCCGAGATGGAAGTCTCAGATGTTATAGTGACGCGGAAAATTGCAGAGAGCGGTCGGGATATCACAGGCCTTGGCCATGGTCATATAATGGCCATGTGTTCAACTAAAATAACAAATACAATTAATATAATCATAGTTTAGTTGTTTATATATTTAAACAATATCTTTTCATCGTTTTTGTATAGCCATTTAATGATGATGCCTTTGGCCAAGTTATTAAAGTGTGTGTTCATGATATGGCGCCGTTTTTCAAAATGACAGGCCACTTCATGAATTGACCAATTTAACGATCTAGCTACAATATTTGTACAACAGAATTATGTAAAAACAACGTGAGAACTACGAATACCAACTGAATAATTAACCTGCCATCGATACATTTCTTCTTTTCATTAACAAAGCTTAATTAAAATTCTCTCATTACACTTTTTGCGAGCCGCCATGAAACAGTTCATAGCACATTTTGTTGCACACAACATTTTCTGTGTTTCATACATACATAAACTCACACCTTTCTCAAAATAGATAAGCAGAAACTATTACATATTCCTTTTGCTTCATTTACGTTCATACATCCATACTCTATTCGCTGGAGCAAAAATAAAAAGTAAACAAATCCCAATAAAGATTTTTCACTAAAATCTAAAATAAAAAAATATCATGAGAAAATGTTGATTTCATTCAACAACCAAATACACACTTGCACAAATGTGTCAAACTTTTAATAGTACTTGTTACCCGGGCAACAATAGTTCGAGGGACTAAATAATTTTAATAGTACTTGTTACCCGGGCACCAATAGTTCGAGGGACTAAATAATTTTAATAGTACTTGTTACCCGGGCACCAATAGTTCGAGGGACTAAATAATTTTAATAGTACTTGTTACCCGGGCACCAATAGTTCGAGGGACTAAATAATTTTAATAGTACTTGTTACCCGGGCACCAATAGTTCGAGAGACTAAAAAATTTTAATAGTACTTGTTACCCGGGCACCAATAGTTCGAGGGACTAAATAATTTTAATTGTACTTGTTACCCGGGCACCAATAGTTCGAGGGACTAAATAATTTTAATAGTACTTTTTACCCGGGCACCAATAGTTCGAGGGACTAAATAATTAAGGGACTAAATAGGGACTAAATAGTAATATTAAGTGAAAGGATTTTTCAAGGTTTGTTGATATTTGATATTTTTGGGAAACTTGAGTTTCTTCAGTATCCAAGGATTCTTGGGTGAATGTTGGGGTCATTGATATTTGTCTATTTTCTTCAGCTGTTACAGCAATATTTTTGGATTGCACCGGATAATCTTTTGCAGTGCTCGGTTGTGGAGAGTCAGTGGAATGCAGAATAATCATTTAAAAGAAGAAAAAGAAGAAAGAAAGAAAAAGTATTTAATTGCCCAACATTACATTACATTACAAGAACAAGAACAGCTTTTTTACTCTGTGTGATATCTTAGTTTTATTTTGCACTGACTCTTCTATGTAGCCTTCAGCTTCTTTACTCGACTTCCAACCTCCATGACCTCCTTTTAATGACAGTTAAATCGGCACCAGAATCAGCTAGCAAAGTTGCCGATGTTCTGTGAAACAGTGACCCGAATACAGATTTGACTTGGCAAATTAAGTTAGGTGGCTATCTCTTTAGGAATACTCGAAATCTTGATTTTCCCAATTACTTGCCGCAGAAACATCCCTTTATGATAATTTATGAAAAAAAAAACGGTTCGTTTCTATACCACTTGATCGTAATTTATTGTATTTTTTTATATAACGAAGGTTCGATCTTTTTGGTTCTTGTGTCACGTAACTTCGCCAGTATTATATCACCTGCTTGTTTCTTAATGTCATCAACCTTTATATTTACTAATTCGATACTTCTGCAAGCGCCACTTATTGCAATTTTTTTTATTTTTTATTTGTAATGGGTTTGCTCTTGACTCTAGTCTAGGTCATAGGTGACAGAGACAGAGTCTACGATGGAGTGAGCTTACCCAGAAGAAGCCTGTTCACTCTAACTTTGAAGTGATTCGGGTTGTGCGAAACTACCTGAAAAGTTGATAATATGTCTCTTTAAATAGTGTATAAAATATAGGAAGTTACAATTTGATACAAATTTCTTATATGCGAATAACAATAAAAAGATTTGCTTACCTTCATTACTAGAACACACACTCAAAATAACCTTACTCCGCCTGGCCATTCTGAAGAACATTACCGATGAACACTGACTATAACTTGCTATAACTATAATATCAAATAGGTACCTAATTTAAAACTTTTGATACCAATGAAGTTGATAATGTTACAGCATTGACAGATCCACTTGTCTAGAACTAACTTCCACCAGCGGTTTCACCCGCGTGGAATGTGTTTTAAAAAGTATCCTATGTATAAAGTTACTGAAACAGAGAAAGCGATATCTTGGCACGTGCTGACGATATCTATTTTTAATCGGCTTTATAGTTTCTGTAATATAGGCTTCGGAGTTAGATGTCTTAAAAGTGCCAAAACCTATTTCTTTACCCCTGTAAAATACGGAAGAAGAAAATAGCATCATAGGTACTCTATCAAAAACATAACCAACTTCTTTTCATCCGTATTCTTAATTCAAAACTGTCATTTAAAGCAAGGTATACCAACAAAATGGATATGTGTACTGTAACGTACATGTACAAAGCTGTCCGCTTTGGAGCCGGAAGAGAAAAGCCGGCGCCGCAGCCGTGCGGTCTCTCCTTGACATCCGTTAAAAGCTACGCTTTCCACGACACTATTCTGAAAGTATTCGTTATGAGATAATGGTGGATAACAAAGATTCAGTTTGGAAAACGGTAGAAGTGAAACTTTTGTAAAGAACCAATTAAAAATAATGCACAAATTGAAAGACACTGGTATATAATACCTTTTTTTGCGTGGGAAATCATCCAATGACTTCTCCCGCTCCGGGTGAAGCGGAGGGCGTGTCAGACTTTTATTGACTAAAACCCACCAGTGTTCCTTCAGTTGCTTGTGCCAGGGCCGCGGTAACTCTCTTACAATTTTATCCGCGACCCAGACAGGCATCGGCCCTAGCGGGCCCCGTCACTTTTGCTGACATCTCTTTGAGGCGCGCGTGGAACACTACGCGCCGTAAACTCGGGCTGTGACATCCGACAACCTGCACACAGCCCCGCGTGGTGCATTACGACCCACACGCTCTCAATTGATGAGTTACTAAATCTCACCTGTTTTATTTTATGTTTGTGACAGAATAGATGCCCGAACCACGTCAGCTATTTTTTCGTTACGGGTAACACGCAGCTAACCCGTGAGAAATCTTTTTAGTTTAGAGGTTTATTTTCAGCATTTGTTTATTTTTTTCTGTAGTGAACATAAAAAAAAAAACAGTTGGCTTCTGCTTTTGTATTTTTTGCATCGTACTTACTACAATTTTATTTTTATTTGAAATGGCACCATTTATTTTTTCTATTCTACAAAAAGTTAATGTATAAAATTGCTGCATTTAAAAAGAGCTTTGTCAATCATGGCGTCCAATCACTTCGTATTTGCCCTGCGTCATCTTGCCACTGTTATATAATACGTGTTACCTTTGAAATAAACAAGTAAAGACTTGTCCACATGATGCATGATTATTGGTATACTGAGAATTGAATGTTTATTGGTAAAGAGAGAGAATTTGTTATACTATACATAATTATATGTATATTTATACCATTCCCCCTCTAAAAAGCTTATTTTATTCACTGAAAACAGTGAATAAAAAGCACTTTTTCTCACTGTTTTGGTGTTTGAATTTAGAACACACCAATATATATACGACGTCCATCTCAATGCTATACAACCTCCTTGCGCTTAAAATACTCGATACAAACTCCTTGTGCAAAGAACATTCGACTTTCAAACTTCATCATCGATTTAATTTTCAGTTTGTTAATATTTAGGATTTCAATAATGATTTTCATGATTTTGATTTTAGTCTGGGATGTTTAGTGAATACTTATTTGTATTGTAATTTTAATACTAATTACATTGGTGTTTAATTAATTATAAGTATGTAACGTAACGGAGGTGGTCACTGGCCCCTGAAACACAGATGCTGTTACCTAGCTCAGCTTCAATTTACAAAAAATGTGAAACCCTGAGTTTTAACATTTTTTTAAAATTTTAAAGGTAAAAATAAGGTAATTTTAAACATTTATTTATTAATATTCCTTGTGCTTTTCACTTAAATCTTTCTTTTTCTCGTAGTCATGGTATAAAATATAGTATGCAACTCTTGAATAAAACGGATTTATATCGAGGGCCATGAATCACTCGCGCCGCTCAGGATTCTAACACTTGCCCCGCTATGCTCGTGATTCAATCATCATGAATCACTCCTTGCGGTCGTGATTCCGTTGATAGAATCCTTCACTTGTTCGTGATTCATCTATGGCCCTCGCTTTAACAGTCCTTTATTCACTAGTTGCATAATATACTATTGTTATACTCTTTCATGGGTTCAAACTCTTTGCCTTGCTGAATTCGCTGAATGCTGAATTTCAAGGTGGGACAGTAAGCCCCACACACGTTACGTACGAGTTACTTCCATTTTGGGCGCCCAGTTGAGCGATTGACTGCTGCGCTGCGTGTCGCGGGTTCGATTCCCGCACGGAACAAATATTTGTATGACCAGAGATAATTGTTCCGGCTCTGGGTTTGTGTATGTGAATTTATATGTTTGTAAACGCATCCACGATACAGGAAGAAATTCCTAGTGTGGGGCAACGTATAAAAAAAAACAAAAAAAAAATGCTGCCTACTTTAAATAGATCATTACTGCCGTGGTGTTAAAATATTAGATAGTCATAAAGGAGGTAAAGTATACGCTTCACAATACACAGATGTTGCTAAAAAACCACAATATTAGCCACGTCTGTCGTATCTAATTAGCTGTGGGCTAAAATAGCCGCTATGTGGAGCCCTGAAACAATCGGACAGCATAGCATGTATTAGCGAGCACGCAGAAGATGGCGGGAAGAGCTGGACAAATGAAAAACCAATGGACCCCTCCCTGGGTTGAAAAAATTGTAGACCTTGGGTCGGATTTGAAGGTTTTTTTAACCATCACGGTGGTACTGAGGCTTACAGCTCAGATATTTGAGAAGAAAATACTGTAAGACTGAAGTAACCTGACAAGTATTTTTCAGATGTCCTGTCAGTTCACCAAAAAATATTGACTTACTTGTTATGCAACGATTGGAAAAAACATGATCTTTCATATCATCACTATAAAACAACAAGTCTGCCAAATAATTTACCTAAGAAAATAATTATCATTATATAATTAAATGAAAAATGTATAAATGATTAAATATCATCCGAAACATTTGTAAAGAGAAGCATTTGTCAAATAAATGTTTTTAAAGCGAGTGTTTATAAAAAAAACATTTGCAAAATAAGTTGTTTGTGAAATAAATAGTGTAAGAAACGAATGTCAATGGTGTTTTAGTGAAACTTTAGTGAACCTTTTTTCAACTTAGGTACATAATAAACATCTTCTTTTTAAGCGACTTCAAAAAAGGAGGAGATTCTCAATTCAGTTGCATTTTTTTAAGGAAAATGCTGCCCGAACTTTTGGACCTCCACTCGTATGTTGTCCCAAAGCTGGGCAAAGATCACTCCCATAGCCTTGGCTCTTGACACATCTGTTCTGATGCATTCTGCATAATGACGAGTATCAGAGTGTTTAATTCCACTTCAATACAATTATATTCTAATAAACAGTTACGTTATACACTCACAAAACAATCGAAAAAAGTGTTCCGCGCAGTAGCGGCAGCACACATACACACTTATCATTCATCTGACATTTCACTACACGTCAAAATGGTGCAAAAGGGATGGCTTCTCAAAACCAACAAGAAAATAAAAGACAGCTAGTGTTTGTCACTTGCTCATCAATGTATTTACCATCTCTTTCTTTTTTCTAACCTCCAAATATCAGAATATAAGGAAAACAAAAAAAAATTGTAAATTGAGGTGTATTGCGTACTTACCTTGTGTTTTATGTACTTTGGTATCATAATTGACACACTTTCTAAATACACACGATGGTATTTTTTTTTTGTTTTTGTTTCAACAAAGCCTATCGCTCGTCGCCATGCGTGACATAAGCATAAGACTAAAGACGATACGTCACAATTATGACGTATTCGAGCCTTCACAATGCGCGCGCTCATACCATATCTGTTTACTAGAACATCTTTGCTTCAATATTAACCTTCTGCCAAACGAACACTGAATTCCTTTGTGTATTAGAAGTTCATTAACACCAATCAAGTTAGAGCTAAATATCTATTGCCCTGAGGTATTGTAGATAAACTAATCAGACTTGTGTCAAGAACTTGGGCAGCAATATCCTTTGTGTTGTATCAATTAATAATAATAATCGACCAACATCTTACGAGGCTCTCGTTAGGTAGCTGGGTCAAGAGTCTGATCCAGAAAGCAGCATTGCTGGACACGGCTCGTATTGTTAGGAGGTTCCTCTCCCTGGAGCCCTGACCGCCGGTAGCTTGGACCCTGTTCCCGATACCGGTGGGCATCTCTATATTTTTAAATGTTTTTTCTTTTTTGTATGTGTTTTATAAAAATATTAAAAATGTAATAAATAAGAAAATAATAAATCTTTATTCAAACTAAAAATTGTTAAACTATACTAATAGGTCTAATTAGGACTATAATCTGTCTGTCATTCTTGGTAAGTAATTATTCAATAGGAAGTAAGACCGTCAATAAAACCAAGGTTTTTGCCACTTTCTTTGCCATATTAATATAAGATAAATATATTTATAGATTTATAAGAAAGAAAGAAATAATTCCCAATCAAATCCCTCGATAAAAAAAATTGGACCAAACACTACTATACATACATACAAATACACACACACACACACCCATACACACACAGTCACACACATACACACACACACATACATTACTAAGGCACTGTGGTTTGCTGTTAGAGAACCCAGTTATGGGTTAAGCACGCCTTTGTATATAAGCTATTCTATCGTATTTGTATCTGTTTGTTTTGTGTAAAATAAAGAATATGAAAAACATTTAATTGATAAAAATATATCAGACTTTTATGGTATCACATCAGACTTTTATCATCATCATCATTATCAGCCTATTAATGTTCCCACTGCTGGGACATAAGCCTTCTCTCTGTGAGAGGGAATGGGCCGTTATCCACCACGCGGGCCCAGTGCGGGTTGGTGGATGTCACATCTCTTCGAATTATTGGTTCTAGGACATGCCGGTTTCCTCACGATGTTTTCCTTCACCGTTTTGAGAGCAGTGGTGATGAAATAATTTACACAAAGTAAAGCGCCTGCCTGGGCTCGAACCCACGCCCTACAACTTGTAAGTCGCGGCCTATACCACTGGGCCACCACTGCTCTACTCTCAGACTTGTAACTATTTATTCCTATAGTAGGTACCAAAGTTACGCAAAACAAGATAAATAGGTGCTGTCTATCTAGCTGCTTTTTCAACACACTCACTATTATGATAAACTATTAAAGACATTCAAACCTTTTAAGACCTCAACAAAATACTAGTTTCATTAAAAAGCCAGCCTTGTATCCAACCCCTAACAGTACTGAACCCACAGTACCGCCCGCTCCGTGCCCGCTCTGACACCCTTTGTGTACTTGATCGGCAACTGGCAAAGGATAACAATTTTTTAGGCTTCCTTTTGTGAAGCTCGCGGCTTCTACAGTACAGAGGGATTTTGTTCGTGCCTACAAATATCGGGTCTTGACTTTATATTTATACCCCGAGGAATCTAAAGATTTTTGCTCTTCATTTATTTCGTTTGATGTGGATGTCTTTTAATGTCTTTTTTCTCTTTTATTGTGTTCAAAATACGAGGAAAAACTTTGAAGACATTTTTCTAATTAAATGTTTTCATTAGTTGATTGATTTTGTTTTTACAAAAAAAGGAAATTAAGAATAAGTTATGTTAAACTCTACAAAAATCTGTTTTTTTTTTTCATTTGCACGAAAATAATTTGCGACCAGCAAGTCGATGTCTCCGGAAACTCGAATCGCCGTTCACAACAGCGTGTTGGTTCCTACACTTATGTATAAGTGAAGGTTGGGTATGGCAAAAAAGACATGAAAGTAGGATTAATAGGTGGTGTTCTTCAGGGAGGCCAGGTGCGCAGTACTCATAACCGGCGTGTGTGTATGACTAGGTGTATGCCCCTGCCACCATTGGAAAAAAGGCATGCGTTTATGTATGTATGTATGAAAATAATAATAAAAGACCTCCTACTTAACAGCCCGGTATAGCCAAGATGCAATCGCGGTGATGCACGGAACGAGAGTGAAGCCTCGAGAAAAGCTAGTAAGTAATCAACAAACACATAACGACGCACTTAAACCAAGAAAAAAGGCTCGGAACCGTTTAAAAAAAAAACAATTATGTTCGGAGTTTAAACGTTAAAAGAACGTTATTGAAAACCCTAATTAACGGGTTTAGGCGGGGATTGCTCCTAAAACTGAATTATTTCTGTACTTCAGCACGGTTGCGCATTGAAGGTTGGCGACAAAAACCGATCAAAACCGGTTAATTTCACAATACCTATTTACGAACTTTTGTTGCCTAAAACCGTTTTATTGTGTTTAAAGGTAAAACAAAATCGAAAGGAAAGCTCCCCTATGTACTTAGGCGTTATCCGGTTCGATTTTTGCCATGCCTTGCCAAGAAACATGATCCAATTCCCACTATCACTTGAAAACTACCTTGAAACACACACTACCTTGAAAAGGGTAAAAACACATAATTCTGATATCTCCATTGTTTTTCACCTACCCTCATGTCACGTCAATATTTGTTCTATTTCGGATGACATATCAAGTTTGGACGTAAATGTAAATGCATTATACTATCTATCCTACTAATATTATGAATGTGAAAGATTGTAAGTATGGATGGATTTTGATGGATGGAAACTTTACAGTAATATAGCAAGTCATTATCATCATCAGCCTTTTAATGATCTGCTGGGACACAGGCCTCCTCTCTGCAAATACATCAGAATAACACAAAGGCTATAATTTAAAATTATAATTAAAACTAGCTGTCCCCCGCGGCTTCGTTCCCGTCAACTGTTTACGTAACTATAACCGTTTATGCAGCGCACGCAACGGAAGCTCTCAAAAAGGGATAATTTTTGCCCGTTTTTGCAACATTTTTCATTTATGCGCCGCTCCTATTGGCCGTAGCTTGATGTTATATAGCCTATAACCTTCCTCGATAAATGGACTATCCAACACAAAAAGAATTAGAATAAGAGGTAGAATCAACTTTTACTACTTGTAAATTTTAATTCATATATGTATGACGTTCAAAAGTGCCGCTTACTGGCCTAATTGAAATAAATATATTTGACTTTGAATTTTTAAATTCCAACCAGTAGTTCCTGAGATTAGCGCGTTAAAACAAACTCTTCAGCTTTATAATATTAGTATAGATTAACAGATCATATTATACATATACAGATAATATTAGATCATATTATATAGTGAAACGGGAAGATCGGGTAACCGAAATACTGACTACAGCCTGTTTATTAATGACAGCATCATAAAATCAGACTCACAAGTCGCAGTAACCTTTGAAAATTTATTTTCAGATGTTCCCATTTCAACTACTAAATCCCTAAACTCATCACCTTCTGTTGCTGAGTCTTTGCTTAAGGAATTTATTTTTGAACATATTACTTGTAGAGACATAAATAAAACCTTTCACACTTTAAATGTTAAAAAGACTGCAGATCTGTGGGTCATTCTGTAGAAGTTGCTAGGTCTATTATTGACATTGTCGCACCTAGTTTAGCTATTATCTTTAGTAATTGTATCGACTGTGGGGAGTTTCCTGACCTAACGAAAAATAGTAAAATAATATCTTTGTTTAAATCAGGTAGTACATCAGACCCTACAAATTATAGACCTATTTCAGTACTACCTACGTTTAGTAAAATATTTGAGAAATTAATGTTAGAGCAATTGCAAATATTTTTAAAAAACATAAATTATTACATAGCAAACAGTTTGCTTTTACAAGGGGTCGTTCAACTACTGATGCCGCCAGTGTTGAGCTTCTAGGACATATTTATAATGCATGGGAAGACAGGTGCGATGCCTTGGGAATCTTTTGTGATTTGTCCAAGGAATTTGACTGTGTTCTTCATGAAACGCTAATCAGGAAACTCCGCCACTACGGGATCCGGGACAGCGCTCTGGATCTGCTTACTTTATACTTGAGTAATAGGATTCAGAGCGTTGACGTTAATGGAAAAAGATCTCCCGGATCCATAGTAACAATGGGAGTCCCGCAGGGCTCGATTCTTGGTCCTTTCTTGTTTCTTATTTATATTAATGACTTGCCTTACCTCATAAAGGATAACCATGATATAGTGTTGTTTGCAGATGATACTTCACTTTTGTATAAACTTAAACGTCAGCAGCTGGTTACTGACGATATAAATAGCGCGATCTCAAAAGTGGTTCACTGGTTCAATGTTAACAATTTACTTCTTAATAAAAAAAAACAAATGCATTAAGTTTACCCTGCCTCACGTCAGGCAGGTGAAAACGGATGTGTTGATAAAGGGCGAAGAATTGAATCCTGAAAATAGCACAGTATTCTTAGGCTTAACCTTGGATGCTAAGCTTCAGTGGGGCCCACATATAGATAAATTGTCAAAAGAGCTAAGTTCCGCAGCATATGCTGTTAGAAAGATTCATAATTTAACTGATATAGAGACAGCCCGTTTAGTATACTTTAGCAATTTTCATAGTGTAATGTCGTACGGCATTCTGTTGTGGGGAAACGCCGCCGACATCCAGACTATCTTTGTTTTGCAGAAAAGAGCTGTTCGTTCAATTTATAAATTAAGCCCGAGATACTCTCTCAGAGAGAAATTTAAGGAGATTAATGTAATGACTGTGCCTTCTCAGTATATTTATGAAAATCTTTTGTATGCCCATAAAAATATAAAATAGTTTAAAAAATACAGTGATATCCATAACATAAATACTAGGAACAAACACAAATTTGTAGTACCAACAACAAGGCTCAAGAAAATAGGTGGCTCGTTTAGATGTCAATGTGTGCGCTTTTATAATAAGCTTCCAAGCCACGTACAAGTTCTAAGTCTTAATAAATTCAAATCATTCATTAAACGTAAGATGTGCCAGAAAGCGTTTTATACCATTAAAGATAACGTTGTGGACAAAAAGGCTTGGGATTGAGCTGCTCCAATTAAAAATTAATTTTAATTTTTTTATATTTTCCACCGTAAATTTTGTTTTGTGTTTTTTTTTTGGTTTTCTTGCAATGACAAGAATATTTACTTTTTAAAGTATTATATTATTTTATTTTAATTATTGTAAATGTGAAGATTATGTGGACTATATATTTTTTTTTTGTTTTTTTTTTATATTTATCTTAGTTTTTAATCGTGGTCTGGCAGTTTGAGTAGTTTAGCTCAACGATTCGACGAACAATACCAAAGAAATGACATTCGGGCAGGCCTACCCGAATGTCCGAATGCCCGAATGTCTTCTTTGGTATTGTTCGTCGAATCGTTCCATTTCAGACATCAATCTATGGTCTTCACATGATAGATCAGTTAGAACCAAGATTTTTGTCTGGACTTTAAAAGAGACTGTGACCTCTGAGTTTGTTTCGGCCTTTCTTCTCAGAGTAGTCAGATAGGAAACGCCGACCTCATCTAGTTTTAAAAATATGATCGACATGTAAAAGTGTTTGTACAAACCAACTTACAGAAATAAAATCATTTATCATTTACAAAAACCTGCCACGTTTATCATTATTTCTTTTATTGAAAACCGTTGCCTGGTTTAGAAGAAGTTAGCAGAAATATTGAAATGAGGATGACAGAGGCGACTTTTGCTTTTTACTATATTGAGGTTGGAGAAGTATCAGCTAGTCCATTTTAACAGGTTCACTGACCACATAGCGGCCATAATAGTTAAACACTCACGTGATTCTTATCTGAGTCATTGGACAGGGAAGAAGTTAATAATTTGAAATAAAAAAATAAACCTTTTCACGTCCAAACGGATTTAAATGGAACTTCGAACACATGTTGACCATGTCCTGTATTAGGACAATACTTAGAGTACTTTTGCCTGGAACTAAGCTCTTTTGTGATGATTTCCAATTGCTATGCGGGCTAAGCTACTGACAATAAAAGTTATGTGTACTTTTCCAACTACATATATTGTAGACTTCAAACTAGATGCAGCTATGAACCTGTGTTTATTAAAATGAAGTAACCACGTATCTGACGTCCACTTTCTATTTAACGGGCCACGTTGAGGGTATGTCATTGGGTCAACAAAAAATATTTTTACAAAAAAATACAACCGACTGCCAAATAACACTACAAAGGAAAAAAAATCTTCAATATCGGTAGCCGGTTTTCCTGTTTCGTTTATTCGTTTTATAACACTATTAAATAAAATACAATATTAGTACACGATAATCACTTTATTAACACGTAGGTGCAGGTACTTTACATGTTATACATTTTGAACTATAATTGAGCAAAAAAAATCTAATAGGTTAACTTTTAGCAAACTTTTATAGTAAAACAAACTCTCTAGAAAAGTGAACTGAAGGTATGAACTAATTAATTAAATCACCCGTTAAATTAACAATTAACTAAATAAATTCCTTTCTGAATAATGGATCTAATAAAAACCGAGTGTCCCGTCGAACGGTCCGCCAAGGAAGAGGCCGGGTGCGCCGAGTCGCTGAGCGAGCCGCTCTCCTCCCCAACACGAACCACGGCGATCCGATGTTGATGTCACTGCTAGCTAGGTGGCGCTGGCTCCACGAAGTTGCCAACACGGCCATTCTGCAAGGCGCATGTCCCAGGCGCCCCACGAGTCTAGGTAACACACTGAAACAAAACCAACATCAGAACCTGTTTTCTAAACCTGCAAGTATGAACCACAAGCCATAATACGCCTTTGAACCATCAGCAAATGCTTACTCTATTACTGCTAGGTCAACTGTACTTAAAGGGACTATGCCACACTTAAGAGTCCTGGTCTTCCTAGAGCTTTCCATTTGGAATCACTTGCATTTAAAGAGCTTTTCGCTACACTTAAATGTACCAAGTTGTTTTCCATGGTTTATTCACATTTGCTGGTGTTTCTATCCTGGCGAGGATTATGGTACAAGTGTTTTATCTAGTCTCGCGAGTAAGATATATAGCAAAACTATATGTGTGACTGTGTAGCCACTTCTTTTATTTACCATTTATAATAAATAAAGCTGTGTATTTATTAATTATTTACTGTAGTCAGTAAAGTGCAATACATACCTTTAAAACTACGACTTGCCAACACGGACCTTATGGTCAATAGTTTATAATTGCCAGTCATCGATTTGTATCCAATACTTCATATTTTCAGCAGCTGCGACGCCATTGTATGGTTTACTGCTCCTTTCAGAGCCCCTTAAGTCTGTTACCTCATACCTGTCATTACCCATAACCTATTTTACTCTAAAAGGTCCTTTGAAGATGGGCAGGAGTTTTTTGCTTCGACCATCGTTGCTCTGACTTTGAATTTTGATCAATACCAAATCTCCTTCTTCGTAAACCTTAGCTTTTGACCGAGTTTTATCAAACCTTTGTTTTTGTGATATTGCACTAGCTTTAATATTTTTATCTACCTTTGCGCGCAATTCCGTTACGTCCACTAGCGATTCATCATCAAGCTCTGGCTCTACATTGTCATTATCTACACGCAAACGATATCCTAATAAGACCTCACTAGGAACGGCATTAATAGTTCTATGGATTGTACTGTTTAAACCTTGCTGTATTATTTTAACATATTGGTCCCACCTATCTTCAGTAGTATCTGCCCCAATAGTTTTTAATGATTCTAGTATTGTTTTATTAAATCTCTCTACTTGTCCATTTGAACGAGGCATACCCGTTGCCACAATATGCGCGCGTATATTTTTGCTTTTACAGTATTCTTTGTACATGTTGGAAGTAAAACATGACCCGGAATCGGAAATAATTCGTTTTGGATTACCGAAAATTTTAGTTATATTATCTAATTCTTTTATAAGATCGGATGTCTTACTTTACTGCGCAGATAAAAACAAACTTAGTGAAGGCGTCAACTAAAACTAGTAAGTATACATTTCCGTTTCCTGTTTCAACGAACGGACCTAAGTGGTCCGCGTGCAAAGTGTGAAAAGGCTGCGCGTATTTTGGCAGCGGGTATAACTCTCCTTCCTTAGCACCACCCTTATTTTTATAATAAATACAATTCAAACAGTTTTTAATGTATTTTTTTATTATGTGGCGCATACGAGAAAACCAATATTTGTGCCCTATTCTCTCAAACGTTTTATCGACAGAAAAATGGCCCACGTCATCATGGTTGTATCTTATTATTTGCCATATACAACTCTTTGGTACGACCCATCGTCGCCCTTGGGTTGTTATTCTGTACACTTTTCCACCTAATAGTTCATACGTGTCAAAAATGATTTTATTTTCATCTATTTCACCAGATTCTAAAACAGTTTTAATTTTTACAATGTCAGGGTCTTGCATCTGTACAGAAAGTAACCAGTCTCCTTCCGTTATTGATAATATTATTTCCCTTTCCGACCTCTCACCTGAGGGAACGGGATTTCGACTCAAGGCGTCCACATGTTGCATACGTGAACCTTCTCTATGCTTTATTTCGTACGTGAACTCTTGAGTCGAAAGAACCCATCTTGCGATCCGGGGAACAATATTCTTTTTAGTCAACGCGTACCTGACTGCGTTACAATCTGTGATAACGGTGAAAGGTGAACCAATTAAGTAAAGACGAAATTTTTGCAGTGAACTTACGATTGCTAGGAGCTCTAACTCAAATGAATGGTATTTCTTTTCGTCCTCAGTTGTCTGACGGCTATAATAATATACAGGTTTTTCACCCTCATCAGCAACTTGAACAAGAATACCCGCAACACCATCTCGACTAGCGTCCGTATACAAAACGGTTACTTTATTTTAAAAGAAGCACAGTGAAGTTCCTTATGACCCACTACTAACCAACAAACGCAGAAAGCATGAGGTATGTACTCGATCCCCTAAGCCTAAAACGTCTTTTATAAAAATATTTTACACATTTTTAGCCCCTTTTATTTACAATAAAATAAATAAGGACCTCAATATATATCCACTAAATAAGTCTATGTGTAAGAAAAGGGTACATAACTACCTACTTAACCTTTCTTATGAGGAAACAGAGAACCTATTTCTCATTCAGAAATAAAAATGAGAGATAGTTTGACTTGCATACTGACATGAGCAGATTCCAGAGAGATAACCAATAGATATTGGATGTTTTTTTGTTTTATATATTTTGTTCATTTTATGCATCTTTAGTTTCTCGGTATTATGAATGTATCAAAACTACACTACCCAACACCCATACACCTCTCACTACTCTACATTTACACAAAATCACACGTAGGCACATTTACACATTTTTAGTATTGTTTGATTTTAGAACAAATCAAGACATTGTATAATTACATATATACGTCTTTTTGCATGTCTATTGGGCTAAATATAATAATCATAATAATCCATTTCGAGGGTCAGGCGCTGTATGCCGAGATACAGGACTCGTCCTAGTTCGGCTACAGATGCTCCCATGTTGCATAATTTTAAGTACTGGCCTGTAATATTTTATGTTATTTGTTGTATTACTTTTGGTGAAATAAATAAAAATAAATAAAAAAAATAAAAATAAATAAATTTGGATCAAAAATAGATAATACACTATCTGATGTCAGCTTAGCTTTTAAAATTTGAAAAGCTTGATCATGCATGGAACTCCAAGACCAAGAAGCATCTTTTTTTAATAACTTAGTAAGAGGAGCAGAAAGTATAGCGCAGTTTTTAATAAATTTGCGAAAATAATTAATTAGCCCCAGAAACTGTCGCAACTGATGCACGGTTTTCGGTACGGGAAATTTCTTAACGGCTTCCACTTTGGATTCATTTGGCATGACACAATTCTGTTTTATTTTATATCCGAGAAACTCTATTTTAGTTTTAAGGAAATGACATTTTTTTAAATTTAAAGTTAACCCATTATTTTTAAATATTTGTAAAATGTTTTCTAAGAGCTTTAAATTTTCCTCAATAGTTTGTGTAATTAAATAAACGTCATCTAAATAAACAATGACGTTCTCGAACCTTAAATTACCTAATACTTTATTCATCATCTGTTGAAAACAAGATGGTGCATTAGCCAAACCAAATGGGAGCCGCAGAAATTCATAATGGCCATCTTCGGTAATGAATGCCGTTTTTTCTATTGACTGTGAGCTCATAATAATTTGGTAGTACCCACTTTTTAGATCAAGACTTGTAAAATATTTATAACCCTGTAGTCTATCTATAAGATCCTCTATTCGGGGCATTGGGTACTTGTCCTTTACTGTTATTTTATTGAGTGCACGGTAATCAATGCAGAGTCTTTTCTCGCCATTCTTTTTGTTCACAAGCAGAGCAGGACTCGCGTAAGGGGAATTACTTTCCTGAATTATTTTATTATCCACCAATTCCTGCACCATATCTCGAATAATCTTTCTGTCTGTGTGAGAGGCTCGAAAAGGTCTGCACTGCACCGGTCGTGGGTCTGTCAATGTAATAACCATCTCGTGGTTATTCACTTTCCCTAACTCTTTTATGTCTGACGCGACACACTGTTTATATTGTCTAAATAAATAGATCAATTCATTTAAGTGAGTGTCAGTATCGATTTTAGTCTCAGATATAGCGTCACAAAATTCACTTAGTGATTGTGCATAATCAAACTTGAGTGAATTACCTACACGTGAGTATATCAAATCATTTCGCTCCGTTATGTTACGGCCTATAAGTATTTCACAACCTACTAAGTCATCAATAACGTAAAAGTTCACACCAGTTAAAGACACACAATCAATTTTTAAATCTAAAGTAACTTTTCGAGTGACCGGTTTAGAGTTATGTCTAGAAAATCCTTGTAACAAAACAGGTGAGGGTAGCGCACTAGTTTGAAGCGAATATTGTTTTACCACAGATTCGGCAATCAGGGAACAACTGCTTCCCGTATCATAAATGCCTCGTGGACAAAGTGATCAATGTTAACAGTTTTATAAATTTATCTCGCGGATCAGGAGTAAGGATCAATTTGGTTTCCTCAGTTTCTGGTTTAATTAATCCTGTACTTTTCTTACTACGGCACACAGCCTCAACATGGCCTTTTTTTTTACAAAAATTACATTTAATGAGATCACACTGATTCCTTTTATGATTGCCACCGCAAGTGTAACATTTAATAGATTTTTGAAATTGTGTTAAACCGGTTTGATAACTTTCAACCACCCTACTAGAATTCGCGTTATTATTTGAAGAAGTAACGCTCGTGGACGGCTGGCTAGTATTATTTATTTGCTCCCCTGTTTTATGTTGATTTTCACGTGTACTACCCGCACTGGTTTGTTTTGAGTTTTTGCCTTTGTAGGTACGACCATGAAAGTAACTAGCTAACTCATGACAAGATTTAAAATTACTCGCCTCAATAGATGCGCCTATATTGCTATCGCCTATGCTCCCGACAATTATAGATATAATATCTTGCTCAGTAAAGTTTAAAGATAATCGATCAACTTTACATTTGATATCAAAATAAAATTCGTATAGTGATTGATTTTCTACTGGTTTTTTATTAATAATTTCTTTTAATAATTCAAACATATTACGACGTGTTTGAAAACTATCAGCGAGACGTCGATTCCAATCACTCCATTTCCATGTAGGCCACTGGTTATCAGTTCGCAACAACGAGTCATACCAGACTTTGCCAGAGCCTTTTAACTTATTCAGAGCTTGATAACGTATCGTTTCGTCGGTCCAAACAAACGTTGCCGCATAGGATTGTATAATATTAAGCCATGAATTGATATCATCATTTAAGGGGTCAAACTCGGGTATAATATTGTGTAAGGTACTCACAGCTTTGGTATCTTTATGACGTGATACCTTTGATTTCCTTCTGGGCGGCGGTGACGGCGTTCTAGCACTCGAACTCGTCGTAGTCGTCGTGCTACTGCTACTTGACGACGATTGTCCTCGCTTGCAATGGCGTCTGCGTTTGCCCATGGCGCGTGGATCCCAATTCTGATATTAAATAAAATACAATATTAGTACACGATAATCACTTTATTAACACGTAGGTGCAGGTACTTTACATGTTATACATTTTGAACTATAATTGAGCAAATAAAATCTAATAGGTTAACTTTTAGCAAACTTTTATAGTAAAACAAACTCTCTAGAAAAGTGAACTGAAGGTATGAACTAATTAATTAAATCACCCGTTAAATTAACAATTAACTAAATAAATTCCTTTCTGAATAATGGATCTAATAAAAACCGAGTGTCCCGTCGAACGGTCCGCCAAGGAAGAGGCCGGGTGCGCCGAGTCGCTGAGCGAGCCGCTCTCCTCCCCACCACGAACCACGGCGATCCGATGTTGATGTCACTGCTAGCTAGGTGGCGCTGGCTCCATGAAGTTGCCAACAACACTGACTGCCCAAATTGAAGTTATTTTCACATTGTGGTGCTTTTTGGTTTTCGGTTGTATTTTATCAAATCAAATCAATTCATAATAATATTTGCTAGAAATACAACAGTCACGCGTTGTCTTAGATTTTTTAAAGCAAACATAAACCTATTAAGTTTTTGATAAATTTGTTCGACATGGGTTTTCCAATTTAGTTTCTTATAAGTTAAGTCCTACATAATTTAAATTCCTCTACTTGTTGTTCTTTTCCGCCTTCATACATAATATCTAAGGCTAATTGTTTTGTGTTGTAAGAATTAATTTCTATTAATTGTTGTCTTGTTAACATTTATATTCAAGCCATTTTTTTTATTTGAAATAATAACCTGTATGAAACTTTTTTCGGTAACAGATATGTAGTCCTTTTCCCCTGACATTTTATAATTACTGTAGTGTCTTCTGTGAAAAGGATACATATCTGCAAAGTGGCCTCCGGAAGATCATTTATGTAAAGCAAGAATAATAAAGGACCGAGAATGCTACCCTGAGGCACACCACACATTTTTATTATTTTATTTGATTACAATTTCAATTAGCATACTCTAACAAACAAAAAAAAATAATTTTCAAAATAGGGCCACAATTGACGGAGATATCGGTGAACATACACAAAACAAACATACAGATGAACATAGAACCTCCTCCTTTTTGGAAATCAGTAAAATATTAATAATACGATGAAGGGGAAGTGACTATTTTTTAACCAACATCAAAAAAAGGAGGAGGTTCTCAATTCGTCGCTAACATGTTTTTAAATTTATTATTATATATATATATTATATATAATTATTGATATGCATGTATATAAGAGTATTAATTATCTATATTAATTATCTATACACTATTAATCTTCTTTATTGTGAATTGTTTAATATATTTTCTTTTTATTCCCTTCTACACACGTTGTCTACATATCTTTTTTTGCAACTCTCCTCTCGCAGGTATGCTGGAAGAGATTTCGTTAGAAATAAGCATACCTTTGTACCTATTTTCTGTTCCTTCTTTTTGTCTATGTATTATGTGTGTGTACATTAATGGTTAAATAAATAAAAATAAATAAATATGTATTTTCCCCAATTTCTCAAAGACGTCTGGACTTATTTGGACAATTCTTCTTTTATTTGATAAGGTATATTTTTTAGGTGGTACCATAGTCATCAGGTCAGAATCTTATGATGGGTTCCTAGAGAAATCGAACTCCTCAAATATTAAAGGCAGATTCAACATATAGCGATTGTATTTTCATTCACAATGTAATAATTTGCACTCAGAAAGTTGTCACATTTGGTGAAATACAACCGAATGATGAAGAAGACCACAGATGGCTACTGGAACTAATATATACTATAAACTGGGTTTAAGATATATCGAATAGTTAACCGACTATGATGAAGCAAATACTTATAAATAAATGGTACTGATGAAAATGGTACTATCAGACTGATCTGATGATGAAGCCGAAAGGCACTGGAACTCCAAAATAAAACAATGGCGTGTTTGGGCTGAGTTGATGAGATTTACTTTGGCATTAAATGGCCTCTAATTAAAATTTTCATGGTAATTGGATTTACCTACCAAAACTAAAAAGAAAAAAAAACTTTAAACACAAAAATCAAACCGACATCCAAAACAAAACAGTACAAGGCGAAAAATAACTTTATTTTCCGAAGTCGGTGTCGTAAAACGGAAAACAATAGATACCAAAGACACGGAAAAGAAACTTATTTTTCGCTTTGTAGTGTTTTGTTTTGGATGTCGGTTTGATTTTTAAAAGAGCCCCTACAAGTTTCACGAGCTAAAAACAGAAAAATGCTACTTTTTCAGGGCAAATTTCTCAATAACTACAAGATATATGATAAATCTTTTGAAACAACTTTTTGCGTCACATAGTTATCTAGGAAATAGACATTACATATTTTTGATAACTGCTCAATTAAAATTAGGAAAAATAAATTCCTAACACACGTTTTTACGTAATCCCGAAACACCAGGTTTTTCAATTGCTTTTTCAGCTTACTGATGGCGAATAACAATCTGCAAAAAATTGTGTGGGCTGGTCATATAGTATACTAGTAAGCTACCAATTTTGTTTTTTAAAGTTTATTGTATTTGTACTTAAAAAAATATTGTCCACGCGGAAAAAAGGCAATTTTATCATGTGCGAAAGCGTCGGCTACGTGTAAGAATATGTTGAATATAAAAATAACTGATAAATAATTTGAAATTTGAGGTGTTTATCAATCGAATCCAATTTTTATATTTTATTTTAATAAATTGTCTGAATATTGCCTTATAAAACGTTGCGCACGCGCGAGACATTCAATTTTGCTCATGGGCTTGTAGACGACGGACCTGTGTCGTTTTTTTTTTGTCATTATGTTTTTTATCATATATCTTGTAGTTATTGAGAAATTTTCGCTGAAAAAGTAGCTGTTTTCTGTTTTCGGCTCGTGAAACTTGTAGGGACTCCTAACTGTGCGGAAATGCGCCTACCTAAGCTTATGCACCTAGAATAACCTAAGTGTTATTCCTAGGTGCGAATCGACCACTAGAATCACTTATTACTATTTTTTTACTGTAATTCTAAAGTGCCTTTTAATGGTCTAATTGAAATAAATGATTTGAAGCTGACCTAATTATTTTTCAGACTATAAAAACGTCACAAAACGCTGTTTAAATCAACAACAAATCAAGAAATAAACTTCAGTGCCCACTGGAATTTACGAGTCCCGTAATAAAACGTGAGTGTTTGTCCATAAAACTGCCCTTTTTTCCATCCACGGGCATTTCAGGCATCATGGGCGTCATAAAAAGAATCTCCACTAACCGTACAGTTCACACAGTAAATACGAGATAATAATTCTGCCCGAAAACTCGTGAAGCCGTAAAAATGTTTCTCAAATGAGATCGAGTGCCCGCTGCTATGTCATAGAACAGGTAAGAGTAGAAGGTTGTGACATGTGCCCATCATGATTCCGTTTATTTATTTATTTATTTATTTAGACTTCATGCACAAAAGGTACAAAGGCGGACTTAATGCCTTAGGCATTCTCTACCAGTCAACCAAGGGTGGTGAAGAGATAACATGGCAGGTGCATTGTTTAATAATAAAAATGAAACCAGTTATTTTATAACATACTAAAATAGACAAAATACACGTACATATATATTGAAAATAATATATACTTATATAATATATATACTTATATATATAAATAAAGTAACAGAAAAGAAGAAAGTCCGTTGTCACAAAGAATGTTTTTTTTTATTGACTAGCTGTCATTCGCGGCTTCGCACGGCATTTTCGGCATTTGAGTGCCGAAAATTATTCCAAAAGAACCCAGCTACAAACTAACTGTGTGCCAAAAATCCAAATACGTTCAGTAGTTTTTGCGTGAAAGGGTAACAAACATCCTTCCATCCATACATACGTCCATACTTACGGACATTTTCATTTATAATATAAGCAAGCCGCGTTTGACCACAATTTCACCTGCTCAACGTGCTCCATCATCGACCACATTATCGCTTACCAAGGCTGGAGTATTGCCTATGAAATACAATACTCCAGCAAGGAAAGCACAATGAAGAAAATGAGATAAGATAATTTTATTCATCACTAGCTGTTGCCCACGGCTTCGCTCCCGTGGACCACCCCACAGGACCCATTTACGGGATTAAAAAATAGCCTATGTCACTCAGGAATAATGTAGCTTTCTATTGGAGAAAGACTTTTTCAAATCGGTCCAGTAGTTTCGGAGCCTATTCAGTACAAACAAACAAACAAAAAAATCTTTTCTCTTTGTAATATTAGTATAGCTATTATATTGCTCCATCTTTCTTTCACACTGGAACCATAATAGTTTTAACATGTCATAATAAGTCCCTAGATCGCATACATAGAGACGCTTCACGTACAACCGTTGCAAGCACACTCACGGCTGTAATTTTTTTGAGGTCGCCGTCCATTATCGTCTATGTGTTCATGAGCCTGTTCTAGGTCGTTGTATCTGAAACGTCTTAATAAAATATGCAAGTTGCTTCATAATGGGTTTATTGCGAAAGACACGACAAACCTGACATCTCATCTGTCAAACGTGTTAAACGACGCACCACAGATACAATATAATTATCACAATATCAAGTGGGCTTTCTGTACTTATCTACTCTGTGTTTAGGTGTTATTGCATTTCTACTAAGATTTATTGAGGCTTGTTTCGTGTGCGTTTTTATTAGATACATTGTTTGTTTCAACGAGTAATGGTTTGGATGTTCTCGTGCGTTATTATGGAGAATAATTGCCATGGGTCAACGCTTCTTCAAGGGCAAAGCGAAAAGAGATTGTACCATTGTGCAGCGTTGTACCTCTAAAGTACAACGCTGCACAATGGTACACTTTATCGGGTGATACCAATAAATTATAGAAAGAAGAAAGAAAGAAAGAATCGTTATTGCTGATGGTATGTCACTTTGATATGATTTGATTTGTTTTGTCAGGAGTAGTCTCATAAATCTGTAGTTCGTGTAGCCTCTTTTACATGTTGGTTATTTTTACCCGACTGCAAGTAAAGGGTTGTTTTTCGCGCGTATCGTGAATGTATGTATTTTTTTTACCTCATTTCTTTCAAACCGCAAGACGGATTAAAGACATCGTTAGATATGTCTTGACCGCCCAAGAGTTCTTAGATAGAGTCTGGCAAACGAAAGTAGACACTCGAATTATTTGCAAACTTTTTATATGGCAATGCTATACTAATGTCAACCCCAATTTTCCGTATGACGCTACTAAGTTGATACTTTGTTTTAATTCGTTATCACTATTTATCTTTTTGTAAAAAGTTTTTTTACGCTTACGGATTTAGAATAGAAAGATAGGATAAGAACCAGAATCAGTACTTGGATGAAATAGCTAGCAGAAAAGGAAAGGAAAAAGGAAGAAAACGACTGAAAATGTCATACATGTTAAAAATAAATATAAAGAAAGGGACAGAATTACAGAAAATAATTTAAAAAGTTTAATTATTAATGTAATAAACAATGATTCCTGTGACTCTTATGAATCTTTTCATATGGAAGTCTTAGATTCAGATTTTGATTGATAGTGAATAAACCAAAATTATTATAGAATACTGTTGCTTTTTTTTATTCAGATTGATACATCTAAAGTATTACCTACCTAAAGTACCTATAGTATTTTTATTCAGACGAAGTAATATAAATAATTTTAAAGTATCAAATTAGGTTATTCTAAGTATTGCATACTAGCTTTTGGGATTGATATGCTGCTATTTTTTAAATTTGCCGTTTTCAGTCTCTACTTTCGTTTGCCAGACTTTAGGTGAAGTTACAAAAAAACAAACACGGCGGATTTAGGGCGCATTTTGTGTGGGCCTCAAATTTATTTTTTCTGTTAAATCCGTTGAGCAGGGTTTAAAATAAAGGGTTTAATACTGCTTATATGTTTCAAAGTAATTCGAAAAAAATATACAACGAAAAGGTTGTAAATAATAAATATAATTTAAAAATAAAAACCCGACTGTTTAAGAAGCGAACTAAAAAGCTGTAAACAAGAAAAAAACATGCTGTGCAGTCAGTGGATCAGCGGATCAGCCAGCTCGTGAATATGTATCCTCCAACTGCAAAATCAAAATCACGACGATTTTGATATTTGTTATGCTGTTTTCTGTACATTTTTGTGACCTTCATTGTTAGATATTTAGCAACTAAATAGAGCTTAAGCCATGAAAACATTTCGCCAAAGTATACTATTGTCAACAACCAAAGAATAAGTAAATTGAAGTGAATATTTCAGCAAACGTGCCTAAAAGTATTTACACAGGAATGATGTTAAGAAGTCTGAAAGCCGAAGGTCTTTGTTTACAAGCCATTATATAAAAAATGTTGAATAAATTACCTACATTTGTAAGCTACTGTGCCCACTTTGGGGCTCAAAAAGTCGTTAAGAACACAAGCCTAGAATATGAGTGTGTACTCCTTGGAAAATGTAGCAGATGATAAATAAGTTCTAAGGTAGACGAGAAAATAAACTTTGTTTTTAGTTGGTCTGGTGGTTGCAAGTAGGGATGTTACGGAACTGATGATATCGGAACCGTAGTCGGAATGGTTAATAGTACATTATGGTACAAGTGTGCAATGTTGGTGATTACCGCTGAGGCGCCATTGAGATCGTAGGTGAGGGTCTTAAGAGAGCCGAAGACTGTAATCATCAATACACACGTGTATCATACGACGTTTTTCAACACACTTGTGAAGAAAATAATACAAAAAAATCATTTTCAACAGTAAAAACGAGTTGTGAATTTTTTTTCACAATGGCGGGCAAAATTAATCAGTTTTCCTATGCGCGCGCATCTAACAATGGCGATCGGCCATAGACTAAAAGAATGAGGTTTCTTTTTTTTTGGCTTTTCGTGGATAGTGTTTTAGCCACGTACAAAATAGGGAATTTCAATTTTTATTAATAACGGAGCAAATAAAATTTATATTAGAGTGAAAGTTTGATTTATTAAGCACGTACAAGTTGAAATTAATACGAAGTTGCATGAAATGAGCAAGCATATTGAGCACGATCTTTTTTGTATCAAAACTTTTTTAAGAACAAATCAACTCAACCAATAAATTAAAAAAATAACTCTGTAACTCACTTGTGAACAATAGCAATGAAAAAGTCACAGTTTGATAACAGGTATCATTATGTGCCTAATTGCGGTAAAATTAGAGCCACTTTATGAGCAAGTGTGTTGAAAAGGTTTATAATTTGGTTTATCGGAATCGGAACCGGAACCGAAATCAGAATCGGAGGCTGAAGAAATATGTGTTAAGAGAAAGCAGGTTTAATAAAATAATACAGACATTGTTAATCATCCAGCTCAAACACTAGGTGCATTGTGTACTAAGCGTTGAAAAAAAACAAACAAGTTTTCTTAAATCGTAATCAGTATTATACAAACAAGTGTGAACGCGTTGACTGCGGCAACGTGCCGCACACGTCGCTGCGGATCGACCTCCAATATCCTCCGATTTAAAAGTTTCGTAACCGAAATTGAATGTTTAAAAACATCGGAAGTGTCGACTTTTCGGCATCGGAATCGAACCTCCGTAACATCTCTAGTCGCAAGCGTCAGCTTAGAGTGAGGTGCTGGGTTCGATTCCTGGGTCGGGCAAATTGTTATTGGATTTTTCCCATTTAATGGCATAAGGCTTATCTCTTATTACATGGCACTTAATATAACTGGAGCAACGTGGGTGTATTATTGGTACCTTCACCTCTGTTTAATCTTTATTTTCTTCGTGAAAACTTAGAAGATAATGAAGGTTGACTTAACAGGAAAGGTCATAGAATTCCTTTTTTTGTTACCTGTTTCCTTATCTGATTAAATTACTTGCTGTTAAATCATTCCCTTGGGGGTGCTTTATAGTATCTTCACTCGTGACTTTTATCCCGGCTACACTTCCGTGGCCTACCTAACCCACCACCCCAATTTCGTTACTCAGTCTTAAGGAGGTATGCGGTACAGGCTCCGCAACCTCCATTGAAAAAGGAGGATCCTCCGACCTGCAGCCTAATTGTGCAAGTGAATTCGGCAAGTCAAAGGGTTTAACCGCCATCAATCGACTAATCACATGCGAGATCAAGACGCGATGTGGATTTCTGTCTATGTGATTGGTTGATCGATGATGAGGATTGGCATAAGAAAAGAGATGCCTTTGCACAACAATGGGCGAAGTCAGGTTGCGTATGATGATGATGACGATCCTAACCTACTTCCTATTCCAAATTTTTCTATTCTTTATTGATTCCACGTGGGAGAAACCTCAAAGTCAAAGTCAAATATAATTTTCAACTAGGACAATAAGCGGCACTTTTGAACGTCAAACAAAAATTAAAATTTACAAGTAATAAAAGTTGATTTTACCGTGCATTCGCAAAAGTAGCTTGTTATGGAGAAGATTGCACAAAAAAATCCATACTTACTCTTTTTAAAATAATAGGTGTTTTACAATATTTACATAAGTATATACATTAATACATTCATATATGTGAGGACGATGCATCCAGAATACCCCTGGACACTATACTACGTACAGGTATAAAGTATAAAAAGCATTAACAGGTAAATTCATTAATTTGACAAATAGGAACATGGTTCTCACATACTTGCAAATACTACAAACAGAAAAAATACCTTATTCAACAAAAACGGAACAGTGTGTTTGTGAATTTCTTAAAAAACAAATAAAAAAAAGGTATACAGTAACTATGAATATAAATAAATTAACAAATTTGATTTTGTCTACACTAAAGATAAGCCCTATGGAGCAGGATCAGCATGTTTCCAAGCATTCTTATCTTGAATATGATCATCTAATTTGTAATATGCTTGTTTACAAAGTGTGCTTTTAACTAAAGTTTTACATTTACTTTCATCTAGTGTTAATATATCACCATGGAGTTTCTTGCCGGTTCTTCTCCATAGGAAACGACTAACCCGAACCGTGCACCTTTTGTCGACGTTTTATAAGTGTCCATGTAGGCCTATGTAAAATAAAAATATTTGTTTTTTTTTTTTTTGTTTTTTTTTCACAAGGTATTTGGTTTTTTGAATTTAACACAGTACCCCATGAAAGATGAGTGTATTTTAGCTAGTCTATAAGATAGTTGATCTAACTTATCTTTATTTCTCGTATTAGAATTGTGTCTATCACTGACTTTACTAAAGAGATGTATATTTTTCCTCACATACATAATATTTTCATAAATGAATTGGCAAGAAACTGTCATAATCATTTCAGCCGAAACACGTCCACTGCTGGACATAGGCCTCCCCCAGGCGTCGCTACATTAAACGATCCCGTGTGTCTCGCATCCAGCGCCTTTCCGCAACCTTAGCCAGGTCATCGGTCCACCTAGTGGGAGGCCTTCCAACGTATCGTCTTCCGGTTCGCGGTCGCCATTCCAGAACTTTTCGGCCCCATCGGCCATCCGTTCTGCGAGCAATGTGCCCTGCCCACTGCCACTTAAGTTTGGCAATTCTTCGGGCTATGTCGGTAACCCTGGTTCTCTTGCGGATCTCCACATTTCTGATTCGATCACGCAAGGAAACTCCGAGCATTGCCCTCTCCATTGCCCTTTGAGTGACTGTAAGCTTCCTGATAAGGCCCACGAAACTGTCATAATATCAATATTTTTAAATATTTCCCTAAGAGATTCTCGGTGAATTAACTTA
The DNA here is from genome assembly GCA_948252205.1 of Orthosia incerta. Classification (NCBI taxonomy): domain Eukaryota; kingdom Metazoa; phylum Arthropoda; class Insecta; order Lepidoptera; family Noctuidae; genus Orthosia; species Orthosia incerta. The sequence goes on along the minus strand of OX411762.1, from coordinate 12,700,087 downwards.
TAAATGGCTCTGACAGCTCTCTTTTGCAATATAAATATGGATTCATTGTCAGCCACGGGCGGCAACTAGTCTCCCATAAACAAGCAAACTATTTTACGTGTGTATTAAATTAGTTTATAGTAGATTAGAGTATTATAACAAAGCCTGGTTCACAGAATTTGGTACTGCGGCTGTGTGAAGCTACGGATTATACGATGTCTTGTGTGAACCACAGACATAAAACTAACTAGATGACGCGATTGTATGTATTTCGTGTGCCAAAAAACGGACTAAAGTTACGACAAATGATCGTAATCTGAGCTTTCATTTAGCATTATCGGCACCGGAAATCCACCGAAATCTAGAAAAATGTCTGTATATGCAATATTGAGCTATAAATAATGTATAGAAAATGTTGGCCACAGCATTGGAAATGTTTTCTTTCATTGGTAAGTAAATTTTTCTTCCAACTATGCTTTAATTTCATCACAATCACACTAAAAACTCAGTACAAAGCGAGTCTTTATTGCTCTAGAGCAATAAAAATGTATGAAATTTCATTATTGCACAGTTTTTTTTTTATCGCACCAAAAGGTGCTAATCTCAATGGATTAGCTCTATTCAGCCAGCCGATACCAATACTTTTTTTTTACGAACGTATTATTCGTTTCTATCCTACTTGTTCCACATTTAAAAAATGATTGCTGCTAACTCTGATTTAAAAATGAAAGAAATTTAAAAAAGTGATTTTCGACATCGCCGCGCCCGTGGCCGCGCCCATCTACTTCCCGTGATAACGACTTCATTGTAACAAATCAGCCAGGCCCATCTAACTCGTCTGATAATATTATTCAGTCCCAAGTTAAACAAACAAATATAAATTTGCCCAACAAAACTTAACCTTACGTTTAATAATTGCTCAAGTATAACTTTTAATTTCAATAATTAAACTTCTATTTTAACTGTTTGATATGAGTTTCTTTTATCTACTATTCCTATAGGTAATAGTTGAAAGAAAAGCAGATTATGCACCTCGCCTTAAGTAATTTATATTGCCCTCGTGCCTGTTAGATTAGAGCCCTCGCTGACGCTCGGGCTCTAAATCAGGCACTCGGTGCAATAATAAATTACTTTGTGCTCGATGCAATAATCTACTATTTTAAATAATTTGTGATAAAGTGGCACGCTTTCATACAGATCGAGGGACTTGCGTTATCTATTTAGATTTATGTCTGTGGTGTGAACTATAGTAATAAACTTTAATTCTAGCGTCCATTATTAAATAAGAAGGGATTATTATATACAGAGGATGATATTAATCTATTGTAGTTCAATCTAAGTTCATTTATACATCTATATCTACACAAATAAGTAAAACTGAAGTGTATGTTTGTAATATCAAAATAATAGCTTTTTAGCAAATGCATATGTAAGTAAATATATACGTTAGGTAATTATAACAAAAAAACTATTCTGATTCTTCCGGGTAATCTTCGAAACAGCTGTACTGATTTTGACGGGATATTCACAATGGAGTACTTTTATTGTAGAAAAAGAATGAGGGTTGCTCGTAAACAAATAAATACAATTTTTTTTTTCGTTTTACTAATTTGACGCGGATGAAGTCGCGGGCGATAGCTAGTAAGTTAATAAAGTAGGGACCAATGTTCAGATTTTTCTAAGCAGCTTATAGGGCTTATAAGATGAGTAGATATTGTTTCTCTTTCATATTAAGATCTCAAGGTATTTATTTCTTTAGGCAACTACAAGGGTGAATCATTTTCAGAAGGCCAACAAACTCTGTTTAACTTTTACAGCTAAAATGACACAAAGAACCATCTTTTTTCATTTGCGAGCTCGTTATAATTACGCTTTGACTTTGACTTTACTAATGAGTTCGCACTTAATTATACAAAGCTTTTTGTCGGCGAAACACGGAAGTTGCGTTAAAATCCAGATGGAAGTTAATAAATTTGAAACATTTTATATATGTGTGACTTTGTGAATTTGGATTCTTGTTAGGTAGGCTGAATCACGTGTTAGGTAATGGAAGAGAAAATATGCTAATAATTAAGTACACTGGTAACTTATCCAGTGACCCGAGGGCCTAATAGACAAAGTGTTATTTTAATATATGGCAACGATGGTAGAAAAACCGTTTGGGCATTTCAGAAAATGGGCGCACGGTTGACGCAGTGGTTGAGCGATTGACTGCTGCGCTGCGTGTCGCGGGTTCGATTCCCGCACGGAACCAATATTTGTATGATCTACAAATAGTTGTTCCGGCTCTGGGTGTTTGTGTATGTGAGTTTATATGTTTGTAAACGCACAAACGATACAGGAGAAATTCCTAGTGTGGGGCAAAGTTTAAAAAAAAAAAAAAAAACAATCACTAAGCATACGGATTTTTTTTTGATCAGGATTGATATGGGCTGCCAAAACATCAAGTGGTTTTTCAAAAGGCAAACCATTGGTTAGATAGATAGATTCATTTATTTGCCTGAAATATGGTATTGTACTGATCTTTTAATACACACACAATAGTTCTTCATATTCCGCCTACTAAATTCGGCATGCAAATTTTGTGATCATAATGATTCTAATTTACTCGATTTTAAAAAAAAAAACAAAACTTATCAACAATACAATAAAAAACAAATTACAAATGTCAAAGAAAAATAATTAAATTACAAATTGCATAGATGTCAAATTTAACATGAGAACCAAATAAATTAATGAAATCAAATTTTTTAAATGAAAAAAAAAAACAATTAAATTCCAATGTCAAAAAATAAAGAAATGCTCCATCAAAAATTATCTACAATCGGTCGGGAAGTCGGTGTCTTTCGTAGGTACCAATTTTTTTGCTATATAGACATCGACTTCCAAAAATAAAGTTATTTTTCACTTTGTAGTTTTTTATTTGGAAGTCGGTAGTATTTTTTTGCAAAAAAGCTTATTTTTATTTTTCACTTTTTAGTTTTACCTACCTAATAGGCAAGTTGTTTAGTAATCTATAACGCCAGAATAGATTACCGAAATACCATGAAACTTGAACATAACCGGTGAAATGAGAGTTTTGCGTACCCCTTAAGAGCCTACTGGCGTGATGTTATGTTATGAAATGGTATAAACAATAAACAGGCATGCGATTGCAGCAATCCCGAGAGATTTGCCGACATTTATTGAAGAGTTCTTCATCAGATCTTCACCAAATTAAAATGGGACCAATTTCAAAACATCCTGTTTCAAACAAAAAAAAATTATTTTCAATATCGGTCCACAATTGACGGAAATATCGGTGAACATACGCAAAAAAAAAAACAAAAAAACAATGTCGAACATAAAACCTCCTCCTTTTTGGTTAAAAAATCAAATTGAAATTAACACTTGTCAATCGTTATAAAAAGTTTGTCTCTACCGAGTCTTCACAGTAGGTAAGTATATCCTTTATGCGAATGAAACCACAGACGACAGGTAGTTTTATTCAAACAGCCTTTGCGAAAGTTTGCTGTAGTGCACCTCATATCCATTATTTATTTAATGACCACTTAAAGTATACAAAAGATAATTTTATACTGCAAGGCTTACAACGGCTGTAAACCTCGCATTAATAATCACCTAACATTGCTCCAGGGAGGGATATTCACGAAACTTGGTTGCACATTCGTGTCTCGGCTTAAGGTATTACCTTTACTAATAAATTGGGCATTTATGGTTGTTTGGCATAAGTTCTTAATGTTTTTTTATGTTCAAAGATTTAACTAAGGTATCGGGAAAATATTTAAACATTAACAACATTGCACGTGCAATGCAAATAAATGTGAGAAAATAACCTAATACTAACCTAACCTAACCTACCTACCCTACCCTTCTCTACCCTACCTTACCTACCCTACCCTACCTGTCTACCTACCCTACCTACATGCTACCAACCTACCAATTATTTATTGGCATGAAAACAAATACTTATGCAATATTATGAAATACGCTGAATCTTGCACTAGTAAAAACGTTGTTTCAGGAGACAGTACAGTGATAGTGAAATTTTTTTATAACAATTTGTTAAACTTAACTTACTTAGGCACCTGTCCCACCGGCGACGAATAAGCAATTAACTATCGACTATTTTCTTGCTGCAGAAACGGACAAAAGATATCCCGTGTCAGTAAAAGAAACACATATACTAATAGTTGATTGGATCTGGCCGCCCCGAGCGAGTGGTGCGAGCAATCGCCCGTCGCACAAAAACACTTGCTTAAAGTCGAGCAACAAAACTTACAGACCTACACATTTGCTTCTTGCTGCTTGCCAACTCGTATCCAGTTTCTAGCTCTATTCGCTTCTCGCTGATCGTCGGCGGTTGGACATGTGCCTAAGTAAGTTAAGTTTTGATACAACAAAATATTTTAAACTAGCTTCTGCTAGCAGCTTCGCCTGCGTGAAAGTCCGTAGCCGGCCACGGGAACCGTATATTTTCCGGGATAAAAGTAGCCGATGTGCTATTCCAAATTATAATCTATCTCTGTGCCAAATTTCATCCAGATCGGTTATGCCGTTCTGGCGATATTGAGTAACAAACATACATCCATCCAAACTTTCGCATTTATAATATTAGTAAGATTAGTAAGATAAAATAATGGTTAAAACTTTTCCAATTTATATTTTTATCATCATTACCTCTGTCCACCCAGACAGACGTAACCCTCTTCCCTTTCGTGTACCTAATGCTTTCCATTTTTGTCTAACAACTTTTCGACAGGACTGATAATGTCGTCATTCTGTCATCGAACTACCCACGCGCTGTCTCGCCCACGTTTCTGCCACCTTTGTATTAGCCTGTCAAGGATTTATAGTCTAAAGTTCCCAGAAATACATTGTCACAAGTGATTTGACGGACACGATGTTCTACAAAAACGAACTCGAATCAGTCACCGTGATAACGGGCAAATCTTCTTGATAAATAAATAGCAAAGTATAACCACGGGGTCCCAAAGCTAAGAAAGAAAATGTGGTTCAAATAAATTCTACTAGCTGGCGTGATAACCATCGATTTATTATAGAATTTTGTGTGAAATTAACATTTTAGAATTAATTATAAAAAATGTATGTTCTTGTTCAATTAACTCTCATAAGCACAAAATTATTGAATGTTGGACTCTTAAATCACATTTCAAACATTATTTAAACGGATCATTTAGTGTAAATTCCAATAGATGGCGCTGTATAAAATTTGGTACAGTGAAATTGTTAAAAATTACAAAAAATACTATAATAGTAGATTATTGCATCGAGCACAAAGTAATTTATTATTGCACCGAGTGCCTGATTTAGAGCCCGAGCGTTAGCGAGGGCTCTAATCTAACAGGCACGAGGGCAATATAAATTACTTAAGGCGAGGTGCATAATCTGCTTTTCTTTCAACTATTACCTATATGAATAGTAGATAAAAGAAACTCATATCAAACAGTTAAAATAGAAGTTTAATTATTGAAATTAAAAGTTATACTTGAGCAATTATTAAACGTAAGGTTAAGTTTTGTTGGGCAAATTTATATTTGTTTGTTTAACTTGGGACTGAATAATATTATCAGACGAGTTAGATGGGTCTGGCTGATTTGTTACAATGAAGTCGTTATCACGGGAAGTAGATGGGCGCGGCCACGGGCGCGGCGATGTCGAAAATCACTTTTTTAAATTTCTTTCATTTTTAAATCAGAGTTAGCAGCAATCATTTTTTAAATTTGGAACAAGTAGGATAGAAACGAATAATACGTACGTAAAAAAAAAGTATTGATATCGGCTGGCTGAATTGAGCTAATCCATAGAGATTGGCACCTTTTGGTGCGATTAAAAAAAAACTGTGCAATAATGAAATTTCATACATTTTTATTGCTCTAGAGCAATAAAGACTCGCTTTGTACTGAGTTTGTAGTGTGATTGTGATGAAATTAAAGCATAGTTGGAAGAAAAACAAATTGTCGTCGTACGCGCCGAGTAAAACCTTTTATTTGCAAGTCATTGCTAACACCATCTATCACCGTGAGACGGAACTGAACGCGTTCGATGTACTTTTAGTAAATAGTCGGTCAAAAAACGCTAGTGACGCGTACGTCGGCACAGTTTTTGACCATGAGATGAGGCATCTGTATGCTAGTATTATATTATCTGTGGTTTAAATGTCAATTTGGTGATTCGAGGTGGAGTCCAGTGGGGCGATATGACTTGGACTATTATGCCTCCTCTACACTGCTCGCGAAGTTCCTCGGCGAAGTACTCTAGAAACTTTGGCTAAAGTGCTACACTACGCACTCGTTCAACTTCGCGATTAGCTCATTCGCTCTGTGGTGCCGATAGCCTGCGCACGTTTGTAATGGACGCTCAAGTACCAGTTGCCGTTGCAATGTGCACTCTCGCGTATTACAACTACGTGCATATTTGCACAACGACGTCACGACGCGAACTGAAGTCAGCCGAGTAGTATAGAGAGTCACTTCGTGTGCGCACTTCGGGCAACTTCGGGGCCTTTGATTCGGGCGCAAAAACCGACAGCAAATGGAAGTCGCCCGAGGCGAGGTAAAGCTTGACGAGGTAAGCCGAAGTGCCTCTCTACACTATCGTATTCGTCTAACATCGTTCAACTTCGCGAGCAGTGTAGAGGAGCCATTACACTCTACTTGACTCAGTCGCCGTGACAACGAAAAAGAAAACTCGCGAGTCGAAGACATCAATATATCGCTAAATAAAAAGTTATAACAGAGTTTCAATTTGATTAAGAGATATACCCGGGTCATGATTTGAGAATTTGAAGTTCAAGAACGTCTCAAAGCCCACGTTAATGCCAAAGTTAGCAGGTTTTCATACTTGAGTAAAGTTTGACAAGTATTCAACTTTATTAGCTTAATACCGGGGATGAGAAGAAATTAAGTCAAGTGGTGTGATGTCATTTGATTGACTGGTTAAGAATGCCTAAGGCATTAAGACCGCCTATATACTTTTGTTAGAAGTTTTAAATGAATGAATGTGCCATAGCAATATCCGAATAGTAAGTAGAATTTCATATTGAACACCCCTACGTTTTCTAGATAAAATAAAGAACAGTGTTCAAAAGAAAGCACCACTTACTGTCGGCACATATGATCGTTGCCTAACAAAATATATGCTAGTTTAAATAAGCAATGCACTGCTCAGTCGAAATGGGGTAATAAAAATAACCATTACACTGAATGAGCAAGCTATCTTCTACATTCTTTAGTAATAGAATCGTTCAAGAGACCGTTAAAGATCTTAAAGAAATGTACATAACATTGTTTTGTTAAATACGGCATTTTCTGGGTTTCTTTATAAGCTTTTAGTGTTTTAGAAAGATTATTTGACTGTTCTTCGTGATGCTGGCTGGGTTTTTGAGGTCATAGACAATTTTGATTTATATATTTTAAAGTAGTGGAGGTCTTACGCTGTTAATTGTTGTCAGTTTGTTCGCTGAAAAACATTTTCTATCATAACCCTAAAGATTTTTAATCGATTGGATAATTTATGTTTAAAAAAATCGGCTGCTCAATGGCGTCAAGAAAATGGAAAGCTTTGGCTCGCGATCTTTGGATTATTACACAATTACGCCAATGTTTACCTTTTACATCTTAAATATAACCAGAAGTAACATCTAACGAAAGCATTTCCACCACAAAACAGTCAACAAGGCCTGTATCAAATTATGAGTGAATTAGTAACACGAAACCTCAGCGGATTGCGTAACATTTACCCAACAGTTAGCTACAGTATGTTTGCTGAGAACCCTCAACTCTGCGGTCACCCCCTTTTTGTCACAGCCTGGTTAAGGACACTTTTCCATCAAATGTGCGAGGTAGCTAGGCGATGCGAGGTTATGTAGCGGCGCTGGAAAGATGTATGATTGTTCCACCAAAGACTTATACTGACTTAGAGAATACCTTCGTTAAGGGTTTATTTAAAGCAAAATAATTTATGTGTTGGCTACACATAAATTATTTTGCTTAAAATAAACCCTTGTCAGTTACTGTGACAATAAACATCTTTCTTTCTTTCTTCTTTCTACGAGTATCAAAGCTGTGCGAGGAGCTTGCGTGATGCATGGATGCGTAGCAAAGATATAAAAGCTGAGTGGTGCGAGGATGCGTAGCGGACTCTTTTCAGCTGTGCGTAGGCGGGGTACGGTGTGGTGGCGTGACCGGAGGTACTTATTCCTCGCACACATCACTCGCTTTAACATACATAAGACAACATCACGCCTTAACTTCGAGAGATGCACCTATAGCACTCGCCTCCGTTCCTCCCTCGCTTTTGTTGATGAAAAAATAAATACCTAGCGCCACTATTTCTTCTCCACCAGAGCTGCGCTAAGCCATGCTAGAAAATGAGGCAATCCATTTATATATTTTTTCCTCGCGCACCGCCTGTCTACATCGCACATCTCTTGTGGAAAAGCGCCCTTAATGATCTGGTGATTTTCTTTGTATATTCGGCATTTGTGCTGTGTGTGCACAAATTAGAGGAGTTCCTTGTGGTTTAATATGGAATTCTGTGGTTTTTCCGGTGATTCTGTTAGGTATGTTTTGTTGATTTTTATTGTGCTTTGTTGGTTCTACAAAATATATCACAAACAAAATACTCGTAGTATAAATTAGGTTTTGCAGTTTTTATAGAGTATGTAAGTGTTTATAATTAGTTTGGCTGTAATTTACAATTTTAATTTGTTCGCAAACAAAATGGTTTACACCAGTTTAATGCATACAGGTATGTATGTATGAGCGAGCAAGTTGTATTTAATGAATGTTAATTAACTGAATGAGTTGAACCTTTATTCCAGAGGACATAATATAAAAAGTGACATTCTGGCAACGATAATGATTATGAAGAAGTCAAAAATGTATGAGATTAACATGAAACAGAAGAAAGAAAGAAAGATATATATATATTTAATCGCCACAAAACGACATACATTACATTACAAGAACAGTGGTAGTAGTTTTTTTTTTTGGTTTTTATTGGTATTGGTCACCATATAATACTACACCACTTTCACGGAATCCTCGGTGGCAGCATATAGGTCGTTTTGGGTCCAGGTTTAGAGCACAGAGTGCAGGAAAACCGAACCGGCGTTTTGGAAATACTTTTATTGTGCGTACAGCTAAGGAGTGGAATTCCCTACCGGAGTCTGTTTTTCCTGATAGCTACAACCTGGGAGTCTTTAAGTCAAGAGTGAATAGGTTACTTCTAGGCAAGCGTGGCCCATCGTCAACCACATCATCGCTTACCATCAGGTGAGATATTGGTCAAACGCGAGCATATCATTCATAAAAAAAGGAAATAAGGTGAGATATAGACTGCGTCGAGAGTAGAAGTAAACCAACAACGCTGTAAAATGTCGCTTTGTGTAGAGCCCCAGATGGTCATCAGGGTGACAAAGTTTCACTGTTATTCTGTCGTAATAATTATCCTTTATAATGGTAACATAACAATGCATTTTAAAAGGACAATTAAACGTGGCGCGTTGGGGGAAAGTCGAACCAAAAATAACAAACGTAAAACATGAAAAGGCAACAATCGTAGGGGACTAAAGCGTTCTTTAATTATGAAGCATATCAAAGAACAGAGCACTCAAAGTGAGCTCAAATGCGATGCTTGTCTGGGGGCGAAACTTTGCCAGTAATAATAGGTTTAACATGTTTACAATTGCTTTTGTTATTTCGGAGGCTTTGTCTTCGAATGATGATGGGAAAAAGTAATGTGGTCCGTGTGTTGATTTCCTTTGAAACTTTAGATGACGAAGTACTAGCTCTGGCCAAGTGAGATAGCGGTCAAGCGCGAGCCTATCAATAATAAAAAATAGAAAAGAATATTATCATGCGGAATCGAGTAACCGGGACAAAAATATCATTTTATTTCTGGGAAATATAGGCCATGGTCTAACTGCGTTCCAAAATTTAACTGAATTCGGTCGGCTGTTTAGGCGTGATTTAGTATAAAATATCCAAATACACAAACTCTCATTAACAATGTTAGTAAGATTGCAAAGAACACACGAGCACTCAAAGTATACTCAGTAACCGATTTAACACGCTTACAACTGCTTTTCTTACTTCACACAATGTTTAAAGGTCTTGTCTTTAATGGGCGAAATCTTTTGTTGTCTGCGTACAATTGGCTTTGAAATGAAAAGTGTGATACTAACGATAAAGAATTCGACAAATGTAATTATCATTTTATTGATAGTTCTTTTGCATTTTTCTCGTACACGACTAAAACATATCAATGGTTCATACTGTGGTGACGACGTTTGGCTGGGGCTATATAAGATAATAGGGGATAGATAAGTGGCAGGTTATTTGTTTTCTTTCAGGCTGTTTTGTGAGCTGAGAGGATAATGATGACGCAACCCAAAACGAACGATTACTCCAAAATCCTATTTCAATAACCCATTTTGTTTCTTGAGTCTTCATAATATATCTTTCTCAACAATTTGGTTATTCACTGTTGGGCCGGAGCTGAGGTAAGCAAAACGTGTTTATGAACTACGACTCCTATCAGTCTCGTCCCGGTCGCGGTACTGTATAAGTGTATGTGAAAGGAAATTAACAGACATTATCTTAATAGGAAGTGTTTATTCATTAATGATTACGTTGAGGACAAAAAGGCTTGGGATTGAGCTGCTCCAATTAAAAATAAATTTAGATTTTTTTATATTTTCCACCGTGAATTTTGTTTTATTATTTTTTTTTGGTTTTCTTGCAATGACAAGAACATTTACTTTTTAAAGTATTATATTATTTTATTTTAATTATTGTGAATGTGAAGACTATGTGGACCATTTTTTTTAACCGACTTTCGAAAAAGGAGGAGGTTCTATGTTCGACTTCTTATATGTTTTTTTGATCGGTTTTGTTCAAGTTACATGATATTTGGGTAATCTATTCTGGCGTTATAGGAAACTAACTAAACAACTTGCCTATTAGGTAGGTACAACTAAAAAGTGAAAAATAAAAAAACTTTTTTACAAAAAAATACTACCGACTTCCAAATAAGAAAACTACAAAGTGAAAAATAACTTTATTTTTGGAAGTCGGTGTCCATAACGCAAAAAAAATGGTACCTACGAAAGACACCGACTTCCAAAAATAAAGTTATTTTTCACTTTGTAGTTTTCTTATTTGGAAGTCGGTAGTATTTTTTTGTAAAAAAGTTTTTTTTTAAATTTTGTTTTTAATTTGTCTTAGTTTTTAATCGTGGTCTGGCAGTTTGAGTAGTTTATGCGGCCTACCGAATGTCCTTTCTTTGGTATTGATCGTCGAATCGTTGAGCTCCTTAGATTCTGAGTTGAGCTGCTCGGTTATTGACAAATGCATGCACTGACTGGACAGGTCCACTCAATCTGCATGGTCTTCACATGATCTAACCAAGATTTTTGTCTGGACTTTAAAAGAGACTGACCCCGAGTTTGTTTCGGCCTTTCTTCTCAGAGTAGTCAGATAGGAAACGCCGACCTCATTTAGTTTTAAAAATATGATCGACATGTAAAAGTGTTTGTACAAACCAACTTACAGAAATAAAATCATTTATCATTAAATAACTCCACATTGGTGACCCCGACGTGTTTCACTAAGAAATATTCATAGTCTAGTCATGAAGGACGAACAGACACACTACCGCATGTATAAGGATATGACACCTCTAACCACTCACGGGAAAAGGCCTATTGTCAGACCGGGAGCACGGTGCGTGACTAAAATGATAAAGATGGATCGTATCGAGTGTCCCTCACTATTCACTACACGTTTTGTTGGCTCAGTATTGTCATGTCACGTTGTCAGTATTTTTGAAGACGATCCTGTAAACATTGGTCTAAGAAACAGCTGCCGAACTTGAGGGTCGGGTGTTATCTTGAATGGGGAAAATAAATAACGTTTATAGGTGCAATTTTAACAGAATACCATTTTATGATGGATGGAGAGTGAGAGGAAGGCCAAAGAAAAGGAAGTCCGTATGATAGCGATACGGGGGACAGGACGGTATGTAAGAAGAAAACGTGTTGCGCCGATCCCAAGTAACATGGGATAAGGGCAGGAAGATGATGATGATTGTTTCATTTATGATAGCACACTTTTGCTCAAACATAAGTTTGTACGATTCATCGTCATCATCATGAGCCAGGCCTCCTCCCTGTGAGAGGGAATGGGCTGTAACCCACCACGCGGGGCCAGTGCGTGTTGGTGGATGTCACATGTCTTCGAATTTTTGGTTCTAGGACATGCCGGTTTCCTCACGATGTTTTCCTTCACCGTTTGAGAGCAATGGTGATAAAATAATTTACACAAAGTAAAGTCCATGCCTGGGTTCAAACTCACGACCTACAACTTGTAAGTTAGCTACCACGGGGTCACCACTGCTCTCTATTGCGATTATCTAACTTCAATTAATAAACATGGTAATTGTTAAACATTTCGAAGGGCTCCAGTCAACACGCGCGGAGCAATAATTCGAAAACGATGTGACAACGATTTTTCCAAAAAAGCTGTAAAAACGCGTTCTTGCATCGCTGTTGCATTGCGTTACGCCTGTCTGTGGAAACCTTTAGACGATCAGTTAGTCGGTGGTCAGTAAGTGTTGGATCAACCTTAAAATACAAAAAAATACCATCACATTACATTATTATTATAGAGTATTTAACATGTTGTCGTTTACATGTTGTCGTTTTTTTCGTCACCCATCATGGCATATGACTGCGAATTGGATTTTATAAAAAGTTGATAATTCTATTATATTTTCTCATTCAAGGATATCACTGTCACCACCCACGTTCCATCTTTCACTCCTTCCCACTCGTAAAGGTGTCTATTCACAGTCAACGTGATAAGGATTACAATACAAAAAGATAAGACGACAGACCACGGAACCGTCGCGCCGTCAACGGCTAGAGACGTCAATTCGAATAATATCCGTGTCAGCCATCATGTGCGCGTAAGTTTCAGCTCTCATTGCCATAATTGAATGTGTAAATCAATCAATGTGCTTAGCCTTTCCCCTCTTTACCTTTACCTATGTAAGAGTTGACTTGCAATCGGACCGGATGCAGCTGGATTATTTATATTATTAGGTACTAGCCCTTATCCGCGACGTCGTCTGCGTAGCATTAGTACTTCGAATAGCCTATAATAATCATTACAGCTGAATGACGTCCACTGCTGGACATAGGCCTCCCCCAGGCGTCGCCACATATATTTTTAATATCGCGCAAGATATATTATTTGTTTCCAATACAAACTTCCACCCCCTTAAGGATGATTTCCAGGAAAAAAACTATCCTATGGCATTTCCAGGGTCTCAAACTATCTCCACACTGAATTTCATTTAAATCGGTTCAGCAGTTTAAGCGTGAAAAAGTAACAGACAGACAGACAGAGTTACTTTCGCATTTGTAATACAAAAATGTTAGTATGGAGTATGGATGGATATGGATTTACAGTACTGCCGGGCTAGCCAAGTTACAAACGTTTTGTATCGAATCTCTTTCTACAATCGTTAACGCCTTCTATTTGTTTGATCTGACCACGTGACTTTTCGTTCAGATGTGTCATTCCCATACATTGATTTGGTTTCTACTAGCGTTATCGATTGTAGATTGCCAACTTGACTGCAGGTGCTGATTACTGCTTATCTGACCTTTCTACAATCTAGGCCCTAAGTAACGCGAAAGAAACCCATTGGGAGAAGTGCTTGTCCGATTTTCGGGCCGGTTAACTACCCTTATCGACTGTCGAAGATCTACGAATGACATCTAGGACCAACGGCTTAACGTGATATAGATATGTAATGGATAGTTCACAGACCGACTTCAGCAAGCTTTGCTTAATCTTGGAGATCAACCCGTGAGGTTATTAGAACTTAGCCACAAGCGTATAGTTAATATGAGTCGTCAATTTCTATGAGTACCTAAGTGATGACACTCTCAGTAGTAGTGGCCGCAGTGGCATTTACGGACTCTGTGGATGTTCCTATCACATTCATCTATATGCACTGTAAGTGCATTGAGTAATTGTTATCATCAATCAATACTTATAATAAATCTGTAGAAAGATCGTTTTTGTACATCGAAAATATTTCCAAAAAAAATACCAGGGTGTTAAACGATAACCAACAGAACCCATTTCCAGCATTTTTGGAACTTTTGTCTGTTTTTCTGCTTATCTGTTTAGTTATGCACGCATCATGTAAAGTGTACGAAACTAATGTAGATAACTTTTATACATAAAAATTGTGCGTAACTTGAGAAATATTACTTTGTTTTTGTTTCATCGCAATCGGTTCACTCTATTAAAAGTTTAACTGAATTTAAAGTGTTCAAGAAGTAAAATATCACAATACTGCCGACAAACTGTCCTGCAGTTTGGCAGAAGATATGTATAATACCCACAGATGTAAATATTGTTGAAAAAAATAATAAAAAAACGCAGTTCTGATACTCTGACAGTTGAAGTCCATATGGGATAGATGGAGTTGTGCATTTGAAGTCATTTTCTGAACAGCGGTGTTATTCTCCGCGGAAGAATGACCCTAGAAAAAAAATCGGTAAGTAGTAGGGTAGATAGGTAGGTAAGTAGGGTAGGGTAGACAGTTGACTAATAAATAATAATATATAAGAAACTGGAGTCAGCAAATGATGACTAAGCCGTCATTTTCTATGAGCAAACGGTGACACTCACTGAGTGACACTCGCTTGGTTTATATGGAAATTCTTGACAATTCCATATCTAGTAGTGCCCGTTGAGGCGTCTCGCTTCTCAGTAACTGAATAGCTTGACAGCTGACACGTTTGGTTTGAATGGAACATTTTGACGATGCCGTCTCTAGGACTACCCGCCGAGGTATCTCGATATTCTGTGGCTAGAACCTTATCATTCGAATCACATTCAACTATAACCTGCAGTCAATTGATGATGACTATGGAGTTATATATTGTCTTGGGCCGACAATTATCATGAGTAAATGGTGACACTCACTGAAATGCTTGATTTATATGGCAAGTCTTGACGTGACGTGCGCGCTGAGGCGCCTCGCTGCTCTGTGGCCGAATCTTATGATTCGTATCACGTTCATCTATAGGCTGTTATATTTTCACGGCACGTCGGCTATACTTTTGATGTCAGTTGTAAACATGAGAAGGGCGTTTCGACGGTATGCTGTCTCTTAATGTGAGACCTTTATTGACGATATGCTGTATTGTTAAGATGAGATAAGAGAAAAGATAGTGACCTTTAATGAGGGTACAAGGTATACTATTACGGGCAGGCCCAGATTATTTTTAATGGTTATTAGTAGGCTTTTATTTTTGGATTGAGGCTCCGGATTCGCACACTGCAGGCATAAGATCGGCTGTGATTTACAAGTTGTAGGTCGTGGGTTCGAGCCCAGGCAGTTGCTTTAGTTTGTTTAAATTATTTCATCACCACTACTCTCAAAACGGCGAAGGCAAATATCGTGAGGAAACCGGCATGTCCTAAAACCAAAAATTCGAAGACATGTGACATCCATCAACCCGCACTGGGCGTGCGTGGTCGATTACGGCCCATTCCCTCTCACAGAGAGGAGGCCTGTGTCCCAGCAGTGGGAACATTAATAGGCTGATGATGCGATGTGAGGCATAAGATTGTATTTCCAGCTGGTCAATTCTGCAGACATCTCACCGTGATAACTTAGGTGCTCACCTCATCTTACACATCAGGTGAGATTAATATAAACACTATTGGGTCGGAACCGCTATAGCGGTCAAAACCTTTTTTCCGCTACGGGTCCGAACCGCCGCAGTGGTGGTTTAGAGTTGGAATCGAAATCTGCTTTTTACTTCTTACTACGATTATAATCTCTCGTCTTAACGGCTGATCGATTTTGGCAGAAACACTGCTAGACTATATTACCTAGATTAGGACATAGAAAACTTTTTATAGTATTAGGCTCCTATGGAATGATTCAAAAATTCAAAATTCAAAATTCAAAAATGTTTATTTCCTTATTACACGTTATACAGTTGGTGGCGTCCCCTTTTAAGCATATAGATGCCTGTACCAGGAGGCGCCGCTCTTTTATATCTTACGAGTGTAATAAATTACAAAACAAAAGTGCAATGAAAGTTAATAGTCTATTTTTTTGTTTTTCTATCCATAGTCTGTTGGTGTGTGTGTGTGTGCGAGCGTGTGTATGTGTGTGTGTGTGATAGTGTGTGTGTATGAGTAAGTGTGCATGCATGGCTTTTTTATACGGAAGTGGTTTGTGTAAATAGACAGTTTATAAAAGATTCTCTGTTTCATCGTAGCATAACTTATTTATCCACTTAATCAGTAACGATTTGCATTCTTTAAACGGTTCAGTATGTATATCTGTTAATTTATTTATTTTATTATATAAGTGAGACGAGCGTCTGTCATACTGAATATTTGCAAATTCTGTTTTTACAAAATGGGTACAAACAACATTGTGTTTCCTTCTTCTGGTTAATATATTGGGATCTAATGGTAGGGTTTTATGTTTTTTTAGTACAATGTGTATAATATATAATTTTCGAACTGATAATAAGTTAGTAATTTGGTATAGCTCATAAGTAGGAAAGGTCCTTTTTTTGAAGTACATTACTTTTATTAATGTCCGTTGCGCTCTTTCAACATCAAGAAAACGTGTTTTACGCGCGCCTCCCCAAATGGAAATACAATATATTATTACGGATTGAACTAACGAGATATACACTTCATTTAGAAGATTTTTTGATATGCCACTCCTTGGGACAATATGTCGTAATGTTTTGAAAATCCAAATAAATTTTCGTATTCTCGCAGTTATTTGTTCGATTTGGGGATACCAGGACAGGCTTTGGTCCAGCATTATACCTAGATACTTAACGTGGTTAACTTTATTGATGGTTGGAAAACTACAGTCGTAATCAGCCACACTTCCACACTCATGTATTTTAATGTTGAAATCATGACTTGGTTGGACATTTTTATAAATGGTGAAGCAGATGTAGTTAGTTTTGCTCGTATTTAACGTAAGGAGATTAGTTTTTAGCCATGAAGCTACTTGTACCATACCTTTTTCTGTATTGGTTTTGGTTTCAGCCCAGGTTGCGCCGGTGAAGACGATTGCGGTATCATCGGCATACGAGAAAATTTTTGCTTGGTTGATTGTCATATTACATAAGTCGTTTAGATAAATGAGGAATAGAGTAGGACCCAAAACGCTTCCCTGAGGTACGCCGCATGTTACATCAACGTCCTCGCTGACCACATTCTCCAGCTTAACCTTCTGTTTTCTATTTGTCAGGTAATCAGAAAATATAGATAGTTGTGTATCTCTAATACCAATTTTTTCTAATTTTTGGACAAGGATGAGAATAGAGACCGTGTCGAAGGCCTTTTTTAGGTCTATAAAAACCGATAAACACCTAGTTCCTTTATCAAGTTCTTTCGTTAGTACAGATCTTAAAGATGTGATAGCATCTTCCGTAGAAATACCGCGTCTAAAGCCAAATTGGGAGGGCGATAAAATGTTGTTGGTTTGAAGATAACTTAATAATCTGGAATTTAAAAGTTTTTCTAATATTTTTGCAATAACAGGAATAACAGAAATTGGTCTATAGTTATTAACATCCCCCTCCTGTCCGCCCTTGTATATAGGGGTTATTATTGATTTTTTTAAAGAGTTAGGGAAGATGCCTTGTTTAAAACAAAGATTAGCTAAATGCGTTATTACTGGAATTATTTCATATTTTGCATGTTTTAGATACCTAGTTGAGATATTATCCCATCCTGGGGCACTATCTGATTTTAGAGAGTTTATTATACAATTTACTTCACTGTTATCTGTATCTAGAAGAACAAAAGATTTAGAGAGACTAGGTAAGGAACGTAGGTATAGGTTTAGGTCATTCTGGGTTACGGTTTGTTGGATGTCATTAGCAAGTTGATTACCAATACGTGGGACACTCAGAAAGTTTTGCGAAACTAAAAAAAATTGTTCTATACGTACATATATTTTTATTAAATCTTTTCAAAGTACTTTCCACCAGCCTCTATACAAAGATTCATGCGCCTAAACCAGTTTTCAAAACACTTTTTCCAGTCCGCCGCAGACACCTCGTTTACAGCCTGCTCGAACGCAGCCAGCGCATCTTCCGGCGACGAAAATTGTATCCCTTTGAGCTGATTTTTTATTTTTGGGAATAAAAAGAAGTCACACGGTGCTAGATCAGGGCTGTAAGGAGGGTGACCCAGGAGTTTGACTGGCGTGCTGTCCAGGAAGTCCCTCGTTTTGAGTGCGGTGTGCGCAGGTGCATTGTCGTGGTGGAGCAGTAGCCCGCGGAGCCCTGTGTTTGGTCGCTTGTTGCTTATAACAGAGAAAACTTCTGGCAAACATTTGGTAGTATACCATTCGGCATTAATGCTTCTTTGATCCCGTAAGGGAATTGATACCAAGTGGCCAGTCAAATTAAAAAAGCTAGCGATCAAAATCTTACCCCCGCTTCTAGATCGCTTCACTTTGGTAGGCGTTGGCTCATTTTGAAACACCCAAACAGTCGACTGGCGCTTGGTTTCTGGGTCGTATTGATAAATCCAGGACTCATCACCTGTAACGATGTCGTAAACACGCCGAGACGAGCCTGCTTCAAATTTGTTAAGCATATCACGGCACCATTCCACCCGGGCCTGCTTCTGAGCATCGGTGAGGTTGTGCGGCACCCAGCGTGATACTATCCTCCTCACGCGAAGATGGCTGTGTAGAATCTCGTGAACGCTTCCCGATCCAATCTTCAATATGTGTTGAATCTCCTGATATGTAATTCGCCTATTGTCTTGGATTAAATTTTTCACTGCTAGCACGTTTTCTTCGGTAACAGCCGTCAAAGGGCGACCGCTTCTTTCGTCATCCCCCAAAGTTGGTCGACCGCGCTTGAATTCGTTATACCAACGATACACGGTTGCCTTGGAAGGGCCTTCATCCATGAATGCCATTTGAAGTCTATCGTACGATTCATCCGGTTTCAGGCGACACTTGAAATCGTATAAAATCATAGCTCTAAAATGTTCCCGGCGCAGATCCATATTTCAGTGAGACACAATACTTTGAATTAACTTGCAAAAAATGTGGAGGGAAATTTTGAAATTGGAACTTACTTATTTTTACTTATAAATAATCATATTTTCGAAAAACATTATAACTGGCCAGTCTCCCATATATAAAAACTTTTTTTCGCAATACTTTCTGAGGGGCCTGGTATTTGCAAAATATGTATTAATGTAGTTTGCTGATTCCGTAGGTGATGCTTTTAGATTAGTTAATTCAGAATTAGTTCTTGTACATTTATTTGTATATGTGATGGTTTTCAGGTTTTTCCATAGAAGTTTGTTATTGTTCAACGATTTATTAAGAAGGTTTCTTTCGTATTTATTTTTTATTTTTTTTGTAAGGTTGTTGCAATGGTTTCTGTAACGAGTGTATGTTATTTTTTTAATTTCATTATGGGGGTCATCTCGATATTGTTTTTGGAGCTTATTTCGATTTTTTATACATCTTAGGATGCCTTCTGTGATCCAGGGCTTAATTATTCGTTTACTTTTAGGGATCGTGTGAATAGCAGTATTTATTTTTAGTGACTCAATAAGATTTTGTATTAAACAGTCTGTTATGTAGTTAGGATTATCACAAAAAAGTAATGTCGATAGATTTTTTTCCTTTAAATATTGTAAAGCACTTTCAAAATCAATTTTTGTAATAGTTTTTGGTGTAATTTGGCAATGTTTTATTTTAGATAACGACAGAAAGGTTGTACGGTGGTCTGTAACAGTAGTGCGTAGGATGGCAATAAATGCAGAATGCCGTTTCCTGTTTATTTTTAACATAAAATGGTCAAGACAATTGGTTTCCCTTGTAGATAAGGTGTGACCTGAGAGGATACCATGACCCGATAACATATCTAGGTATGAAATTCTATTTTTAAATTCATATGTTTGTTCAGTATTTTTAGGTTTAATATTGA
Organism: Orthosia incerta; assembly: GCA_948252205.1. Taxonomy (NCBI): domain Eukaryota; kingdom Metazoa; phylum Arthropoda; class Insecta; order Lepidoptera; family Noctuidae; genus Orthosia; species Orthosia incerta. Next base: position 12,680,052 of record OX411762.1, on the reverse strand, counting down.
TATTAATGTCACCAGCAATTACGACATTTCTTTTGTGAGAACTTAATTTATCTAAATGGAGTGCCAACGAGTTTATAAAATATTCCGCGTTGGTATTTGATGGTGAACGATATATACCTAAAATGACATTATTCAATATATTCAATTGTAGACAAGATGCATGGCTTATGCTCAACTCTGAGACACTGGCTTTTAAGGTGTCCTTGATATACACCACAACGCCGTCATTTTGGTTTTGTTGACGAGTAGTAGCATAGGACCGATAGTTAGTTAATGTCGGTATAGGCTTATTTTGGTCAAGTCTGCATTCAGTTAGTATTATTACGTCCGTATCAAAGTTGAGGTAAGACATATTTGCTATGAAGTCATCGAAATTGCAATATATGCTCCTAATATTTTGGGAGATTATGGTAAGGTCACTTTTATTTATGTTATAGTTGTTAGCAAGTTCTCTACAGTCACATTCTATCGTTCTCGCAATACTCAAATTATCGATGCCATTTAAGGTTTGTATTATATCACCCATTATTATGTTTTATAAAAAACACGGTACATTTTAGAATCAGGGTAATGTTTACATAACAAGTTTGAAGCCGTAGGAACTCATGCCATACGTTTATGGATTTTAGGGATGAATAATACTTATTTTGTACGAAATTGTTTTTTTTGTGAATATTAATCAATGTATTTTTAGTTATTTTAAGATTTTTGTATCTAAACATTGTACTATTTAAATTCCTGTAATGACTTAAAATTGACTCAAATGTAAATAAACTTTTAGCTGTATAATATGTATGATGATTATAATGTGTGTGTGTGATTGTGGTTGTATTTAGAGGAGTAATGAATAATGTAATTTGTGTGAATGTCAAGTAAGTGTAACAGACTTTACATACCCAGTTTGATGAGCACCGAAAATAAGCAAAACAGCAGTGAACACAATACTGAACTAATTTATGATAATTTAGTCATTGATTTATAATTAGCTGTTGGATTTGTGCTTCGCTTTTAATTATAATGGTTGGACAGTCGTCTTCTCTTTAGAGGTATACCCGTCCATATGCAGTCCAGCAGTATTTGTAAGTTTTTGACTTCACGAGGTCACGTGGTAGGAAGTGTAGGCGTGCAGCCTTTGCAGTAAGTTGCTCAGTGATAAATATAGGGGTATCCTCGTTTGTGCGCATGTCCAGGTGTTTGGCACATAGTTTTGCTTTTTGTTTCATGTTAAATGCCTTACAAGATTTCAGGAAATTGTTTTTTGTCAGTGTTGAGTTTGTTTCCACTACAATTGGTGTATTATTTGCATCTTTTTTTGCACGTACTCTGTATATATCACGGATAATAGTCATGTCAAACGGACAACCCACTGAGTTCGATAGGCTTGTAACCATATGAATTAGGTCGTCTTTGGTTTCGTTTGACTTCTTAGGTACGTTTTTTATTTCAAAATTAGCCTTTCTACAGTCCTGTTGCATATTTTCTATTCTATCCTCCAAAATAATAATATATTTTTTATCCTCCTTTGTTTTGTCCTCTAGAGATTCGATTTTTTTCTTAAATTCTTCGTTTTGTGCCGTCAAGAAGGCGATGGAACTTTCGATGTTGCAACTTGATTGTTGTATTCCTTGAAGTATTATGGCATTTTTTTTAAATTCATTCTCTTGGGCTGCCATCATCTTGGAGAACATAGACTGCATCTCTTCCTTAAATATAGCAAATTCTTCAACAAAATCTTCTTCACGTCTTCTTTTTTGCCGGGATGTTACAAAGTTAGGGGGAGTTACATGCTCCGGTTTCTGCAGCCCTACCCGGTCCAAATCCGTTTCCGACAAAGATTTATCTAAGTTGCGCTCCATTCTGCTGTCGTACATCGATTATCCTTCCGTAAACAGACGTGAGTTACAATAATAACAATCGGTTATTGTCGTAGCACAGGTAGCCGCTCTGCTGCAGTCGTCGTAGCCCGTAGCTAGTGACGTCACGTTTCGTAGCGACGCGCCTGATGCTTGCTCCGCCTCCGTGTATGACAGAGAGGGCAATTATGGTGATGGTCTTTTTCACTCGAGGGTGGCGGGGGGCAGGGCCCGCTAGTTATCGGAGCCGGCGACTGCTAGTTTACTTTCACTTTTAAATAGTTGTACTTACGAGTTTATTGCACTAATAATAAGATCTAAACTGGTTAATATTTTGACTTTAGTTTTAGAATATTTTAACAAATTAGGTGCGCACGACTGCTCGCAACAGAGATCCAGACGAAAGAGGAATGCCACAGCTATCGTCGTTTGTTCCCTTTATCAGCAACACAACATAACTAAACAAACAAACATATAAAGAAGTTATAACTTTAATCATGATAAAATACAATTTATACAAAAAGAGTCAGAACGTTTCATACACTCAATTTATATAATACATATTATGTACTTTTTTTAATTTACAAGTGGTCTTAAATGCTCAATTTGCATTAATGAAAAGTCAAAGTTATTTTAATTTATTTAACGAGCCTCTCAGGCTGATTGATTTAAATATTCCACAATGAAATGAAGCGTACCATTATCGGGATACTTATTATTCCCATTTCGTCGAACGGTTTTAAATGAATATTCTGATTAATTGAAAAGCCTTCGTTATAAAGATCCTTTTCAATTGTGGACTTAAAAAAAAATAGATACAAATTAGAAAAAAAAACTACTAAGTATGGTCGTCTTTAAAAATTCAAGATGATAAATAGTTATGTGTGTTTTCTAGAATAGATCTTGTAATTATAAACATACCTTGAATTAAGGGCCTACATACGCTTTCGTGCCGTAAAACGGTTACTTTCTAAAGCATACTCCTTAGTAACGGCTAGGTTAAAAGGTATGAAAAAAAAAAAAAGATTCATATACATAATTTTTAACACAAGGTTTTTTCGTGTTATAGTTTTGCTTTAAAAAAATAATTAACAACACGAAATTTTTCGCAACTTTTGGAAACTCCTCCAAAACGACTTGGATGTTTAAAAATATTTTTACACAGAAAAATTGATGGCTGGAATTTCTTCAAAATTAACTTGGCATATCATCATCTGCCTAGCCTTTTCCCAACTATATTGGGGTCGGCTTCCAGTCTTACCGGATTCAGCTAAGTACCAGTGTTTTACATGGAGCGACTTACAGTGTTTAACTTGGCATATGTAAATCAAATAATATTTTGCAAACAAAATTGTTCAAAAGGAGGTTCAATATTTATATTTTGGCATCGAGCGGGCGCACGGCCAGTACTGCGTTAACATTGGGGCGTAAATATCGCCTTAAGAGCAATTAAAAATAATACAACAACGTAACTGGCGCAATGCATGTGTACTAAATGTTCATCTCTGACCAACCCTTTGAAGTGGTATTGAATTGAATAGTGGCATGTTTTTAGGTTATAAGTAAAAAAACCAATAAAGATCAAGATTGGTTGAACACTATGATGCACAAAAGTTTAGTGTAGCGTAGCCAGTAGTGCTACATCGTAGCGTAATTCTATGACGTAGCGAAATGCTACATAGTAGAGTAGTGCTACGCCGTAGAGTAAAACTATGACATACCGATATGCTACTTAGTAGAGTAGTGCTACGCCGTAGCGTAAAGCTATGACGTAACGAAATGCTACGTCCGTAGCGTAACGGTATGACGTAGAAAGTGCTACATAGTAGAGTAGTGCTACGCCGTAGAGTAAAACTATGACATAGCGATATGCTACTAAGTAGAGTAGTGCTACGCCGTAGTGTAGGGCTATGACGTAGCGAAATGCTACGTAGGGGAGTAGATAATTCTAAACCGTAGCATAATTCTAAGTCGTAGCAAAATGCTATTCATAGTGTTGACTTGATGACATGGTTGTCGTTATGATTGAGCGATCGGGTGGTGCGCTGCGTGTTGCGGTTCAATTCCCACACGAAACAAATATTCGAATGGCCTACAGATAGTTGTTGTATTGTTCCAGTATGGTTGTTTAATTATGTGATTTAATATTTTTGTAAATGCTCCCACGATATAGGAGAAAATGCCTGTGTGGGGCCAGGTTTAAAAAACGCAGATTTTCAGATTTTATTTATTTCTATTATAAAAGGTTTTTACAAAAAATTAAGAGTAACAGTTTCGTAACACTTGTATCATAAAAGCGTTTCTCATCTCCTTCAACATTCAAAACGTAATTGGAGAATGAAAACGTACTTATTGATATCTTAATTGTATTATATTTCCTTTGAAATACATTTTCAGGTACTGAAACAGAGTTCAAGTATACTTACAGCGTATAGTTCCAGGTATCTCTCTTATTCATACGGAGCTGTATCGATTTACATCACCTGCAGGAAGGCGACGATGTCAGGTACTATAGAATTACGATCCGATCAAGTACGGATCCCCTCGATTTCTGAATTGCATCGAATGAATACTCGATGTCGGGCGAGATGGGATTGTTGACATGTATGTTTTGATAGGTGTATGGGAAATTCGAGTTAGTTTATTTTATTTGGTGTTATACTGTTTTCGGGATGAAGGTGTCTGTTTGTATTGTTTCATCATTTCAGCCGAAAGACGTCCACTGCTGGACATAGGCCTCCCCCAACCGTCGCAAACTTGACCGGTCTCGTGCGTCCCGCAACTAGCGGATACCCGCAACCTTCACCAGATCATCGGTCCACCTGGTGGGAGGCCTTCCAACGCAGCATCTTCAGGTTCGCGGTCGCCACTCTAGAACCTTTCTGCCCCATCGGCCATCCGTTCTGCGAGCAATGTGCCCTGCCCACTGCCACTTAAGTTTGGCAATTCTTCGGGCTATGTCGGAAACCCAGGTTCTCTTGCGTATCTCTACATTTCTGAATTGATCACGCAAGGAAACTCCGAGCACAGCCCTCTCCATTACTCTTTGAGTGACTGTAAGCTTTCTGATAAGGCCCATTGTAAGTGACCACGTCTCGTTGTATTGTTTAATAAGAATTTATTTTTAAAATAACATGGATATCATGTATGATGAAAGGATATATGACTAGGTTTTTACTACCTTCATACTACAGTATTCTAGAATTTCTGAATGACATCATCTAATGCCGTGTAGTAACCAATGTTATCAATACATCTTTGACGTAATCTGTACATAAAGCAACATAATATTGTTATTGAAATAAATACATTTGACACTGGATAATTTTAATTGACATTTGATAATTTTAATTGACATTTAATAATTGTAACTCTATGACCCTTATTTAATTTGTTCGTTTTAGAAATTGTGATTTACTATTTTGTTCTTATTTAATCTTATAATTTATCCAATGACTTTTATTACTGAAATTTAAATATTTGTACGCCACTAAGGCCAAACATGACTGACCTTAATCTATTATGTAATTTAATAACTTGCATGCTCTGTATGTGTACTCATGTTTACACAAATAAATAATCTTGAATTTTAAATCTTGAATCATGATTATTATTTTATTTACATATTTTCAGATTCAAATTCATTCATTTTCAAAAACATGTGTAGATAATATACAATTAAGCATGGTAGGATTATAGGTGTTACAAAGTGTTTTATCGGCTCAACATATTTGACCATGGCTGGTGTACAAATTAGGTCAAAGATAATAAAAATTTAAAAACAAAAATACCAAGAAAAACATTATAAATAAATCAACAATTAATATTAAGTTAAAAATTAGATCAATAGTAATGCGATTCAAAATAAATAGAATAGATTTAGTCAGTAGGTATCTTCAGAGCGTTTTATCATTTAGACATTCAATCAATCTGCCTAGCTTTTTCCCAACTATATTGGGGTCGGCTTCCAATCGTACCGGATTCAGCTGAGAACCAGTGTTTTACATAGAGCGACTGCCTATCTGACCTCCACAACCCAGTAACTCGGTAACACGGTACCCCTTGGCAAGACTGGTGTCAGATCTCAAGCTTCTGACTACTAGTAACGACTGTCAAAGATCTTAAAATGACAGCCGGGACCAACGGCTTAACGTGCTTTCCGAGGCACGGAGGAAACTTGGTATGTTGAAATGGTCACCCATCCACAGACCGACCTCGTCAAGCGTTGCTTGCAACCTTGATGATCAACCCGTGCGGTTGTTATCATTAACTTTGTAATAGCCTTTTTCTGTGTGCGCTCTACATACAACGCTTTTAACGTATACAGTAGTACTGTCTTAGCTTGCTGAAAATGAATTTTATTATTATCCTGGCGATTTCGTATTATAACACCCGATATTCGAGGAAACAAATGGGTGTTATTACTGACAAATAGGGCTATTTCCAAAATATAAAGTGACAGAAATGTGAGTATTTTATGTTTTGTGAAAAGTGGCTTACAGCTCTTGGATACCAAACATGGCACGTAGGCATCGCTTTTGCATTATAAATGCCATATCTTTATTTGATGAGTTGCCCCAAAATATAATGCCATATCTGAGGACAGATTCAACAAGTACATAACAAGCCGAGAGTTACACATGAGTGTTGATAGATGGAGCAAGTAGTTTAGTTATTATTAAGCAGGTACAGTTAGAAAATAGATTTTACTGATTGTTAGAGACATGAATAGATATTTTGTGCATAGATTTGATGCTTCAAAGTTGGAAATAATCTTATTTGGATATAAGAAACTATTGCATTAACTCGAAAAACGAAGACATATTCAAAGCTCTATAACTCTGTAACGCCTCATTCGAACTACAATAGATCTGACGTCACACTAATCCTACATCGTGTACACAACATGTTTCCGCGCGATTTAAACATAGAACCTGGGCAACCGAGCTCTGATCGGGTGAAAATAGAGAAAACATTTTTTTTTTGAGATTACGAATTTCCAGATATGAGACCTAGCTAGATCGATTTTTCGCCCCCAAAAACCCCTATATTGCAAATTTTATCAAAATCTTTAGAGCCGTATAAATATTGCTCGTTTGATAGTATAGGATAGGATTTATGGATTAAATGCTCGGAGAAAATGCAGGAATTTGTTTAGTGTAATATAATGACATAAATCTAATCTTGGGACGAATTCCCCTATAGCAAGGCTGCTTTCAACGTACAATGCTTGGTGTGAGATACTTGACCTTGACATTTTTCATGACCGATTCGACTCAGACGGAATATTTTGGAAAAGAAAACTTTTTAAAAACGAAATAATTTTTGTGATCTGTGATATATTTTAGTTTAGTTTAGTTTCGACGGGCTGTTTCCGCAACTCCACGACCAAGCGCGTGTTTTGCGTGCATTTTTATTTTACTCTAATTTTTTAGTTAATACAATTTCTGTTTTCTATAGTATTTTTTTATATATTTAATTGTTTTTTAATTCACGATTTTATATTCAATGTATAGTTAATATTGTATTTTTTATTTTTTTTTATATTGCTTATTTAATATTTGTTTTTTTTTGTTAAATTAGATTTGTAATAGTTTTATGTGCTTTGATTTTAGAAAATGCTGTGCACGTATGTAATTGACATAGACACTAGGATAAGACCCTGAAAAATGTAATATATCCATGTGCCTTAAATAAATAAATAAATCAATTAAATAAATGTATATGAAAACCCGACAAACACCATCGGCCAACTGCCCGACGAGATCCTCAGATCGAGAGCCTCAGACTGGCTCTAGAAAAAATTTAATACATGGTCGAAATACCAAAATTTATGGATTGGTCACGGATAGCGTTTGATATCCTCGCACATTGTTGAAGTTTTTCCAATCGCCGTCGCGATAATTTCGTTGGTTTAGTGACCTCTGGTCTGGAAGACGATGCGGACATTGAAAGGGAGCGTAGGGCGCTGTCTGTTCGTGCGATTTGCTCGGTGTTCCAGGGGCGTCAAAATAGGCCTATTTAGGGCATTTTTTACGTCCTTTTATACTGCCAGTCTATGGGTCGATTAAACGCAGAAACAGTACGGCGCTCTACGCGTCCAATACGACAACACGTTCAGGGTGCTCTTGAGGCTGCCTCGCTTGTGGATTTTTCCACACAATCATGCGCAAGCGGTGCACATCCCTGGTGTGTAGAGTGCAGGCCAGCCAGCAACAGTATCCTGAGCGCTTTTGCGGAACGGAACCATTGCTGCATGGTTCACGTCTGATGTTAGGATATTGTTTTAATTGTGTATATAAGGTAATGTATAATTTTTAATTTAAATAAAATTCTTATTTTAATTTGATTGATAATTTTTAATTTGGTTTAATTGTATGATCCAAAGTTGATTAAAATAAATAAATAATAATATTCTCACTAGTCTAGAGCATCTGGTCGGAGAATCCTGCCTTTTCAATAGAGGATGCGAGTCTTTTTACTCGTTTCCACATACCCCTATAACACTTTCAATTACATGCATGTTGCATTAGTTTCCAAGCACAAGTTCGTCTTTAAACTTGCCTACGTCCTTACCACTTACAAGCGGTTTTGCTCGCTAGTTTCCAAACATATTATAACTTTGTTTACTTCCGCCTACGATATGCATCCTTCGCGAAGTTTTGAAATGCTACGCACCTGAAGATGAAAGTTAGCGGAGCAAAAATTATGTTGATATAAGCTGCATGGGCTTGAAGTTTTAAGGACTTAAGTTAGCTGTCGAAAGCTACACTAATAGGTTTTTTAGTAGTTTGGAATGCGATAGTTTCCGGAGCATGCATCTGTTCCTGCATTTTATTAATTCGGACGTACGGTTAGCGCAGTGGTTGAGCGATTGACTGCTGCGCTGCGTGTCGCGGGTTCGATGCCCGCACGGAACAAATATTTGTATGACCTACAGATAGTTGTTCTGTCTCTGGATGTCATCTATGTGAGTTGATATGTTTGTAAACGCACCCACGATACAGGAAGAAATTCCTAGTGTTTGGTAACGTTATTTAAAAAGAATTAAAAAAGAAAAACATAATGTTAATAAAACATATATTTTATACAGTAATTGATATTGTCCATGTACAATATTGTACAACTCGAGCTTAATTGAGAGTTGTGTCATCTCCAAGTAGACTTTTATTTTGTGTAAGGGATACGTTAAAATGTAGCAATTGAGTTTGGGTTTAATTAAAGCGAAAGTTTTACAACCATTTAGTTTCCAAGGACTCTAAACAAAGTATTATTCCAAAAGCGTTACGTTTGTGAAAAATACAATATGTATGGGATAAAACACCGACCACCCTGCAGCCATGTACATTTTGAACTTATTGATTATCGTTCAATCGTCGTTGATAGAATATTAATGTCACTTTGACAAGCAGGCCATCAGGACAATTTTAAGTATCGTGGTGGGCCTGTAGCTAAGACCTCGCCTCTCGTGCTTGAGGTTGTGGGTTCAAATCCGGGCAGGTACCAATGTGACCTTTTTAAATTCATAATGTACTTTCTAAGTTTATCTTGGACATCACAGGCAACGGTGACGGAAAACATCGTGAGGAAACCTGGGCTATAGTTAATGTGGGCCTGCCAAGACAGAGGCCTGTGGGGTTCCCAGAGGCGGCTTAGTTAACTCTGACACCAGAGTTGGTCACATCCCCACACGAAAAGAACAAGATGGACAATTTTAAAACTTCTATTTAATACCATATAGATGGAGTAGAGAGATAGATAGTTAACATACAATTCATGCCTAATTACTATCACAAGTCCACACAACCCACAATTACTTCCTCATTACCATATAATGACGTAACTCGGCACTACGCGGGCTGTCAGTGAACAAAAAAAAGCTTATTACCCACCACAGATCATAGAAACAAAAGGAGATATGGCAAGGAGGCGTGGCGCCTGCGAACGCATCTGGCCGCTTCGCGGCCCGATGCCAATTTTTGTAGTTAGTCGAACGACAACTTGCGACGTCTTCACTGCTCGTGATTTTTGACAAAATGCCGCGTTGTTCAGTGAATGTTTGCAAAAATAACAACTGTATTGTGAATTACATGAAAGATAGCATCTCATTTCACACGTAATTACTAAAATATTATTGTTATTCTTATTAAATTCATTAAAAACTTACTTCATGGTACTAGAAACATGATGAAAAACCAAATCAAATGTTTTCATTAGGAACAAAAACCATTGCTTGCTTAGTACAAATCGACCAGTGAATCGGCTGGTCTAAGAGCGCAATGGATAAGTATTTTACCGATACTCTCACTCACATGATAGTTTCGTGAAGCGGCCGCTGCCGGCTTTTGTGAGTTAGAGATGTGATGTGATGTTTGTGGTTGTCGATATTTTATACGATTCTGCTAAGTACGAATGATTATATGCATGATACAATTAATTATTGTAAAACACAATTTGTTACTACAGTGTAAGGATCTGCGCATTTTATGGCGTTATTGAGAGTTGTCGTTAAATGAAGATAATAAAAATCTATATTTATTAATTCTTTACTATTATAATATGTATTTACTAAAAAAGTTTAAAATTTACAAACAACAAATATTAATATAGATACAAATAACAACGCTTGTTGCAAGAAATACTGAAAATAGAAAGTAGGTACTTTTTATTGCTAATTATTAACTGAATAAATGATATTTTTTGATTACTCGACTATCGACTGATGAGACTATCTTTTATTGAATAAATAGCTAATGCGATTATAGGTAACTACCTAGTAACTTCAGAAACCGGGCATTAAATTGCTGATAAAATGTAAAAAATTGTAGATTGGTTTTTACTTTATTGTGGTACTTTATTGTGGTATGTTGTGGATAAAGGTGGCCTCATATTTCCATCTAATGACGTAATAATAATTATGTAAACGAATGGAAGTAATAATAAAAACTTCCATTCTTTCATCTGATAACACAAAACTTTCATCAAAAAATATTAGACAGGAGCTCTTGTCAAAATCCTTATCGCATTTTATAGGTATGAATCTTTTTGAAAAGATAAATTTTCACCCATATAATCAATCTCCTATTAATAACCATTTAATAATACTTATAAAAGCCGTTATGGAAAAATATATAAACGTAAGATTACGAATATAAGAATGCAACACCTAAATTGTCTAAGCGGCAAGTTTTAAATAAATATTTACATTTTACTGGTCAGTAAAAAAATTGTGTGGTATTTTGGTGAAACATAAGTGAACCGGGCTCAACAATATTAATTATAATGTACCTACTTATTAATATTTTGTTTTAACTACATATTGTTTATTTTTATTATAAATTTTTCTGGACATATCGTTTTTTATTTATTTTATTTTCAGGACCACAAAAAATCTTTAGTACCATAATAAATAGAAGAATCGATAACTTTCCGTTTTAGTCAATCACTAGCGTCTATGTAAAATAAATGGCTTTTGCACAGCTCAACGACAGCGCCAGATGTTTTTGTGTGAGTAAGTTGTACGGTGCATAGTAAATGCACGCTGCGCTTGATGGGATAAGGTTTATTATTGGTTGTGTAGTACGTTCTGATTTATGAAATGCGGGTGTGTGCGCGTCTGCGTATCTATTGCTTTTACTGAACTGCATGTGTAGTAGTTGACGAGTGGCGGGGACAAATTGGAGACATCAGGTTCCGATACATTTTAACTACGGAGCATATCTCCTTTTGTTTCTATGATCTGTGTTACCCACAGTTGTGAAGCCCCCGCGTATTCACATCTGTTGAACAGATAAGTTAGGAGTATTCTAACGAGCAGGCAATGCTTGTGGTGGCCGCGAAATACGCGCTTAGTATGGCGTACCATATGTGCATATTTTATTATTCGGAATTTAAACGGAAATAGTTAAAAATATGTAGATAATATTATACCGGTCTATTGGTCTGGTGAAGGCCGCGGGAGTCTGTTGGATGCGAGACGCATTAGAAAGGTTGAGAAGACGACCTTTGGGGAAGGATTATGTCCAGCAGTGGACCTTTATCGACTGAAATAATTATGATGGACGGCCTATTATTCTTGTTATCTGCAGGGAAAAGGCATCAGCAAGTATAAAAATGGCACAGTTGATGATCAAAAATTGATAGATCAATAGATTAATATTATTATGCATAACAACGGAAAGCATAAACTTCATTTCACAGAAAATCGTTTGGCATATACTCATTTATCATACATTCAAAACTCATAAGTTAGAATCTTATTTAGGCATAACTTTCATATCAATAGTCATTAAACCATCATATCGCAGAAAGTTCACAGTCAGAGTCGTATTTTGGCATACATTGCATATCCATATTAATTGAAATACTCATCTATCACATTACCGAAAATTCATAGTTAAAGTAATTTTGTATTTTTACCATAGTAAAAGATTGATTGAACACATTCTTTTCGCTGTAGGAGGCATGCAAACAAGCATGCAACATGCATGCAGCATGAAACATGCAAAAAAGCATACACCATGCATGCAGCAAGCATGCAACATGCAAGCAAGCATACACGTGAGCATGCAGCAAGCATGCAAGCAAGCATGCAAGTGAGCATGCAACAAACATGCAACATGCAAGCAAGAATGCAAGTGAGCATGCAGCAAGCATGCAAACAAGCATACAACATGCATGCAGCATGAAACATGCAAAAAAGCATACACCATGCATGCAGCAAGCATGCAACATGCAAGCAAGCATACAAGTGAGAATGTAGCAAGCATGCAAGCAAGCATGCAAGTGAGAAGCACCAAACATGCAACATGCAAGCAAGAATGCATGTGAGCATTCTGCAATCTTAAAAGTAAGCCATTGTAAATTCGGACATACAAACATTCGGCCAAACAATAATTATTTATACTAAATATTTTTCATGCCTTAAGAATACTCGTTTAAAGAAGATTATGCCAAGTGTGTTATCATCATCAATACATATAATAAATCTGTAGAAAAATATTTTTTGTACATCGAAAAAAATTCCATTAAAATAGCCAGGGTGTTAAAGGATAACCAACAGAACCCATTTCTAGCATTTTTGGAATTTTTGTCTGTTTGTCTGTTTATTTGTGCACGCATCACGTGAAATGTACGAAACCAATGTAAATAACTTTTATACATAAACATTGTGCGTATCTTGAAGAATTACTTAGTTTTTGTTTCATCGCAATCGGTTCACTCTATCAAAAGTTAGATGAATTTAAAGTGTTCAAGAAGTAAAATTATCACAGCTCACACAATTCAGTTACTCGGACAGTTGAACTCGCTATTCGATAGATGGCGTTTGTGCATTTAAAGTCATTTTCTGAATCGCGGTGTTAAGATTTTACGCGAAAGAATGACACTAGAAAAAAAATTGGTATGTAGTATGTATATTTTTGAGTATCTGGAGTAGGCAGGCAGGCTGGTAAGAATGGTAGGCTTGGCATTGGCAGGCAGATGACGGGAGCGAAGCCGCGGGCACAGCTAGTGCCAAATAAATTTCGCAGTATCAAGATTCTGCCAGATAGAGGGAACCCCTCACCAGGCTTTTTCTCATGAACCGTGATAACTAGACAGTTGAAATTTTCACAGATGATGTATTTCTGTTGCCGCTATAAAAACAAATACTAAAAACAGAATTAAATAGATCTCTCAAACCACAAACCTGATTTTTTGCCGGTTTTTGCTATAATGGTACGGAACCCTTCGTGCGCGAGTCCAACTCACATTTAGCAAGTTTTTTTTAAATGTGATGGTCATATCTTACAAAAGAATAGGTATATCAATTATCTAATAGATAAAAGCAATGAGAAAATTACATGTTTTTACCCAATAAATATAAACACAGTATTTATAGAAAATTAAGTTATTCTAAGTAACTTTAAATTATATATATATCGTATATTCGGTAAAAGACCTACCTACAACCAAATAAATGGCCGTGTAAATATTATTACAAAAACAGTAAAATTTATTTCTTAGAATTATTCGGAAATAATCTGCAGTATTTCTTTTCAGCTAGTCATTACCAGATTGTATTTCCAGGCTATCCGGTAGCGATTCCTCTTTAAAGAAAAAAATGAAAAACGCCCTTGAGAGATGAAAAATACGTGACTATTAAGATAATTAAAAAACGTTTAAGTGTTTTGTTGATGCATTAAAACCTTTTTTTATTTTTACCCGACTATGGCAACGCCAAGGAAGATAATTTAGCAGTCTTTGTATGTATGTATTTGTGAATGTTCCACTGTATGCCTAAACTACTGAGCCCATCTCGGCGAATAAGTATCAATCGATTCGGTATTGTCCGAGTGACATAGGGTACTTTATGTACGAAAAAAAATATGACGTACAATAAGATACATCTAAAAACAGACCAGTTTTCAGTATTCACTACCTACTGGTGCTATCTATGTGTAATTCTGATCATCAATCGTGTTTTATTCCGTAGTCGGGTTTTAGTTTTCAAGTACCACTCGTTAAAAGCTGGAATGTGATGTTACATTACAAACTACATACCTATCCTCATTCAATTGTTTTCAAATATCACGTTAAGCTAAACAAAGAGCCACATTCTCTCGCACATTTGTACAAACTAAGTACCCTGCAGAAATCTTAACTCAGTGTGGAATGGTTAACAAGAAACTACTTGTAACACAAGCTTGGGGAACTTTGCTAATGGTACCGACATACTGGATGTACGTACAAGCATGTAGGTATAGAATATGTAGGAACCTTTGTATTTGTATTGGTATTGGCATGGCACGAGGTAGTTAGAATCTGTTACTGATGTTTTAAAGAATATCCTGTGCTACTAAAGCATTGTTGATTTTTAGTGTTTCGTACCCAAAGGGTAAAAACGGAACCCTGTTACTAAGACTCCGCAATCCGTCTGTCTGTCTGTCTGTATGTCCGTCTGTCACCAGGCTGTATGTCAGGAACCGTGATAGCTAGTCAGTTGAAATTTTCAACTTGCCGCCATAACAAAAAATACTAAAAACAGAATAAAATAAATATTTAAGTGGGGCTCCCATACAACAAACGTGATCTTTTTGCAGTTTTTTGCGATAATGGTACGGAACCCTTCGTGTGCGAGTCCGACTCGCACTTGGCCGGTTTTTCTAGATTATTTCATCCGATTTTATTGTTCTTTGATAAAAGAAAGAATAGGATATTTTTGAATTTCATCAGTGATCACAATATGCCGAACGAGGATGTGAACGAAGGATAAATGCTGCATCAACCCAAAATAAATACACACAGTACAGTGACAGTATATTTGATTTGTAATAATCAGTTATTTTTGTTGTTGTTTAGTTATGAATTTTCCACTTTACACACTATGTCTACGTGTCTTTTTTTCATCTTTCCTTTCGCAGGCATGCTAGAAGAGATTTCAATAAAAATAAGCATTCTGTACCTATTTTATTATGTCTTTGTGCATAAATGGTTAAATAAATAAATTGGGCATGAGGCTGGTGATAAAATTGGCTTTGTCTAAGCACTGTTACACATAAAATTATCTACACATCGTCACGTTGAGGATTTAAAATGAAGTTATGATTACAACAAAATCTCTTTCTCATTCTTTCTACTGGTGAAAACAGCATGAAAATGCGTTCAGTAGTTTTTGAGTTTATCGCGTACAAACGCGGTGGAGGACTTTATAATATGTAGTGATTATCGAACACATCTGCCTACCCCAAGACAACTCATCCGCTGTAAAAGTTACACGTCACCGAGGCATATAAAGTGATTCATATTACTCATAGCTACAGGAAGGATTATATTATTCACAAAGTTAGGAATTCTAATTGTTTAATGGATGAAAATCGAGCTGATGGAACCCATCCATAATAATTATAATGATTGGAAAACTGTTTCGGTCTGTCTGTTTGTTTGTTACGTTCTCATCCCTAAACCGCAGAACTGGTTATGATGACCTTTCGTACAGAGACAGTTTAATCACTGAGGTAAAATGTAGGCATGCATTATTAAAATAAATCGGCCTTTAAATAGGCGAGATTGGATGTTAAAGAGAGAGAGTATATTATACAAATCTAAAATATATATTATAAAGAGGTTAAATTCTCTCTCTTAAAAGCGGTGAAAGTAAGCAGGTAAAAAACGACCGTGAAAACTTAAGTGAAGTGAGGGTAAAGTAACACTTTTACACGTCAATAATATTTTTTTATCTAGATGAAGTCGGCGTTTCTTATTTGACTACTCTGAGAAGAAAGGCCGAAACAAACTCAGAGGTCACATTTTTTTTTAAGTCCAGACATAATCTTGCTCAGATCGTATGAAGACCATGAAGATTGGTGTCTGAAATGGTCTTTATCTCGGGGTGACAAGAAACCTATATGCTATTCCAGACCATAATCTATCTCGTTGCCAAATTGCATCCAGATCCGTTCAGCCGTTCTTCATTCATCCATCCAAAATTTCGCATTTATAATATTAGTGGGATATGATGTCACGGGAGCAAAGCCACGGGTAAATCCTAATCAAGAGTAAATAAATAAGTCTTTGGTATGCAAAATTTTGATATTCTGTTCCATAACATGGAACTTTCTCTACATTAATTCCCACTTAAGAGAAGTGAAGACATTTATAGGATAATTAGACGTTCGGAATAGCTTTATCAAAGTTTACTGAAAAGTTCAACTTATTTATATTGCTTTGGAGGACTTGTTTAAAGTTTTCTTGAGGATAATAGCGTCATGAACGTGGATTTTAAGTTTAATGGCTTTGCATGAGATTGGAAAAAGTCTGTGGATTTGGAAGTGAATACCGCGACTTTCTTTAGACGATTAAACGATTTTTGGTAGGGGCAAAATCTTATGGGTTCGCGTCAGCGACATGCTAATTGATAGCGTCATCGACATGCAACGAGAGACAAAATAAAACACACTTGTTCCTAAGTTTAAAGTTTTCCTGTCTGTGTGACTGCCTTGTTTTTCTTAGTGATCAAGGATTGAGCAGTTTGATGCCTCACTAAAGTTTAAAGTATTTGGAAGTGCCTTCAAATTGAGAAAATATTGCCTAACTATAGTTGAATAGCAGGGTGTTTGCCTAACGATAACCTATCGCAGAAGAAAACAACAGAATATTTATGTTGCAGATTAGCTTCAATTCTAATAATTAACTTGACAAATGAAATACAAATGGATTGATATTTATTAAAAAGTAAATATCAACACATGCATTAAAAATTTCATGTCAAAGTCACAACGACACGTCATACTAGTCAAATAGCCCGCCCCTAACTAAAAGAACAATATTTCACTGTGGAGTAATTACTTATTAGCAACTGTATCAATTCACCTTGCATAATGTAATTAACGACTAAAATAAACTTATCGTTCCTCCACACTTGAACCGTCTGCAGAGTACGGTTTGTAACGCAAAGAGTTGAATAAAGGAGAAACATTTCATAGTGCCCACCTACCCACGTAGCTTGCACGCCACTTGAGAGCTGGAGGACCCTACATGGAATTAATTTGCTATCTGTGCGTAGAAAAAAAGTAGGGCAATGATGTAGTTTTTGTTTTTTATGCGAGTGAAGATTATGCTGGATTATTTTGTATTGTGAGGGTTTCACAAATACTGTTTTAATCAAGGAAATTGAATTTATGTGTATAAAACGTATATCGAAACTTTGTTTAAGAATATCTAATTAATAACTGAAAAAATAACTTCAATACACAATTTTAAAACAATTAATTAATGACTAAAAATCCACTTTTACCTCCACACTTGAGCCGTCGACTGCGGAGTACGGATTGTAACGTAAAGAGTTTAAAACAAAATAATAAAACAGCAACCATTTGTAGTGCTCACCTACCTATGAAACGTACACGTCACTTGAGAGCTGAATGACCCAACACAGAACTAATTTGCTATCTGTACATAGAAAAAAAAGTAGGGCAATGTTGTAGTTTTTGTTTTTAATGTGAGTGAAGATTATGCTGGATTCTTTTATTTGGCGAGGAATTTAGAAATACGGGTTTTATTCAAGGAAATATATTTTTAGGGTTCCGTACCCAAAGGGTAAAAACGGGACACTATTACTAAGACTCCGCGATCCGTCTGTCTGTCTGTCTGTCACCAGGCTGTATCTCATGAACCGTAATAGCTAGACAGCTGACATTTTCACAGATGTATTTCTCTTGCCGCTATAACAACAAATACTAAAAACAGAATAAAATAAATATTTAAGCGGGGCTACCATACAACAAACGTGTTTTTTTGCGATAATGGTACGGAACCCTTCGTGCGCGAGTCCGACTCGCACTTGGCCGGTTTTTGTTTTTAATGTGAGCGAAGATTATGATGGATTCTTTTATTTGGCGAGAAATTTAGAAATACGGGTTTCATTCAAATTGTTTTTTTTTTGTAACAAAACTGCGTAGTAAGTGATGTTTGTTTGCTGCTGTATATTATCTAAGCTGCTAGAAGAGTTCTGAAAAAACAAAAAGGACATAAATTAAAACCCTGCTACGTTTACTTGAAGTCTTATGAATTCATTAAAATAAGGATAGCGATTCTGGATATTGTTGTAGTATCTTGAGTCGAGTATGCTTCGAGGATGTTCCTTTAAAAATATGTACTTAGAATGTAGTTTTGTCTAGAAAGTAAATATGGGTATTTTTTTTAAATATAATAAACAAGATTGCCACAGGTTTGTTGTGGGTAGTCTCAGACAATGGCTAGTGGTACTTATACAAAAGTACCTAAAATAAGAAGTATGAAATAAAATCCACACAAAGAAATTGCTCAATTGCTACCAACTCGTGTAAACCATAAAACAGTAGGTCACGCATTTCAAGTAGCTATAATAACTTAATTGTTCGGAATCCAGTACTCACTATAATTGGCGCAATTATCGTGTAAAACAAAGGCCAAGATGGCGCCTTTTAGATTAAGGATAACCTAAAGTCAGATATAGAAGCATGGACTGAGCGTTCTCTATGCGGTTGTGGAGTGAATACGGTCAGAAAAGTGTGAGAAAGACGTTTGTGTTAAACGTGCGATAAGATAAATAAAGAAAAGAAGAAAGAAAAAAAAATATTTGCGCCAGGTATGACTCATACCACTATAAAAATAATAATAGAAGAAAATCAAAAGTACAAATAAGTCACAATATACGTCACATCCGTGCAAAACTTGTCTTTTTCTTGAATTATAACTGTTCCACATCAAAGGCTAAGGCTATTGCATTCATAGTGTTTAACACAGACGGGTATTGGCCACGCAGTCATCTTGGAATGGTATTGCTCAGTCCATTCCTCTATGTCTATGGGATAGCCTTGACTGATTTTATTGAAGCCTGTAATCGTCTGGTCATTAAAGATTAAATCGAGGTCTGAAGTTTGAAAGTGCTGTAAAATTATAATAAATTCTTTAAAGGAAGGACGGATAATGTTAAATGAAGTTGTAGTTCGTGGTTGCTATTATCAGGGGGGTGACCATAAGCTCTTAGAGTAAGGTTATTTTGGGTGTGTGTAAGGGACATATTACGCGAGGAGGGAGGGAGGGAGGGATTTACGCGATCTCAAAATAACCTTACTCTAAGAGCTTATGGTCACCCCCAAGGAACTGTCACTTTATCATTGCGATAAAGGTCAGACCGCACTAGGCGTAACTACGCGTCAGCGGACCGACGCGACGCGACACGACAAAATATGTCATACCGCACTAGCACACTAGCGCGTCAGTCGATCAGCAACTTCTGAGCAAGATGGAAGAATGGTATTTGTTATTACTTGTACCTATGTTATGAATGAGTTGAAAAAAAAAACCTTTACACAGAAAATGCGTTTTTTTTTACCCTTGACTCCCAATATCTCGGCAATTTTGGAGATCACATATTTCTGGGTATTGACTAACACGAGTAATTGACTGTTCCTCGTTTAATGCCATTTTCACAGATTACTTGTCTGGAAGAACTCAGCATGTAAAGATCAATTCCTTTGTCAGCGAAGATGAATGTATCTGTTTTGGGATGCCACAAGGAAGTATATTAGGACCTACCTTGTTTTTAATACATAAATGATTTGTGCAAATTGTCTATCCCCAACTGTGATATTTTCACCTACGCTGACGACACGGCGCTTATTGTATATGATGTTAACTGGGACAAGGCCAAACAAAAAAGGGAACACGATCTCCGCCTTGTGATGGACTGGCTTTCAGCAAATCGCCTAACTCTCAATATTGAAAAGACCAAATTTTTATGTTTTTCCTTGCCAAACTCAATTCCTTTACCTACCGAGTCTAGTTTAGTAAAAGCCCATTCCTGTTCAGAGCATGCTACCAGCTGTAGTTGTCTTACACTCTTCTTAGTTTCGAGTATCAAATACCTAGATGTGCACATTGATGAAAAACTAACCTGGCGCATTCACATCGAGGCATTATGTACACGCACAAGGAAGCTCATCTATAATCTACATAGTTAAAGAGTTGAGACATTCAGCTGACCCTGCAACTTTGTCATTAGTCTACCAGAGTATATGTGCATCAATAATCACTTACTGTATTTCAGTATGAGGAGGCACTTATAAAAATCTTCTTATTCAAATCGAACGTGTTTAAAGGGCGATCCTAAAAGTTATGCATTTTAAGCGTAGAGATTATCCAACAAAGCAGGGCGCTTTACTCTGAAACTCAAGTCCTCACTGTGCGACAACTCTTCATTTTGCGTGTAGTCTTACGCCGTCACTCTACCCTACCTCTAGACTCAAACATCCTTCGAAGGCGTCGAGGTCGTCTGATCTGTGACACCGTCCAATGTCGTTCCGCATTCGCAAGTCGCCATTACTTAGTCCTCAGCGCTCGTTTTTATAATAAAGTACACCGGTTAATTGATATTTACACGTTGACCAAGTTTGCGCTGAAAGCAAAGCTAACAATTTGGTTGCAGAATTTATCTTAGGGCGATGCGGAGGATGTTCTTGCGGTCGCCTCATGAGTGCCTGGGAAGGGTACTCATGGGGTGATCATCGGGGTATCTTCGTTATGGTTGGGATATCTTCTGTAATTTGATAGGTACAGTAATCGATTTTGCGAATGACATGCAAAATCATGCATTGACGGAAGTACATGCATAAAATAATATAATTATACTAATGAGCAGATTGTGTCTCATTGGTTTTGTTGGTAGTGGTCTTGGAGACTATTCCTGTAATTTAAAAAAATATCAAGGTGCGTGTGATCAATAAAATATTATTATGTAATAACATTTAAGTTATACTACTCAATGGCTACGAAGAACTTTGACTCCTGAGATACAAGTATCTTTTTACTTAGTTCAGGAGCCAGCTGTTCTACCTGATTCTGACCACATTTTGTACAAATGTTTAGTATATAATTAACTTGTGTTACTGTTTTTGTACAATAAATTATTTTACATATTATATATATTTATTGTGCTATCAAAGTTACGCTTATCTTATTTTTTTGCCAAAATAGTGACTTAAAAGTATTTCTATGTATATATATGTTTTTGGAATGGTCTATTTAATAGCTTTCATTTGATACCCATATTGTTACGAAAACGAAAAAGTAAATTGTACGATCCCCTTTTTTTTGGAGGAGGAAAGGATTTAATAAAAATATATGGCCTATGTCACTCCCACATTTGAGACGAATCCAACGACACCTCATAAATGTCATAATCCGTCAAGTCATTTGGGTTGTAGAGCGTGCTATAGAAATGGACATACATACATATATAACTAGCACTTCGCCCGCAACTTCGTTCGCGTGATCCGTATTTTATCCTACAGATGACTTTTTATTTTCATCCCCTTATAGGTTGAATTTCCAAAAATCCCTTCTTAGTGCTCCCCTACATCATTAAAAGATAAAAAAAAACAGAAAAATTAAAAAAGTACAGTAAAATTATTCATAAATCTTTAAAACCCCCGAAATGGTATTTTAGGAATAGTTTTAAAAAACTAATAATGAAATCCTTTACCTTTTACCCCCTTAGGGGTGGAATTTCCAAAAATGCGCACTTACGTCACTTGAGGAACCTCCCTGCCAAATTAATTTTTTATACGTCTAGCGGTTTTCGATATTTCGTGAGTGAGTGAGTGACCTTTCGCTTTTATATATAATATACAGATTACATACATACATATATACGCTCGAAAAACATTACCCTCCGGCAGTTGGGTAAAACTTTTCACGCACCAAACACGTAAGGTTTGCAATAGCTTGCAGTGTGGCGCCGTTTGCTATACCGCACTAGTGGCAGCGTAACTACGCGACGCGCCACGGCGCGTCAATCTTGGTAAGTTGGTCTACTTTGTCGCACAGTGCCGCTACGTGTCTTTCCGCTGCCGCGTAGTGCGTTATATCTCATACAATTTCATACAAAGTATATTTGGTCGTGTCACGTCGCTCCGCTGACGCGTAGTTACGCCTAGTGCGGTCTGACCTTTTACAAAATAGCTTTTTATAGCGGCTTCTCTCGCATGTAAGTCGAAATTATCCCACAAGAGCGTCGGAACTATTTGGATAAAAATACCGATTCCAGGTCATGGTAAACCTGTGTTCTTTTAACCGAAATCGGTTGAGGCGTGATTGATGGGATTAGTGATTCTGACAAACGATCTTATTTATATGATTTGTTATTTAAGTTCTTGCACTATTTCCATTTAATAACATCAGTAACATTTATTTTTTCTTAAAATATTAATAATATTGCAACACATTGTTATCCTAGTTATCACACACACAGCATCTACAAGCTAATTACCAGTACCGCAAAGCCTCTAAAAGCCACAGCAACGTTGCTAAAATCCCAAGCAGGCAATATTGCCGCTAACATAAAAAGAGCCTTCAAGAATTAAGCCCAACCGTCAGACGGTGAGCACATTTCAGCGCTCGAATAACTCTGCTCAGGAGGAATTTAGCAAATCTCCCTTCATAGGGATAATCTGCCGTCTAAAATGGTGGTACATGGAGAAGTTATGGAAATGGAGTGCTGCTCAAATTCGTTTGGTCTGCCAATCAGTTTGATTTAATGATCCCCATCGTTTTATATGATTTTAATGCTGATGATATTTTTTTTATTTTGGATTAAAAAAACCTTTTTTCCACTACCTTGTCTATTATGTAACACATTGCCTAAGTAATTCGTTTCGAAATATGAACATTTAGACACAAGATTATAAAATAAAAATTGAATAAAAACAAAATTACATAATAACAGTTACGAATTTTTTTTTTTTTTTTTTTTTTTTATCTTATATAGGCTCGCGCTTGACCACCATCTCACCTGATGGTAAGCGATGATGTGGCCGATGATGGAGCACGCTTGCCTAGAAGTAACCTATTCACTCTTGACTTAAAGACCCCTAGGTTGTAGCTATCGGGAAACACAGACTCCGGCAGGGAATTCCACTCCTTAGCTGTACGCATAATAAAAGTATTTTCATATAAATATAATTTATTTTTTTAGTGCGTATAGGTGGGATGTCCACCATGTATCGATGGCGCATCGCCGTACGTCTGGTAGTCCGATGATGAAACGGGCTGGGCGGAATTAGATTATGCAATTCCATCGCACATTCCCCGAAATGTAATCGATAAAAAACCGACAAGCCAGCAACTCGGCGACGATGTTCAAGGCTCTGGAGCTTTGACTTAACCAATGCCTCATCGCCGATGAGCCTCTTCGCCCGCTCTTCGATCGACTCTAGTGCATCAAGTTGGTATTTGGCAGAGCCGTCCCAGAGATGAGAACAGTACTCCATGCATGATCGAACTTGCGCTTGATACAAGCTGAGCAGCTGTTCTGGCGTGAAGTACCTTCTCACCTTTGCAAGGATCCCCAGCTTCTTGGCAGCCAGCTGAGCCTTTGCCTCAATGAATGGGCCAAAATTGAGAGTCGATGTCAACGTAACGCCAAGCAGCTCAAGATGGTCAGTTATTGGCACGGTCACACTTCGGAAAGTTGGAGCCGGGTGAAATTGACTCTTTTTTGCGGAAAAAAGACACGCCTGGGTTTGGGAAATTACTTTTGTATGGAGTTTTGATATCATTATGTAACTGGCAGAATGATACTGAACCTGTTACCTCTCGAAAAAGCGCGCGTTGATTGTGTGTATATAGCCTGTGGTGTTTTGTCGGAACGTTTCTAATAAATTGTTGTTAGGAATTATTTGCATTTAATTAAGTAAGCTCATCCATCAGGTAGTGGAAAAATAAACGTTCGTGTCTCGCATAAAAAGGCTTTATTTTAACACTCGCATGTAGCTTTAGCATGCTCGACACGAAATGTACTATTTCACGTCTAATTATATTTTAGAATTAGATGGGGTCGGTGTTTTCTATCCTTCTTATACTCAGAGAAGAAAGACAGGGACATCCTCATAGCGTGTTTTACTTGAGTAAGAATGATGCCTGAACAGGCGATCAAAAAATATTTCATGTGGTGGGCCTTTACAAATACAACTTTAGAATTTGTCGTTACCAGGACTGTTTCAGGTACAGAGGAGTTTTATTATTTTCACCAAACTCCTCTGACGTTACCAGACAGTACGGGATAGACGCACCGGTAGAGGCAACCGAGGTCTCCGTGCTTTATGATTGGCACTGTTCACACCGCACATTATCACTCCATTTGTGCATCCTCCGTGTTTTCCACCGTACGGTGTGTTCTCGGCTTAATTATAGTATTTAATGGAATCACGTTAAAGCCGTAACGTTTGAGCTAAGAGTTAGTGCGTGTTGTTACAAGTTGTTTTACTGAACATCTGATTGACTTGTTTGTTGCTCCGTTTACATGATCCTGCTTTGTTTTGGGGTTAATTGTGTCGTTAGTTAAGACAGTGAAAGTCTGTTGGTTGTGAAGGAAGACATTATAATGTACGAGTTATTGAGTAGGTACTGCCAGTCAACTGTATCGGTTGCATGTTTCTTTGGTTGCATGTATTTAGAAAGTTTCATTAAACTTGAGACGTGTTAGCGTAATAGAAAAAGCTATAACTTATACGCACGCCATTCTATCAGCTGTAAGGGTTGTCAAAGTACTTTTTTTTTAATTTCAATATGCCACGACAATACTATACATTTAGGAAATTTTCGCTTTAGGAATACCACTTTCTATAGACCCCATTGTCAATCTAACGCCCTTATGAACGCCTTAACCAAAAACGAACTTGGGAGGTGTCCAAAAGCTCATAGAGTAAGGTTATTTTGAGATCGCGTAAGTGACAGATGTATACAAGTCATTTACATCAGTCCCTTACACACATTCAAAATAACCTAACTCTAAGAGCTTATGGTCGCCTCCCTCAACCAATCTCAGTTTTTATTTTACAACTTTATATCTGTATTTTCACAAAATGACACAACATTTAAAACGTTTTCCAATATTAAAACTGGCAACACCACAATTTCATCCATCCGAACAATAAACCACGATCCAGTAAAGTTATAAAGCAGATTGCATTAATATTTTATCTTGTACAAGTACATAATACCAATCGCAGTCCACAATCAGAAAACAAATTGAAATCCATTATTCTATAACGAGTGAGATTTTCTCCGGCTCTCGGAAATTCAATTGTTCAAGAATTCTTGTTACTATCCCGGAGTAACTGAAGCCTACAGGTACAGAAGATTGAAGGAATCGATTGGGTACTGAATTCTGAGTAAAATTTATTTTGCACTTTACCAGTCTTATTAATAAAAATGTCGTATTACTAGCTTACTCCGAAGTTACTCTTGGACTAGCTAATCCCGGAGTAAGTAAGGATTAACATAGGCTTAGCAATGTTATTAATAAACATGGAATAACCTCGGACTAACTATTCATTTGTTACTCTTGGATTTACGCGTAAGCTATGGCAACCCAGTTCAATTTAAAAGTAAAAAGAGCGAACCAGTGAATGAAACCAAGAAATTTGATGACATAAAGTAGAAAAAGAAAGAAAAATTGCTGACAAAGTGATATCTGTCATACTTAAATCGCATATATTAAAATATTATGAATGCGAAAGGAACTCTGTCTGTCTGTCTATTACCATTTCACGCTTAAACCGCTGAACTGATTTTGGATGGAGTTAGTCATTGAGATATTATGTATTACATAATTACCTCAATGGAGTTAGTTTGGGACCCTGGGAAGGACATACGATAGTTTTTATCCAATGTAATGGTGGCAAGGAAGGTAGAAATTTGTATGGTGAACTAATAATTTCTCAAGTAAGGCGGCCTTCACAATATAATTAGTGCGACATTAAAAATAGGCTATTAGGAGTACTAATGCTACGCAGACGAAGTCACGGGCAACAGCTAGTATTTAATGTTCGTAGTGGTTTGATACATCTGATGACGAGTGTATCTCTCATACTAATGTTAGTAAAATACCTAAGTATTAAACACATCTTATACCAATTCCTGAAATAGTGTTTCCTGTCTAGTACGATATATTTATATTAAACTAAAAATTTTCATCATCAAATCACAACGAACAAAATGTCAATCAAAAATAATAAATGTAGTCGCCATGGATACACTCTTAATCCAACCTTACTCCGACCTTAAACTAGCTAGCACCATGGAATAACTTTTAGTCCAAGACTAGAGTCAGATTAGTATAATCTCTCCTTATTCCGTGTTTATTAATTCGGAAATTTGTTAGTACCAACCTAATGCTTGGAATAAAGTTAATCTTACCTTAGTCCACGTTTATTAATAAGACGGTAAGTGGCGTAGTTCCTTTTCTACGCCGTAGCTGCGTAGTAGGCTACGGCGTAGCAGATTCGTAGGCGTTAGTAAATAAATCTAAATTTTTTGTTTGTTATTGTAATTATGAAAGAAGGCAGCTAGCTGATGCTGACCACCGCCTGTAAACATTTACAGGTAACAGGCATAGACACAGCTGCGGCGCTATTGTAAAGGTTTACGAGTAATATAGCATAACGTCACATTTTTTTAGAGTTCCGTGCCTCAAACGACAAAAAAGGAACCCTCATAGGATCACTTTGTTGTCTATCTGTCTGTCTGTCCGTGTTTCAAGACCATTTTCTGTGAAACGCCTGAAGGTATCATGTTGAAATTAATATCGTATACTCATGGCTGCAACTCCTTGCAACTGTGAAAAAAACTTCTTGATCAACACAATCAAAAGATGCAGCCTTTTATGACGCATATTTGACACTTATGGGAAATTACAAGGGAATCAAAACCTATAGGGTTCCCGTTGACCGAGAATCATAAAATTTGGCCCGAAGCAATGTCTTAGAGCACAAGTAAATGAAAACTCCGAAAACCGTAAATTAGTACCTACATAAAAAAAAAGAGATTATTAACTTATTTGCAGTTGGTAAACTGACCATGACTTAGGTCGATGTATGGGGACTACAGTTTGCCAACGGCAAAATAATTTTGTCCCTCAATTCTGTTTATCTTATCGTGAGAGCAATGATCGGCTTTCATTGTTTATGAACTTCAGTTTTGTCACCTAATTATTTTGGTGAATGTAGCTGTTTGTACGGAACACTTGCTCTGACTTGACTCGCACTTGGCCGGTTTTTTTCTCCAAAGTGTAGCTAGTACCGAAACTAAGCAATTTTGGTGGTGGTGGTAGCTTTTTTGATCCCGCACAGGGTTCTTTTTAAATTATTGTCTGACTTTTTGTTTTATCTCTCGTGACTCCTATGTGGGTCACAAAGAAAAACTTTTTTTTTTGTATTTCTCCGTATAAGCTACTTCGTTAAGAATTCTACTAGTAGGTCCTAATATCATCGAAATTTTATTTGTTAATCAAATTAAAGCTTACAAGGTTTTTTCCATCCATAAATATTTCTTCTTATATACGAACGAAGATGTTTCAACTTTATATCGATGTCAGGAAAGTTCGTCAAACTCCAGAAAGTTCGTCAAACTCCAGACTTCCAGTTTCACGATAATTAACAGATAACGTGGAAAAAGGCCGTTTATTAACAAAGTTTAGTTGAATTATGTCCTTGTTCAAGTATTTATTGGGCCCTTTGGATATTTTCAAGAATTAAATTTCATGATACAGTATAATTAATATGTAAATACGTTGACTTGTGAGCCTTCTGGGTCAAATAAATCTGTTTTTTAAATTTTCAACAAAAGGTAGGTATTTTATGTTTGTCATATTTCAATGTTAATTAATGGAGTTGGTCTTATTTCGACTTAATTATCTGAATAAACAAAATTTATATAATTATTTTCTTTGAAAATCAGATTAGTAATCATTAGTGAGGATATCAAGCTACTTATAATTTATTCATTGTAATGAGTATTGTAATAACTGTTTTGAAATGTTGGACAAAAAAACCTAGGTAGTGTGTATCTAGGCAAGCATATTATAAGTTGGGGGATTACATCGCTGATGAAAACGCTTGGCTCAATGCTGGTCGTGTTCCGCAGCCACTAGGGCGCAAGAACAATTAGTGATGGACAGATAAGTTTCGAAGTATTGTTGGACCTGCTAAAGACTGTATGAATATATTTGTATGGTATAAACTCAATTTTTTTTAGTATTATATAACTGTACAGCACATGTACAGAAAGAATGAAAAGAAAGAAAAAGTATGATGTATATGTGAGTACTATGTTCCGACTGTAGATAAATCTACCATTCACTGTACCTATGTGTCGTTCGTTGACTTCTGTGTGCCCTGGCAGTTGAGTGTGTCATGCTCTCTCTAATCTCTCTCTGATGGTGGCACATGTGTTGGATTATTCGGATCCCTTCATGATGGTTGAGCTAAGTGGTGCCGATCCATGCGTCATGTTCGTGAACGGGCGCCATTAGTTGGGATTGGTCATAACTTAGCTGTCTCGGCCTGTTATTGTACTTTTTTAAAATTATTTGTTACTCTAGACGCTTTTAAATACACGTCTTTTTACATCGTCCTCACATATATGTATAGTTTCAACAAGAATGATGTAACCAAAAACTTGCAATTAAAACTGATGGAAAAGAGTTTCCGTGAAGTTTCTTGCAAATTCTTCTCCATTGAGACCTACAGACGCTTGCGAATTTGCAACTAGAGTCATCTTTTTATGATTTTTTTGTTCGACAATTCAAAAGTACCTCTAAGGTTTATTTGAAATAAACTATTTGATTGATTTATGATTCGGCTATCAAAAAATAAAGCTAAAATAAAAACTCACAATAAAAGATGTGTTTGAGTTGTTTTCTATACTTACAACTCCGACAAAGCAAATCAAATCAAAGCCTTAATTAGCCACAAGTTTAGTATTCGCATCCACTTTTTATTACCTTTTCATTTATACCTCAAATGCGTGAAGGAATTCTCTGCAAATCAACCTTCGTATTAAAAGTCTATACCTAAAATCAATACAAAATTAAACCCAATATGTAAACTTCCGTTCATCCAATCTTTATCTTTGCAGTATAAAGGCGACCCTGGCCCAAATCTAGTCTAAACTACATCGTCCATATTATGTATATTGTGTATATACAGTGCTTTACATAATCAGGTCAGGTCGATTCATATGCAGCTAACATTAGCATGTCTAATTCTATACGAACTCGTTTTAAGTAGCCTCTTCGGACTTGCTAACTTGGTTTTTGTGGCCATGCCTGGTTTTTAGAGGTTTTATAAATATGTATGATAGTGCAGCAAGCGGTGGCTGGAATCACCGAAAGGCAATCCTGGGATTTTATATTTTTGACCGACTTGAAATAAGTAACTAAGTATCTTTTTTATTAGAGATTTTAATATAGTAATTTCAGCGACTGTTTCCAAATGACGAGGCCGGTTTACATGATTCTATATTAATAAAATAACGTCACCATAAATAGTCGCTGTTAGAGCAGTGGTGGCCCAGCGATAACGGCCCAGAGTTACGTAGGTCGTGATTTCGAACTTCAGGCAGGCGCTTTGAGTTATTTGAATATCAGCGCAGTGATATTTTCTTTTTAATATCGTTGCACATGCTGAGATAGGAGCCTTTTTGGTCTCGCACGGGGTTTTTTATATTTTATTGTTGCTTGTGTTTTGCTTATCTCGTATCTCCTGTGCGGGTCACAAATAAATATATTTTCTTTCTTTCTTTCTTTACTTTGTATAAATTATTTCATCACCACTGCTCTTAAAACGGTGAAGGAAAACTGCTTATGAACCAAAAATTCGAAGACATGTGACATTCACCAACCCGCATTGGGCGCGGTTGGTGGATTAAGGCCCATTACTTCTCTCACAGAGAAGATGCCTATGTCCCAGCAGTGGGAACATTATAAGGCTGATGATGAAACATTCGCTGTGTTCCGTTGTATGTTGTAAGTATATACTTACATTTATAATCAATTGTACCTAGTATCTATACAAGCAGAGCCTATTATTATGTTTATGTGCGTTTACAAGAAAAAGCTTCCGAGCTAGTTGCATACCATTTTAACTATGTATTTATCTACAGTGCTTTCCCTAAAGCACGTAACAGTATGAACTGGACCTTACTTGTAATTCGACCCTAATTAGATCTGTTTGTAATCAAATCTGCAGTCCGATTAAACTATTGTTTGTTATTATTATTGTCAACAAATCATAATACGCTGACATGTTGTTTAATCAGAGACTATCAGGCTATCAATATTCAGTGGGTAATTTTGGCTGGACCGAATTTGCGACGTGGTTACCGAGTAGACGGGGAGCTGGAAGGGTTTTTGAGCAAGCATATTCAGGGTTAAAAGTTGATAGCTGAGTAGGTGCGGCTTGCTGAGACTTGAGTTCAGATAGTCGAAGTTTACAAAGTCGTATGATTTAGGGAAAGGACACAATTTCTGCGCCAGATTTACCTATGTATGTCATTTTGCGTCAAGCTGCACCCGATCAAATAAAAGCCCCGCCTTTTTAGTGTCCTTTTTGGTAATTTGAAAGTGGATCCCTGACCAAAGGGTTCCTATCTGAAACTTTTTAGAAATTCTCTCGATGTTCACTCAGCAAGCCGCACCTACTCAGCTTTCAACTTTTCACCCTGAATATGCTTGCGGAAAACCTTACCAGCTCCTCCTCTAGAGTGGACATAATTATGTTACAACTAGCGTTT
This sequence comes from Orthosia incerta, assembly GCA_948252205.1. Lineage (NCBI taxonomy): Eukaryota > Metazoa > Arthropoda > Insecta > Lepidoptera > Noctuidae > Orthosia > Orthosia incerta. Next base: position 12,649,105 of record OX411762.1, on the reverse strand, counting down.
GCACTAGTCCCGAGTCTCCGAGTTGTTAGTCACTACACTAATGAGTTGTTAGTCGTGCGTTCAAATCCGGGCAGGCACTTTGTTATTTATTACATTTCGCCACCGCTAATCTCAGAAGGGTGAAGGAATAAACTAACAGGTCCTAGAACCAAAATTTCGGAACCATGTGATATCTATAAAACCCGCATTGGGTCCGCTTGGAGGAATACGGCTCATTCCTTTTCACTGAGGCCCCTACGTCAGTGTCCTATCAGCTGAGGGAAAGTGTGTACCGTGTAAATCTATTTGCTCCATATGCCCAGCTAAACTGTGTGCCAATTTTAGCCAAAACCGTTTAGCTGTTAAAAGCGTGATGAAGTGTCAAAAACCTAAAAGTGTTAAACAGATGGTTTTTGAAGAAACGGTTTGTCCAGAAAACAGACAGGTATAACTATTAACAAATTTTTGTTCTATTCCCTGCGCCAGGATTGTGATCTGGATTTATTATGAGGGAATCAGAGTTCTGACTTTGTACGATAAGTTCTCAGATATCAACATTTCGCCATAAAATAAGGCTATGAAAAAAGCGATGCGTTAGTGTTAGAAAATAATTGTTTTTCTATGATAATTTTGATTTGAAATTGAATTATGAAATTCTGGGACCTATTTAGTAAAATCGACAGGCGAGAAGTGGCAATCGACAATCCAACAATTTTACAAACTTGTTTCATTATGTATTTCCTGATAGCTACAACCTGGGAAACTTTAAGTCAAGAGTGAATAGGTTACTTCTAAGCAAGCGTGCCCAACGTCGACCACATCATCGCTTACCATCAGGTGAGATAGTGGTCAAACGCGAGCATAACAATAATAAAAATAAAAAAAAGTCTTCTACTTTACTAACCGACTTTCTAAAAAGGAGAAGGTTCTATGTTCGACTGTATGTTTTAAACACCTGTGTTTATTTTACTCATTAGCCACTACATATAAGTATGAACTTTATCCTACGATTATTACGTAGATTGGTGTTTTTTTTTTGTCTTTTTGCTTTTAGCGATCAACAACAGCCATACAGCCTAGGTTGTTCCTATACAACTAGTGACGCGATCGTGCTCGGAATACAGTTTCTATCACTGTGAAAAGTTGCGCGGGTAAACGCTCTAGAAGTTACCTCAAGCATTTGTAAAGAAGCATTCCAAAGCAACGTCAGACGCGTTACACTAGTCGATAATTCTTCCATACAAACGTAGTCTAGGGATTACTCCACTGTTTGACGATGAACGCTCAAAATAAAAAATGGTATCAATGTGTCTCATCATTATCTAGCCCTGTATGGAACCAAAAAAATAAAAAATATACATTCTTGAAAGTTATGAGCGTCGAAAATTCCACATTTCGACACTAATTTTAACACATTTTTAGGCGCAAATAAATACCATAAGAAGACGGAAAATTGCAAAACAGCCACCATACAGGGATAGATTATTAGTTCAACAATGGAAATAATTTTATTGTGAACAGATACGTTTAGTCGTTCATGATATCCAGACTCCCAAAGGTCTGTTTATAAAATTTCGCGCACTCGGTTTCGTCCTAAATCATTATCCATTTCGCTACAAATTTGCAAAAGTGTGTATTCGTACGCGAACTAGCTTTCTACTGGTCATCACAGCATCTATCTTTTCCGCACGTGTTGTCGGTTGATATAAATGCATTTATCTAATCAAAATAGTTCGTGCCGTCGACTAGTGTACCCTTAATACAAAATCTTGATCCCTGTAAATATTTTCTTCAAGATTTAACCTCCGATCATCAGAAAATCAAGATAAAAAATTCATAATTCATCTGTTGCACTCCCACCAAGAGACTTCGATCGACAGAGGTCGTTCGCTCAGGATTAAAATTCAGTGGCTTCCATTACACTTTGCGCTTTGTTTGAGTGGGCATTAAACTGCCGCCATTTTCCAACCAACTTTTTTTTATTACCAAGTCTGGCCGCAAAGTTCCGCCGTGATTCCGATCAATCGCGGTGAACGTTGAAAATGCGGTGTTAAACGGGTTTTCATGTTTAGGTCGTGCCTTTGTAAATAAAAGTTTGATCATTAAAGTCGATACAGCTCAGAAAAAAAGGGATAACCGAACAGTTTTGTAGCTTTAAATTGAAGCAAACTATCGGTATTAAAAATAAACTTTAATAAAATAAAACAAAAGCAAATAGCAAAAGTCTGTTTTGTTGTTCTAAGGCATTAAGACCGCCCTTGTAATTGTGCATGAAGTTTTAATGAATAAATTAATAAGACAAAGTTCGCTAGTCCCAATAATTTCAAAACCAGCAACCAAAACTTTGGTAACTGTTAACTAAACATTGTTTTCAGACAACCAGCCTTCCCAAGAGTTGTCGGACATTAATTGGTCTACATCAGATCCATGTAGTAGGACCCGCAAAAATCGTTCATGAAGTTACTTACTCTGCCTATAGGTTTGCGCTAGTTTTCATTAGCCAAGGAGGGTGGGGTGAGTCTCTTGTCCACCCAGTAACTGGGTTGTGGGGGATAGATAGGCTGTCGCTCCTGCAACCTGTAGCCAAGTTGACTATCTACAATCGATAACGAATCAATGTATGGAAATGACACATCAGGACGTTAAGTCACGTGGTCAGAGCATACAAATAGAAGGCGTTAACGATTGTACAAAGAGATTCGATACAAAACGTTTGTAACTTGGCTAAGGGGGCTGGTATTCAGCTAGACTTGAAGCCAACCCCAACATAGTTATAGGGAAAAGGTTAGGCAGATGTTGTTGATTCATTGTCTAAGAGTCTAAGTGACTATAAGGATGGCGCGATGCAATTTAAATTGCGTACATACGCAATATTGCGCTTGTTTTTCTAAGAAAATTTCAAATGAAAATCGTTCGAAATGCATCGCATTGCGTCTATGTGAACGTATTTGCAATTTCACTTAGTAAAAAAACCGACCAAGTGCGAGTAGAACTCGCGCACGAAGGGTTCCGTACAATTGTCGCAAAAACGTCAAAAAAATCACGTTCGTAGTATTTGTTGTAATAGCGGCAACAGTAAATCATCTGTGAAAATTTCAACTGTCTAGCTATCATGGTTAATGAGATACAGCCTGTTGACAGACAGACAGACAAACAGACAGAACGACCGCGGAGTCTTAGTAATAGGGTCCAATTTTTACCCTTTGGGTACGGAACCCTAAAAATCACTTATCGGTATGAAATAAACAGAATCGCGTCGCGCCATAAAGAAGGTCGCTAAAAGTCTAAGAATGGAATAAGTATTTAAATGTGTATTTTAAACGGTTAATCATTACATGCACATATTTATGTATCTAATATTTGGTAAGTAGCTATACCTATCTTCAACGTGCTATATTTGTTAACAAAATTAATAGAGCTGCCTTGAGCGATACAAATTCCATTCCTGAGATGCTCAGACGATGTATTTAAATGATTTGATACGTTAAAGGTACATAATATATGAGAAGTTTCTACATGATGTGTTATATCGTAGTAAGCTCTTTAGACTAACTTATTTGGATAAAGGATTTATTAAATCTTGTTGCGATAAATAAACTGTGTATATTTAAGCACAAAGTTGTATGCCAAACTTTAACATGACTTTAAAAGCTGTTATTGTTTCTTCTACAGATATCGTTTTGATTATTTCACACCTATAGTTAGCGGTCATTGCTCTTTCTTTAATATCTTTACGTACGAACCCGAATAATTAACTATGAAACCACTATCAAAAGTTTGAGGATCATTATTCAGGAAAGACATAAGTCCGTATTATAAATTAGAATGCAAAAAAAAGTGGGTCAATGATCGCTATTGCTATGCTTAAACGAACATGGTAACAAACAGAGAGACAGCCATATAATTTCCACCATTCAATTGTTTTCCACTTCAAATTCAGAACCGTTCAAACCAAAAGACGGGAAGCATTAGAACATTACAGACACGTAAATAAATTCAGTCATTCATTTTGTTCTCTATTTAAATTTAAAAGGTCGTTCTATTTTCAAAACCAAATGCGGGACCGAAAACCTATCAATAACAAATGAAAACTTTTGACAGGGGACGATAACGCTATAAGTTCTGCCTTTGTGTACCAATTTTAATATTGATAGCAGATACATTTTCAACCTAAAATTATGTTTAAAAATGGGACAAATACGAGTCAAACTCACGCACTAAGGGTCCAGTACTAATAAAACTAGCAATATTAATTATTTATTATCTATATCCATCATCATCTTCCTGCCTTTATCTTATGCTACTTGGGGTCGGCGCAACACGTTTTCTTCTTCCAATCCTTCCTGTGCCTGACTGACTCCCTTATCTTTCATATTACCCATGCCCAGACCAGACTCTGATACTCAAATTATATTATAAATGCGAAAATAAGTCAGTCTGTCTGACTGTCTATCTGACCTGTCTGTCTGTTTCGTCGGTTCTAGCGTAGCGTGAAACGAGACGAGACCAATAGTATGAGATCCCACCTTAAAAATCTGCAGGGGTTTTGTTTTTGATCAGGAACTTTAATTTATGAATGGTTCTTGATAGAATAGATTACTGCAGGGTTGTCTGGCAAGCAGTTTTTTGTTTTGCCAGGTATAGCAGGTATGGTCCGCCCAGGTATAACAGGTACGCCTCCCGCTTTGTCGAGGCGGGGGTTCAGTAGCCGTTGCCTGGTCATCCACAGGCCACGGTGAAGCGAAGAGGAACCCGAGCCGCTCGTCAGGGCTTTTGCCGCTAAGCCGACGACGTAGCGGTCAACAGGTAGGTTGTGGTGTCGCTTGGGTGACGACATCGCAACTGAGGTGGGTTGCGATGTCGTGTATCAGAAGCAGAGGTGCTGAGGGTTGGAGGCCGCGGCGGGAAAGGATTGCCGGTATAACCGTGCGCCACTCTCCCTATCCCCTGCGGCCGAAAAGTGGTAGGTGGTGGGACCACTGTCCTAACCCGTCACAGTGGTACCAAGGGTGCTATATACGGGGTTAACTGCTCATGTGCTGGTTTGGTGTTCTATTGCGCTGGTGATGCGGGTTACTCCCTAGAGAAGGGTCCGAAGACAGAAAGCCGCGGCGGGTTCGTGGTGAGTGCCAACCGTGTGCCAGCCATAAGCGGCACAGGAGGACACCGTGGAGTTTAAGTGGGTTTGAGTGTCTCATAACTGCGCTATCTCCCCGTGGTAGCGCAGTATGCATGAGCATTTATCCAAGATAAAAAAAAAAAAATGGCAGGTAAACTGACAACCTACAGGTTGCGGATACCTGAGAGCTGGCAACCTTATTCTTATGCTGGCAATCCTATTTCCTACACCACTTTCTTTCAAATGACGCTCCATTCACTTGAAAATCTTATATACTCGTATTTGGGGTTCTTCTTCTTCTTTCGTGTGAGGTGTGGCCACCTCTGGTGTCAGAGTTAATTAAGCCGCCTCTGGGAATCCCACAGGCCTCTGACTTGGCTATTTCAGACTTACATTAACTATGTAAGTCCAGGTTTCCTCACGATGTTTTCCTTCACCGTTGTCTGTGATGTCTGTGTGTGGTTAACTATCAAACATAAATTTGAGGAGGTCGTGGCTAAATAATAACAGCCGCACTGGTCGATCATCAAGGTTAAGCAACGCTTGACGAGGTCGGTCCGTGGATGGGTGACCATTTCAACATGCCGAGTTGCCTCCGTGCCTCGGAAAGCACGTTAAGCCCGGGTGTCATTTGAAGATCTTTGACAGTCGTTACGAGTAGTCAGAAGCTTGAGATCTGACACCAGTCTTGCCAAGGGTTATCGTGTTACCCAGTTACTGGATTGTGGAGGTCAGATAGGCAGTCGCTCCATGTAAAACACTGGTACTCAGCTGAATCTGGTAAGACTGGAAGCCGACCCCAATATAGTTGGGAAAAGGCTAGGCAGATTGATTTATCAAACATAAATTTCTACTTATTTGGTTAAGGTAATTGTGGCTAGATATTTCCAGGCAACCCTGCTGCTGAATAGATTGCTTTTCTACTATCAAGTATCATTCATGAAAAATTAAGTTTAATCAATAAAGATTTCTGCATTCAGAGCTTGGGCTACAAGCGTTACACTTTACGCATGTCCATACCCAGTCTCAGCTACACATTTTCTGTGAAAATTGTAATTGTTTCACTCTTACAGTTCTAGCGATACCTTATAATAGATCGATAGATGAAAAGAGACACTGGCATCAGGGGGGTGAGATCGCGTAAGTGACAGATGTATACAAGTCATATACATTGTCCCTTACACACACTCAAAATAACCTTACTCTAAGAGCTTACGGTTACCCCCCTGGTAATAATTGGGTTCACATCTCGTTTTCTGTCGTTGTGTACGGTACTCTAAAAAGTTTTTCTACACCAAATTAAAATACAGCGAGAGAGCCACTCCATCATTTGAATAGATACAAGTGTTTTGTTTGACAATACTTCGCCATCATCGTTTTTATTAGAACGAATCGAGATCGTTTTCCTCGTTATCTTTGAAGGAAAGAAAATAAAGCTTTAATAAAAGATGCTGAGATCTTTTTGTTCTGAGAATGTAACTCGATTCTTTTAATAATGGAGGTGGTGGGATTTTGTTGATGAATTTATTTATTTTATTTTGATTGTTACTGGCTTCTATGCTCAATTTTGTGCATCTATAATGCATATGGCATCGGCAAAAATATAATACAAGATTACTTTAAATTATTTGGCAATCTTTCAAAAGGTTTTAGTACTTGTTGTTGTTGGTGTTGAATATAAACAATCTGATTTTGATTCTTATTTTAAAATTCATCTGAAAAATATATTTGTCTATTGATTAAATCAAATTCAGTCCACCTTTATTTTGAAAAAAAAATACTGCTTTCATGTATGTTCGAAAAAACTGGCCAAGTGCGAGTCGGACTCGCGCATGAAGTGTTCCGTACTAATATCGCAAAAAACGGCAAAAAATCACGTTTGTTGTATGGGAGCCCCACTTAAATATTTATTTTATTCTGTTTTTAGTATTTGTTGTTATAGCGGCAACAGAAATACACCATCTGTGAAAATTTCAGCTGTCCAGCTATCACCGCGGTTCATGAGAAAAAGAATGGTGACAGACGGACAGACAGACAGACGGATCGCAGGGTCTTAGTAATGGGGTCCCGTTTTTACTCTTTAGGTATGGAACCCTAAAAATTATACTTTTTAGGAGCAAGAGATTTTTTTCAAAGAAACAAATGAATAGCTATTTTAATTTTTTGAATGTGAAGTTTATTTGAACTAAGTCCAAGTCGATCCGAAGTTATCATAGTTCAAAGTGACCAGTTTCATAAAACGACATTTTCATATTTAAATAACTAATGTAATAGATATTTTTTTAACTAGTAGAAGGTATGTTCGTTCCTACTTGTGTAACTACTTATGTAAAGGCCATTCCTCCGGCACAGGGCTATTTGATTTGTGGTTCGCCGCCACCGGCATTATAATCTTTGATATACATTACATTATTTACATTTCAGAACGGTTGCTAATTGGGGCTCCACGTTCGCAGTATTAGTTTACAAACGGAATAGTGATACGAGTATGTAGTCTACACTTAAATATTTATCTTTATTATCTTACTTCTTACTTCTATACCAATATTATAAAGATTTTTTTGTTTGTTTGTACCGAATAGGCTCCGAAACTACTGGACCGATTTAAAAAATCTTTCACCAATAGAAATCTACATTATTCCTGAGTGACGTAGGCTATTTTTTAAACCCGAAAACGGGTCCTGTGAGGTGGTCCACGGGAGCGAAGCCGCGGGGAACAGCTAGTATATTATAAACGCGAAAGTTTGGATGGATGGATAGATGTATGTTTGTTACTCAATCACGTCAAAACGGCTGAACGGATCTGGATGAAAATTGGCATTTACATTAAAATAAAATTTCAATCAAATTACACATTCATTAATATTAAAATAAAATATCAATCAAATTATATATTCATAGTCAAAGTCAAAGTCAAAGTCAAAGTCAAAGCACTTTATTTCAAGTAGGCCAGTTACAGGCACTTTTGAATTGTCAAAAGACAAAATAAAATATTACAAAATTATGGTGCTACAGTCCCAGTCACAAGACATAATAACTGTGAAAGTACCGTAGATGCCCATTCCCCAATCCCCATAAAATGAAAAACCAAATGCATGTAACTCCGAGCTGCTACTGAAAAATTATAGATTTAAAAACCCAATAACATCATCATCATTTCAGCCGAAAAACATCAACTGCTGGACATAGGCCTCCCCCAAGCGTCATATTGACCGGTCCCGTGCGTCTCGCATCCAGCGGATCCCCACAACTATCACCAGGTCATCAGTCCACCTAGTGGGAGGCTTTCCAACGCAACGTCTGGTTCGCCACTCCGGATTTTTTTGGCCCCATCGGCCATCCGTTCTGCGTGCAATGTACCCACTGCCACTTAAGTTTGGCTACGACGGTAACCTTGGTTATCTTGCGGTTGTTTTCATTTCATAAACCCATAATATAAATTTCTTCATTTAAAATTTATTGGAAAAACCCAATATAATACTTAATTAACGGGATGCAGCTGATTACTAGTAGGTATTTTACATTGAGTAACTGCTTATTTGAAGTCCTTAACTTAGATACAGGGTAACACTCCTTGGTAAGATTGTTTGTGACACTAATCGACTGCTCGTAACGACTATCAAAGATCAAATAATACCAGTAGGGACCAACCTCATGTGCTTTACAATGCACCGAATTTTCTCGGTGAGCCTTGAACTCGTGTGGCTCATATTACTTGGCCACGACTGGCACGAGTTTGTACTAATAAAACACGAATCGTTGTACAATAAGCAAATACCCTAACAGCCATTCTTATTTACTTAAACTACGAAATTCCTTAAGTTACAAAAGAAATGTCGGAACGTAAGCATACTTAATCTCATCATTCATTTAACATACGAATAAGGGAAGGAGCTTATTGCGACTTTTTCAGCGATTCAGTAGCGTTACAATCGCAAAAAGATCGCGATGCTTTCGTTTTTCTTATCCTCAGCTCTTGTAACCATGATTTTTCATCGTTACTATAAAATAAAATAAAACTTTCTTACTCAACATTATGACTCGCACAGAACAAAGAACAAAATAAAATACAGTGATTAAAACTATCGCGATACACAATATCGATACAACCGCGATGGAGTATTCTGCCTGTTTGTGCATTCCCAGCTGCTTAGCTGTGGCATCCATCCCTTACCCGATTTCGCTTGGAACTGTAATAGCCATGTAGAAGCGATCCTAACTCGCTGCAAGTGCGACAAAAACCTAAAAGTAGCGATGCAGCACCGCGCAAATGCTTTGGTGTCTTGATCGGAACCCACGACGCTGCGGTATAAGGTGCCACACACATAACCCTCACTGCTGACGTCAACTGGGGCGGAACAAAAGACCATTCTGCGGTTTTTCATACGATTATGGGTTTAACACCTCATACCGCATACCGCAGCGTTCTGCGGTCCGAACAAGAGCTTTACGAAATGTGCTTCTGAATCGAAGAAAAAAGTTACAGCGAACGACATCCCTTAAGATGAAAGATCTCGAAACGAAGCAAAGATTACCCTTCGTATTGAAATAAAACCTCTTTGTAACTGTATAATGTGAATAAATAAAGGATACATTTTCCTTCGCAAATTACCTACATTCAATTTACTTCGAAAATGTTGCCATCTTCCGTTATGATTTGAAGGCATTTTCTTTTTTATTTACCACTGAAATCAAATTTGGGCGAGGTTTAATCTATTGCTACTTCATTTTGGTAATATTTTATTTATTTATGTACACACAAAACATTTAAAAGAGAAAGTACATAGTTATAAAGATAGACGAGCACAAAGCTGCTGCTTATTTCTATAGAAATCTTCCGGCACACATACGGGCACTATTTAGCGAGACACGGTATTAGATGGGTGCCGTTCATAGCCGCCCAGTATATCAAGCGAAACAAAACAGTACAAAAAAACACATTAACCGACTTGGTTTTACTTTTACATAAGGGGTTATTGTGTTCTTCTAATGTAAAACCAAGTCGGTTAATTTGTTTGTTTGTAACCTAATTAATAAGGTACCTACTGAATCACATCACATCACATCATCAGCCTATTAATGTTCCCACTGCTGGGTCACAGGCCTCCTCTCTGTGAGAGGGAATGGGCCGTTATCCACCACGCGGGCCCAGTGCGAGTTGGTGGATGTCACATGTCTTCGAATTATTGGTTCTAGGACATGCCGGTTTCCTCACGATGTTCCTTCGCCGTTTTGAGAGCAGTGATGATGAAATAATTTACACAAAGTAAAGCGCCTACCTGGGCTCGAACCCACGACCTACAACTTGTAAGTCGCGGCCGATACCACTGGGCCACCACTGCTCCACCTACTGAATAAATTATCCGAATTGGTTTTACAATCGATCTCACTACTTTCTGCGGTAGAAGGACTTGTGTTTTTTACATGTTAAGTTTTTGATGGGATCTCATTTCTTTTGGTAAGCAGTCCTCCTTTATTTCTTTTCGTGTACTATTTCCAGTGCGTCAGCTACGGTCCATGTTCCATTATATAGGTACCTACACTAGGTACCTAGTCCATCTATACTGTAATTGTAGGTAGCACAGATGATTAATAATTTTACAAACAGTTTATGAAATTGAAATACTTTCTATCCTAACCCAAGTAAATTTAGTCTGCTACGTGTTTAATATCTTTAAGTTCAAAATCTCATCACTTGCCTTCGACATACTGCGCCGACTCATAAGTATGGTGTATGTTTTAGGTATATTAAAGGAAATATCGTCTATGACTAACTGTACCTACCTACTGTATTCTATATTTAAGACGACGACTAACGCCAACGACCTTGAGGGAACAAAACGCGCACTCGTTTCACACCCGCGCGACCCAAAATTTTGTAGTTTTTTGTACTTTTCTTATTATTCTATGACATTAAAAAAAAAGCTTCAGATCAAAATGTAGATAATTAAATTGTCTTTGAGATGGTGTCAATTTCTTTACAATACGCTCAGCGGTTTTGGTGTGATTTTCGTGTTTTTGTCTGTTTTAGACATAACTTTACAAATTAATTACACTATGTTATACAAATAAAACTCAAAATTTGCTCAGATCAAATGATTAAGAAAATAGTACATATATTTTTTTTTAAAAGAATCACAACGAGCCATTTAGACGTGATTCTCATTTTAAAATCAGCTACTCAAGGGAATCGGCGCCTTAAGATAAGCAGTGTAAGTGACGAAAATTTTTATGAACTGTAAAAGTAAGTTTGTAATCCAATTGCTAGCTATCAAAAGCTAGTTCTATATAAATAGTCATCCAATATGGATGACTATTTATATAGAACTAGGTGTTCCCCGCGGCTTTGCTCCCGTGGACCACCCCACACGACCCGTTTTCGGGATTAAAAAATAGCCTAAGTCACTCAGGAATAATGTAGCTTTATAAAGGTGAAAGAATTTTTTAAATCGGTCCAGTCGTTTAGGAGCTTATTCGGTACAAACAAACATACAAACAAACAAACAAAGAAATCTTTCCTCTTTATAATATTGTTATAGATTACAAAGTTACTTACGCAGTTTGTATATCTAGGAAACGGTACAGAAATTGCGACATTCATTTTTGTCGCTAATTAATTTTAAATCGTTAAAAAATTACAAGATTTCGTCGTTTATCTGAAAGTATTTCAATTATTTGAAATGGTCAGTAAATTATTTCGCGGAGAAAATGAAAGCCATATAGATCGTAGAATTTGAATTTCCATTCCCTTTCGTTAAATGTAAACTACAACAATTAAAATATGTATGCACCATTACGTAAAAAGTAGTTATTTATAAATCAGATTTCCCATTTTCCGATCATTTAGCGCCAATTCTTCTACAAAACACTTGCGTTATGACAAGTACCCATCACTTACAGCCCAAGTGTTGTTTTCAAGGCAGATTACATCGGGATCGCCTCGAATGAGTCCGGGCGGCTATGACCGAGGGCCATAATTTCCCGCAATGCAGACAGTACTGCAACTACCATGTAGTGAACATGAGTTTTAAGTTATAAGCTTTTTGGTTTGGTCCTTTTATGGTCTTCGCTGTTATTGCATGAACTATATTATAATAACAGTTGTGCAGTAAATAACATAAGCAATTTAACAAGGCAATGGCGGTGTTGCCTGCTGGAATACTTTGGATTTCTTTGATGTTTGTGTCGAATGTCACACAAATGCAGACTAACATTGCCTTACCACCAAAAAGATGCACGAGGAAGCAGAATTTGTGCAAGGAGGCGTTATAGCCGAGCTAACAAAACGTTATGACTCTTTCCACCAAAAATATACAAGTGGTGCGTGAATGCGTGACGTATTCTGATATTCGAGGACTTGGTTTTGTACAAATAAAAAAAACTATCTGAGTTATAACGCACACTACCCTCGTACGCATTCCTTGTACGTCTCACACGCAAAAGTTTCTGCATTCTTTGGGGTACATACTATCAGCCGGGTACAGTCGGGCTTAAAAAACGAAAACTGTTGCTACTTTCAATAAAATACAGCAGTTACTACAGGACCATCTTTTTACCCGGCTGCAAGGAAAAGGTTATATTTTTCGCGCGTATCTTTTATGTATGTAATATTCTTTATTACCTCGTACCTTACAAACCACTTGACGGATTTTTATAATTAACATCATTAGATAGGTCTTGGCCGCCCAAGTGTTATTAGATAAGTGCCGTTAAAAAAAAAGAAACATGGCGGCTTTAGGGCGCCATATTGTAGGGGTTGCAATATTGTTTTCTTCGAAACCCATCGAGTGGGGTATCAAAATGAAGGGTTTTTAGAGGTGATTACAATAATATATACCACTTATATGTTTAAAGTCACTCCAAAAAAAAAGTATAACTAAAAAATTGTAAATAAAAAAAGTTAATAAAATCAAAAATCCGACTGCTTAAAATGCGTACTAAAAACATGTAAGCAAGACGAAAATCTTGAAAGCTTTTTGATTTTATTAATTTTAAACTGCTGTCTCTTTAAACTTACACCAAGCTATCTAGAACCGACCGGCGCTGGTTTGATTACCGTTTTCCGTGCACCACGATCGACTATTGTAATTTGCTAGCTATCATAAAACCAAACGCCCTTATTTGCTACACGCCAATATATTATTATTTCTGTACCGACTTCACAGCCCCTGCCTATAAATTGTAGGAAATGCCGCTGAAAATGAATAGCGAAGCCGCTTCAAGCGATGTTTTATGCCGGAGGAGGAATAACATAGTTTTTATAGTCTCTACCTGTGATATATACTTCGGTATGGCGTGTTCTGGCGTGTTCGATCGCTTAAAGACGTTTAGGTCATAGGTGATTTTTGTTACAGTTAGGGTACTTTAAACGGTGAAGGAAAACAGCGTGGAGAAACCGGTATGTGTGAACTAAAAAAAATTAAGTCATGTGACGTCCACCTTATGTGATGTTAGCTTATGGACTAGTCCCTCTCACAGAGATGAGGCCAGTGTCTTAGCACTGGGAACCAAGAACGATTTTGAAGGCGCTTTAGCAGTGAGTAAACCTGTAGAGATTATCAGCGAAACAACTAGACCGACATTAACACGATTAACTCGCCTCTCAGAATTTAAACAAGAGTCTTACAGAGAGAAAGCTTATAAAATACTGCAAATTTTTTGCTCAATATTGATATAACCATACGCCATTGCCAGGCCTTATTGATAATAAATCGAAGGCAGGTCAAATTCGATATTATAAAAATATATCAACGTAAACTGAACTCACAACTGAGTCCCTTGTTACCAATTTATTGTCAAAGCCAGACATAAAAACCGTTGATCTAAATTCTACCATTCGTAACGTTTTTAAATTTATTTTTGTTGGGGTTACGATGTTTTAAAAGGCTTAAAAGGGTTGCCTGTTGCTTTTTTTTAAATTTAAATGATTTATGTACAGGTGGCTTTTTGCAAAAACGGTGATATAATGAATTTATGCAATGGTTGCGAAGGGAAAAAGGCCTGGACTATATAAAACTTTTTATATATTTAGGATTTTTGTGTATGGCAACATGAAGAAGTTAAGGAAAAGAGGATGGATTACCAAAATATTGGCTTTATGATCCTGTGTCAGCGAAGAATACAAGAATACGTTTATTCCTTTAGATAAATATATCTTAGAACCAAGACAAATGGTTCTTTTCGAAAAATAATAGGTAAAAGTTTGTTCTTTGTAAAGATGAAATAATAAAATGTGGCGAGAACTTCGTTCGTTCAACAATAATAGTGTGGCATTTTTCTTTATTTTGCTTGGGATAAAGAATACCTGTTGCTTGTTTTATTTATTTTTGTTCTCTACAAAGATTTAGTTTGAAATTCAATTTCGTTACAGTTAATCCTATTTTGTTTGCTAGTACCTAAAGCTGTTATTGTGACTGTAAATACTTTCTGGTTCTTATTTTGCTAAGCTTTTATTATTATTAAGTAAAGTTAGTTATTTTTTGCTACAAATGGATGAAGATTAAACGCCTGGGTTCATTGACTTGGGTGAAACAAAATATTAGATTAATTCAAGAGGATTTTTAGAACCTTCTCGAGTGTTAATCCATCATTATAATTTCAGCAGACAGATGTCCACTGCTGGGCATAGGCCTCCTTCAACCGTCGACACACTGATCGGTCTTTTGCGTCTCGCTCCACCGGTTTCCAGCTATCTTAACCAGGTCATCGGTCCACCGTCTGGGTGGCCTTCCAACGCTAATATATCAAGGGCATGTTATTTGCTTATTTAATAATGAAGATTAATAGTGTTAAGAAAAGCTTCCATACACTCAAGAAATTGCCGAAATTCGACTTTTGTCTCCTTCATTCCACAATACGTATCATTTTAAACCGTATCACCGTACAGTACTATGCAAATTAAGGGATTACCAAACGCTACGTAACCCTGGTCCAAATCTGTCTGTCCCGCATTGTATGCCAAGAGCCTATTGTGGATGAGTGCTTCTTTGTTACCAGCTTCCAGATTGGATTTGAATCCTCCTGGATTTAACAATATAGATGTGTGTTGTGTTGTTCCAATATTGGGTCAAATAGTTGGACGGACTATGAATGTTTATGTGGTGTTGTGTTGTTCCAATATTGGGTCAAATGTTGGACGGGCTATGAATGTTTACATGTGGAGGTTCAACGAATCGTAGGTACGGGTAAGGTTATGAATATGGAATACTTGTTTTGACCCTAGAATTGGGTATATCATACAGTATGTTGTGAAAATTGTTCTGTGGTTATGATGGCAGAATAATGTACACTTTCATGTTGGAGTAGTACGGATCTTTTATTTTAATTATTCGGTTGGATGTAACTTACATAATTATATCAGTGTTAGCCTCATTCGTTTCACTATAGTCTCCATACAGATGTGATCCGTTGTCTGCATACAGAGACATGATTTTTGCTTGCCTAATTCAACATCACTTGTATTTACCATTACACATATTATTATAGTGTATGCCCGCTTAAGGTTACACTAGTCGAAAGTTCTTCCATACAAACGTAGTCTAGGGATTACTCCACTGTTTGACGATGTACGTTCAAAATAAAAAATGATAGCAATTTGTCTCATCATTATCTAGCCTTGTATGGAAACAAAAAAAGCAAAAAAGAAAAATATTTGAAAGTTATGAGCGTCGAAAGTTCCATATTTCAACACTAATATAAACGCAAATTTGGGCGGCAATAAATACCATAAGAAGAAGAAAACTTGCAAAACGGCCACCATACAGGGATAGATTAATAGTTCAAAAATGCAAATAACTTTATTTTGAATATGTACATTTAGTCGTTTTTTCATAATATACATACTCCCAAAGGACTGTTTATAAAATTTCAATCGCTCGTTTTCGTCCTAAATCATCATCCATTTCGCTACAAACTTGCAAAAGTGCTAATTCGTACGTGAACTAGCTTCTTACTGCTCATCACAGCATCTATGTCTTTCGCAGGAGTTGTCGGATGAAATAACAGGCATTTTAACCCCGCGCACAAAATAGTTTGTGCCGTCGACTAGTGTACCCTTAACAATGTGTTTTACAAAAGTAGGTGCTAAATAAAGCGCATATTAGAGAGTCAGTGTCGCTATCAAACATACAGACTGTTTAATATTTATACCACGGCAAAAGTTCAGTAAGTAAAGAAATTTTTCCTGTCAAGATCCAAAGTGTACTCATTATTTTATTATTGTAAGACTTACCTAACAAGTTCTCCTATTCACTAAGTAATTAATGCTCACATAATTAGCAGTAATGGACTATAATGTCTTAAAGCGCTGACACAGTACTTAAGTCTAGTACAAACACGACATATACTAATCGAAAACACTTAACTCCAGGCCAGGTTTTTTTAGAACATTCTTACGAAAATTCGACTAGAACTTGTCTTTGTTCTCTTCGAGTATCCATCACACAAGCCCTACAAAGGTAACGTTGGTTCAGAAGAACATAGGTCGTTTGATTAAAAATGTGATCGGTGGCTTATCTAATTCATACGCAAAGTTTTGTGCCAATACAGTTGTGAGTCAAGAGGTCATTGTGAAAAGTTTATTGTACATGTTAGAACAAATTCACTGGGATTGAACAAATCCACTAGGATCCAACAAAAGAGGAGAAAAAAACAAATAAAAGCTTGTTCAAAGACAATGTTTGTAGTCTGTATCCAAACGATAAGGGACTTTGGGCATGTTATTGTTTGAATAGTTTGGATTCAATATAAAATCGGTAGCATTTTTGAAAATAGGTAAATATAGTTGCGTACACCTTTACCCTGAAATACCTTTGGGAGGGAACAATGGTGGGCCAGTGGTAACGGCCACGCTTACAAGTAGTAGGTCTTGACTCGTGTGTTCGAGCCCAGGCAGGCGCTTAACTTTGTGTAAATTGTTTCATCATCACTGCTCTCAAAACGGTGAAGGAAAACATTGTGAGGATACCGGCATGTCTTAGAACCGAAAATTCGAAGATATGTGACCTCCACCAAACCGCACTGGACCCGCGTGGTGGATTACGGCCCATTCCTTCTCACATAGAGGTGGCTTGCACGCATATCGGACCTAATAAGTGCGGAAAAGGGTCTATCCTATCCTATCCTAACTTAACCTTTGTGAGGCAAATGATATCGCTGTCGACGTTTCTAATTCCTGGTCAAAATATATATAATTTAGGAATCAAAGATAGACGAAGAAGAAATTGCGATTTTGCGGAAAAAGTTCGGCGCGCCGCCGCTTATATTTGTGGTACTGAACAAAAGTTTCCGTCAGAAATCAGAATTATTACGGGTCGTCAATTTCTATGACCAATAATGACACTCACGTGATGACACTCTTGGTTTATTTCGAAAGTTTTGAAAATGCATTTTTTTCTATATATATATTTATTTTTATAACTTTTTTTTTTTCTTTCTATGAATGCCTATTAAGTTTTATCAATAGCATTATAAAACTTATATATATTAAATACATACATTTTTGTTTCCAATTGTAAGCACTACTCGTATTAATTTTGTATAATGTTTTTATATTATGTGGAAAATGTTGTTCGTTGCACATTTGTTTTTCTTCGTGTTCAAATTGTATGTATTGCTGTAGTGTGCAGTTGTTTGTTTTTACAAATAAATAAAAATAAAAAATGCTGTCTCTAGCAGAGGCTGCCGAGGCGACTCTGTGTATTGTGGGGTGCACTAAGAAAAGTTTAGAGGCCTTATTATAACGTGTCAACGCCATCATGATTCTGTTGTAAAAAAAGGGACATTGCTATTCGTCTTGTATGGCTCCTTCTCTCTTTCATATCGGAATCGAAATGGTTTTAACACGTTATGGTAATGCCCCTGAAGTTAATGCTAGCATTGCCATTTAACGTAATAATGTTGCCAGTCTTCTGGGCACGTATCCGGATGGCGGCGATGTGGAGGCGTACTTCGACGTCTAGATGTACCTTGTTTCTGTATAAATATGGACGTAGTCAGGTTTAGTATAAGTTAGTATACTATCAGTAATTAGTTAAGTCTTATTCTTATTTTGTCTTATTCTGACATGCCGAATATCCACTGGATGCCTTAAACCGACTCCGGTACGATTGCTGTATCCACTTATCGGCATCGCGCCCCCGGATGTGCGTAGGACTATGGGAAGCCGTATAGATAGGGCAAAGCAAGAAAGTGACTCGCGCCACCCAATGCACAACTACACCTCGGTGCCCCAGAGGCTTAAAAGTCGAACAAGTTTTCTTGGTTGCGTGAGTCCATCTACTGGAAACATCACCACGGAAAGATGCAATCTTTGGCGAGAGAAATTTAAACTCCCTGATCATTTCCTAGAGCCATCGGAGACCCTTTCGCCTGGGCACGCATTGCCTTGGCCGACCTGGAAAACTCTGAACAGGCTCCGCGCTCAGATCGGCCGCAGCAAAGACAATCTCCATAGATTGAGGTTCTCGGATGGTTCCGATCTTCGGTGCTTGGGCGGCGTCTCCCCGCAGTCCATGGCCCACCTTTCGTCTTGTGCCGCATGTCCTGTTGTCTGTTCACCTGAGGACCTTATGACTGCGTCAGCGGAGGGCGTTACCGTGGCTGAATTCTGGGCCAGGCAAGGTATTTAACTAAAAAGAGTGTTTGTCATCGACACGCTAAGAAGAAGAACGGTGTTCTTAATACGGTTGTGGCAAGGCACTTCATTTATAGAGTGCACATAATTACTATAACTGTAATACTTTCCCAGCATTAGCACCATTCTGGTATATTAGGGTCGCCTATTTACGTAGGATTGGTTATTAGGAGCAATTCTGGTCAATAGCCTGTCCCTTATAATAATTGGGTGCCCTTCATTGCCCTGAACGTTATTCGATGCTTCGAAAAATGGTTTGAGTGCTAAATGTAATTAGGGCCAGGAGACCTCAATTACTTACGTTATTGTTTTTTTAAACCATTGGGACTGAATTTCGTGTCACTGGTTTAGGGCGCACGGTTGGCGCAGTGGTTGAGCGATTGACTACCACGCTGTGTGTCGCGGGTTCGATTCCCGCACGCAACAAATATCTGTATGACCTACAAATAGTTGTTCCGGCTCTGGGTGTTGTGTATGTGAGTTTATATGTTTGTAAACGCACCCACGATACAGGAAGAAATTCCTAGTGTGGGGCAAAGTTAAAAAAAAATGCTTGAACTTATATCGGCTAAGGCATTTCATTTTGATTACAGCAATAAATGCTACTGTTTAAAAGGGATAACCCTAATAGATAATACTGAGACGAGAGAGATCATAATATCATCATTTCAGTCAATTGCAACGCGGCAAAGCCTATATTTAACAGTGGTTGTCACTATTAGATATTACCCGTCCCCCAGATTAGATTGTTTTCATCATCATCATCATTTCAGCCGAAAGACGTCCACTGCTGGACATTAGCCTCCCCCAGGCATTGCCACATTGACCGATCCCGTGCGTCTCGCATCGGACGCATTCGGATAGGTTTCGTGGTCTGATCCTGAAGACGGACTGACATGGTGGCGTTTTTGTACAAACACTTCAACCCCTCAATGGACCGGTTGTCGATTTGGCACCGTTGGAAAGACTGCAGTACAGCCCAAGTCTCGATCGAATTGAAAGCTTTCTCGTAGTTCACAAACGCTAAGCAGAGAGGCAGGTTTACTCTTCGGTCTTCTGTGTAACCTGCCGCAGCGTATGTATGTGGTCTACGGAGCTAAACCGTTTTCGGAAGCTGGCTTTTTCGGGAGGCTGGAAATCGCCAAACATGCGCGCGAGACGATTCGTTACCGACCAGATTAGGACCAGATTGTTTTAGCAAAAGATTTTATTAAACCTATAAAGTTTTGAGATACAAAACATATAACATTACGCCCCTTTTTCACAAGGATTTTGGTAGAACAACTGAGGTAATGTGAGTGTAATACCTATGCTACCTATAATTTCGATTAATAAATTACGAAATAAAAAGTTAGAGCAACAACCTTTACCCTCTTTCGTTATTACTATTTGAACTGCATAATAAGCTGTTCTAACAAAGTATTTGTACCGCCACATCTAACGCCAAAGGTCATTCAACTCTTTAAACCTTTTATCCCAAAAGTGTTTACATGGATAAAATGGTTTAATATCAGTCAAAATGTTGACAAAGGATATTGAGGATGTTATATTATGTATGTATTTTATTTTATTATTGGCTAAGTAATATTATTTATGATATTTTGTACACCGACAGCCCTAAATTTCTCCTGTCGTTCAGCCCATTCCTGACCGGCGAGCACGGCCTCTGTGATAGGCTTCTGTCACGCATTTTATCACGGTTTTTGTTCCCAAACTGTGATAAAAATGTGTTACTCACTGTAGGCCGTGCTCGCCGGTGTGAGGTTGTCTGTAAGATGTTGCCTAGTGCGATAAGACCTTCTTCACTTGTTTTGTGAACGTTTGTCTTGTACGTGTTTTGTGGTGGACAATAAAGTATATAATGCCGCCGTGGCAGCCCTTAATTAATGCTACACTATAAAATGTAAAAATATGAGTACTTTAACATGTATTTTTTGGCATGTCTTTTTGGTTGTTTGTACTGAATAGGCTCAGAAACTACCGGACCGATTTAAAAAAATCTTTTACCAATAGAAAGCTACATAATTCCTGAGTGACACAGGCTATTTTTTAATCCCGAAAAAGGGTCCTGTGGGTGGTCCACGGGAGCGAAGCCACGGGGAACAGCTAGTAATAAATAAAGGGAATAAATGTAACTTAAGTGACAGCGGGCAGGGCACATTCCTCGCAGAACGGATGGCCGATGGGGCAGAAAGGTTCTGGAGTGGCGACCGCGAACCGGAAGACGTTGCGTTGGAAGGCCTCCCACCAGGTGGACCGATGACCTGGTGAAGGTTGCGGGGATCCGCTGGTTGCGGGACGCATGAGACCGGTCAATGTGGCAACGCTGGGGGGAGGCCTATGTCCAGCAGTGGACGTCTTTCAGCTGATATGATGATAATGATGAATGTACAAGAGAATAATTTGGGCGTCTAATCCACGTTTTCGTAGTTAAAGCGCAGACATGCAAGTTTCACTGATTTTAAAAAGATGTTCATGTCTAAATTTGTGGCCAGCCGGAATTTATTGAAAAAAATAATGATAATTATACTAGAACACTTTCTTAAAAATTATATTTACATAGTATAATTTGTACGGTTATGTCTAACGTGGACAAAAAATATTAATTGCACCAAAATCCCCGGTTTTTTAATGACATTTTCACCATCTCAACGAAAAATGTACACATACCTATACATACGTCTTTTTTATGACAATATTTTAGGACGCGCTAGTGTGAAGCGAGTGTCCGTTTGTTCCCTCAATGTCGTTGGAAGATGGTGTCACCTTAAGTAGTGAAGTTTGGAGTTAATTTAGAGTTGGACAAAGACTTGGTAGCTTTGGGCAGACGTCTGGAATACACGTGTAGAACGTCTCGATTACACGTGCAGAAGATAACTAATGAAAAGTCTGGAAATAGTTGTTAGACCCGAGGGCTAATATTTGTAAAACACACTGTGTAGGGATGTAATTTTACCCGAATGCACGACGCAAAGGCGGGTAATGTATTTAGCAGTCTATGTATGTATGTATGTAACGTTATTTTTTTGCCGTTTTTTGCGAAAATGTTACTGAAGCCTTCGTAAGCGAGCCCGACTCGCACTTGGACGGTTTTTTTTACCATTTAAAACTAAATTATTAGCAGTGAATCAATCGTGAACCTGCCGTAGGGCGTTATTTACGTGGTGTACGTGACTAGTACGTCTATTTATAAAAAATAAATAAAGATGTGTCATCAGCACATATATATGTCTGTATGTATGCAGACCTGCAGACATGCAGACATACAGGCATACAGATATCTGTATGTTCGTATGTATTCATTTCTCCGAAACTAGTTATCGAATCGTGATAATTCTTATTGGATTAAGTATCTCTCAACTTAGGGAATAGTTTTATAATAGTATAGACCATAGAGCCGAACTCCTTAGCGACAAACAGCACGATTACACACTCTAGATATTAAATGGGTATTTAGTCAATCCTTTAGGTGCTTTACTTTACAACTTGCTCACTTTTTAGTGATAGTGTACCAAATCTAAAAATAATGAAATTGAATCTTTTCACAAAAAAATAAACCGACATAAAAGCTAAACACCAAAAAGTGCAAAAGAAATTTCGTTTCGGAAACCGGTGTCGCAAAACGATAATAATAAGAGGTACCAAAGACTTCCGAAACGCAACTTATTTTACGCCATTTAGTGTTTTGCTTTTGAAGTCGGTTTATTTTTTGTGAAATAGATTTTATTTTAACATACATAATAAAGCGGAAGCGCCTTGGAAGGTGGGTAGGCCTTTGGTGTGGGATGCAACATGTGTCGACACCCTTGCGCCATTCCATCTTCTTAGCACGGCGGGCTGTGCTGGGGCGGCTGCTGCCGGTGCAGAAAACCTCAAACGGCGCCAATATAACAACCTTATTGGAAGTCATATGTTTGAGCCATTTGGGGTTGAAACATTAGGTCCATGGGGTCCGAGTGCGCATAGAGTTTTTCGAGAAATTAGCACAAAGCTCGTCGACTCTTCAAGTGACCAGAGGGCTGGCCTTTTCTTCAGCCAGAGAATCAGCTTTGCCATCCAACGTGGCTATGCTTCCAGCGTTCTGGGCACGTTTCCCGTTGACATCGATGTGGATGAATTTGTTGATGCACAATGAGCTCTTTTCCGTCTCCCTTTTATATTTATATATAGGTTTGTTTTTTTTTACAATATTCAATTGTATATATGTTAATAACTTAATATACATTTAGATAGATAAAATCATACAAAATGTTACAATTCATTTTAATACGTAAAACATAAAGCGGAAAATATATCATAATTTTCACTGCCGCAAATTTATAATTAGTTGCTACAAAACACCAGTTGCACGTTACCTAAAACCAAAGGATAGGTACTAGTCTAACTCCCTTAATCCCGAGCTTTCACCAAAATGAGAAAAGCGAGCGGCGAACGGGCGGCTTTTCTTTTATCTCGTCCAAGTATAAACTGTTTAAGAGGAACTCATTAAAACTTTTAACTGTTTGTACTCAGAGCACGTGGAAAGTGAGTGGTTATGGTCTTACGGGCTGAAGTCTTAATTAGACGCACTTCTTATATTACAAGTGAGGCTAGGGTTTCATCCAGGGTGAGGGGTTCCTGAAATATTAAACTATACTTTTTAAAAGCGGCTTCGCTCGCGTTCATATCGGAAATTTGTCAACGGTAACGTGCTACAACATTTCAACAATAGATACTTTCACAGTGATAAATATCAGCAGGAAGAAGAATAGGAATAGAAGTAATGTTGAAACCGTCGATTGCGTTTCTAATGATCGTCTACTGTTTTACCAGTTTTGATAACGTATGGAAAACTTCTCAGATGTCCTCCACCCCGGGGCGTAGCTGCGATTTCTCTAGAAAGGCACGCACGGAACACGACGCGCCGCCGTCTCGAGCCTTTGTCTGTTCGGGCAACAGACTCCCTAAGTCAGTTGCCAGCAAGCCACATCCCATGGCGGCTGGAGATCGTTTCACGGCTGGAGATTGTATTCCGTCGCTCTCTTACCGGCGCCTCCTTTACAATCATCACTTCCTCACAAACAACGGCGTTCCATGCGCTCTCGCTACCAACCTTGACTGGACCACGATCGAAACCGTTACCGAACCGTATTTGGGCGCATGGTTGGCGCAGTGGTTGAGCGATTGACTGCTGCGCTGCGTGTCGCGGGTTCGATTCCCGCACGGAACAAATATTTGTATGATCAACAAATAGTTGTTCCGGCTCTGGGTGTTTGTGTATGTGAAATTATATGTTTGTAAACGCACCCACGATACAGGAGAAATTCCTAGTGTGGGACAACGTTTTAAAAAAAAAAAAAAAAAAAAAACGACATGTTATCCGCTGTACCGCCACAGTTGCGCTGCACACCGCAAAGGTGTGCTGCGGCGTGTCGTTAAGGCAGTCTCCACAATGGTGACCAACGGGCGTTGGATCCCAGCCTATGCGGCACAGCTACTTTCCGAAGCACTATAACTTTCCGTCGTTACACTGTGACCATCTAATCCTACCCGCCTACGCCCTAGTCACCGCGGTCGCCCTGGACAAGGCCTTATTTTGTTTATCAAGTTAGAGGTTCGGACGACACGAACAAGCTTGGGAATAATTGGAAACAAAAACAAATGAGTACAGGATTTGGCTTGAAGCGATTTGGAGATGAAAGGTTTCGGATCCTATTGTTTATTTTTGAAAGTTTTATTTTAGAAGGATTTTATTCTATTTTAAATAATACTAACATTTCATAAACATGAAAACACTTAAAATTAAAATATTTGAAAAAAGAATCGTTATTTTTTTTTAATGAATTTTTGATTCAAAATGCAAACAATAAGTTTTTGTTTGCAAATGTCTAAATCTCATAGCAATATGTAACGTACATTTAAACTGTTATTGCATCCATTAGCAATCGAGAAAGTTTTAGGTACTTAAAATCTGATGACAAAGTAAATATACATTTGGATATAAATATTTTTGGTACCTTAAAATATTATTTGAGTTAGAAGCAGTGCTCAATATTCATAGCATTTTTAGTTAATACCAACCCACTGTTTGTGTACTATAATTCGTAGAACACATTTAAAACTTCGTTTGAAGTAAATTTTATCTCGCTTGGGAGCTTGTTTTAAAGCTCCTTTTAAACTTTTTTTTAATGTACTGTCCATTATTTTTTAACCGACTTTAGAAAAAGGTGAAGGTTCTAAATTCGGTTGTTTTTGTTAATTTTTATTTATATATTGATGAGTCAGCTCTCGACCTCGATCTCACGTGAAGCGATGGATAAAGTGTTGCGATTTTCCAATATGCATGTTTATTAGACAAAGCTGGTATTTGGTATATAATTAAATATGTATAAGTATGTCTGTTGAGCGTATCATAAAACGGCATTCCACGGTGCATGATTCCGTGGACGGACGCGGATCAGCCTGCACCGACGCACTGTGGAAAGAGTGTCGTCTGTGGAAACGCAGACAAGTCCATAGCTGTGCGTGCGTATCCGCCACGAGTTGGTAACTTGAAAGGTGCGGTGCGTTGCGGTCCACCAATTCCCGCAACTGAGGCTTACAACGCATTGCGAATTTTTGCCCGCGTACTAAATTTAACTAAACCGCACTGCGGATAAAATTTCGCGTTATTTTTGTCTCCTTCTACCTGTTCATAGAGTTCTAAATATTCGCGCGAATTTAATCCCCGCCGCGGTGCGGTGGATTCTGTGGCAAAACACGGATTTCTTGCGATATTATTACCGCGCGATTTTTTTTCCGCAATGCGTGCTGCTTCATACAATTCCATAGGTCGCAGAATGTGCGGCATAAAATCGGGCGAATAAAAATCGCAGTGCGTGCTAAGCCTAACATGACAACTAATAATGTAACTTTAGGCAGAGGTGCAAAATTGTTTGCACCTCTGCCTAACTTAAGGCGCCGATTCCCTTGAGTAGCTGATTTTAAAATGAGAATCACGTCTAAATGGCTAGTAGTAATTTTTTGAAAAAAATATATGTTATATTAGACTATTTTCTTAATAATTTGATCTGAGCAAATTTTGAGTTTTCTTCGTATAACATAGTGTAATTAATTTGTAAAGTTATGTCTAAAACGGACAAAAACACGACAATCACACCAAAACCGCTGGGCGTATTGTAATGAAATTGACACCATATCAAAGACAATTTAACTATCTACATTTTTAATGAGCTTTTTTTTTTAAAGTCATAGAATAATAAGGAAAGTACAAAAAACTACTAAATTTCGGGTCGCGCGGGTATGAAACGAGAGCGCGTTTTGTTTCCTCAAGGTCGTTGGCGTTAGTCGTCGTCTTAATATAGGCATGATGTAATGTATGTTTATGTTATGTTGAATTGAGTTTTCCCATAAAGGAATTCTCAGGAGCGCCCAGAGTTTGTGCGACTGACAAATAAGTATGACTAAACACATCTGCCTAGCTCTTCGGGTAAAACAAGGTGGTGTTAAAAGTGTCAAAGTGACAGCTTCTGGAGAAACAGCTCTCAAGCGCCATGGTGGTAAAATTGTTTATTAAAGTAGGTTGCACCGCCATCGCCAGTTAGAATATTTTTCCCAAGTGAATTTTGGTGAATATTCCAAGGGAACACATTCCCAGGATAATAAGTATAATATTATGTCCTTCTCCAAGGTCCAGTCTATTTCTTTACAAAAATTCATCAAAATTGGTTAAGCGATTTTGACGTGAAAACATAACAAACAAACAGACAGAGTTATTTTAGAATTCATCATCATTGTGAACGGAGAAAACATAAACAGACCTAAAAGATGACGGACTTGTTCTACTGTGCATGTACACGGTTCAATACAAATGTATTTTTAATATTACAGAACGTTTCTGGCGTTGAACATCGACGTGCAATATCCGTCTTTCGTACGCGGAAATGGATGTACATTATACATACTGGTGTATAATACATGTTTACTTACACCGCGCACCGGCTCCACGGGTTCGCAAGTGTGAGTTGTGTTGAACCATTGAATAATATTTGTTGAACTTTACATCGTAACTTCACTGCAGTATATAAGGTTTCATTCTTTTTCTGATGGTACTTACAAAAACCTTTATTTTTGATATGGTGTTTGCTTCTAGCTAAATATTAGTAGGTTACATGACTATAATTAAATTAATAAATAATGATATGCCGAGATCTCAAATAATAGTCTATTTCTACTAATTGTTTAGGTATATTCTCATATTTTGTTTATTATTTATTTTATTTTTGTGGAGCAGTGGTGGCCCAGTGGTATCGGCCGCGACTTACAAGTTGTAGGTTGTGGGTTCGAGCCCAGGCAGGCGCTTTACTTTGTGTAAATTATTTGCATCACCACTGCTCTCAAAACGGTGAAGGAAAACATTCTCGATGTTTTCCTTCACCGTTTCCCGGAAAACCGGCATTTCCTAAGACCAAAAATTCAGAGACATGTGACATCCACCAACTCGCACTGGGCCCGCGTGGTGGATTACGGCCCATTCGGCCCATTGTGTGAGAGCACAGAGATGAAAAGGCTGATGATGATGATGATTATTTCTAGTTTATATTTATGTATTGTATATATTTAAATCTATTCATTATCGCTATTGCACCTACCACTATTATAATTTATCACTGCATCACCCAAAGGTTGACTGGTAGAAAATGCCTAAGGCAATAAGTTTGCCTCTGTACATTTGTGTACTTCAAGTATTAAATAAATGAATAGTCGTCCAGAGCGAATTTCGGCCACGGTGGCCAATCTCAGCAAAGACTAGCCATCGGCGCGGGAGATATCATACTGCACAAGTGTGTGCGCAAACACAGGTGCACTGTCTGCTCCAACACTCTCTTAGTCCGATGGGACGCTAATCCTCCGGAGAGGATCTCACTCCGGTCATGTCGGATTAAACAGTTGGTACTACTACCAAAAGCTTAATGTGGTTTCCGAGTCACGGGAGCCTCAAATACTCATATGTCAAACTATGCCTGCTAGTATATCATTTCTGCAGAGTGGTGTACATGGTAAAGCGCTGTGTCACTATCCTTTGATCAGCAGTTTGTTATTATGGATAGGTTGTATGATGTATCTACATCATCTTTTCTGAAGTCGGTTTAGAAAAATGCTGCAACTGCTGAAATAATTTAATATAATATTTAAGTTTTGTGCATCTGCATAAGATTGAGGCCTCATTAGTGCATTGCGTGGCGTCGTCGCAGCGTGAACGATGCGTCTTTTTGCATATTGAATAGAATAGAATAGTTCTTTATTTGCACAGAAAGTAGCTACAAGTTACCGATGTTAAGTTTTAATGTAATGATCCTTATACTAACAAACTTAACTAACGCATGCAAACAGTTTTAGCTATAATAATAAAGACCCATATAATGTAAATTATTAAAACATTCAATTAAATCAATACAAATTTACCATGTCAAGATAAAATTCAGTAAATAATTTGAAATAGGCAATACAATACACAATGTCAATTTTAATAAATTAGGATTACAAATTCGTCAAGTTTTTTTTTTTTTTTTTTTTTTTTATCTTTTATAGGCTCGCGCTTGACCACCATCTCACCTGATGGTAAGCGATGATGTGGTCGAAAGTTAAAGTCAATACAGTCAAATGTTGACATGCCACATCATTGCACGCGTTTCAACGCATCGACGGACGGAAGACAGCGAAAGGGTGATGCGTTGCGCTGTCGGAACTCCGGTGTAACGTCGTGTCCCACTTGCGTTGCAACATCGTGCGTTGTCGCAACGCAGGTGTGGCATTGCGTTGATCCGTTGCGATGACGCCACGCAACACACTATGAGGCGATTAAGTTTTCATTCGTCAGACGTGCTCGGTAGTACTTTTAATTTAAGATGAAGTAGTAAAAACAAGACATGATAGACATTTGAAGTCACAATAAAATGGTGACATGACATTGTATGAATAGTAAATGCTTTTCGTTTAATGAAGAGCAAGAAATACTATAACATACACAACATATTTTTATTTTATTTATATCGTTACGGGAAGTCAGAAATCTTACCAGTAGGTTTTGTGTTACTCAGTAACTGGGTTGTGGCCGTTGTGCAGGTCAGATAGGCAGACGTTCCATGCAAAATATTGGTATTCAGCTGTATCCGGTTAGAATTGTCAAAAGCTGACGTCAACAAAATTGGCAAGAAAATAAGAAAAATATAACATCATGAATTGCGAAAATGTTTATCCTTTTCTATTAATTGACTGTTTCACGTGAACCTACATGTATTGAAATACATAATTATGTTATTCAAACTATTGTAGCGAACCCATATGCCCTACATAGCTAAAAGGTCTGCGTGTGTTGTCGTCAATTTAAACAAGAACTTTAAGGTCTATGAATAATGGAAAACTCATCAGCCTACAATACATGTAGGAACCCTTTTGCAGCCCCGGTTCGTTCCCAACACCGGCTTCTGTGGTTAGCTTCGATAAATTCTCTAACGTAACTAACGTACAGTAACCAGCATAAATACCTTACACTTCAAAAGCGATTTACATGTGAAACTACGGTTATAACTCTTAGACTTTTCTCAGAAACCAAACAATTATGAAACAGGTATTTGATGTTCGTAACACCATACAATTTTAGGAGGAAATTGTGAAAGGTAATTGTCACTTATTTGTGTTTGTGACTGTACCGGTTAACCGCAAGTCAAGACAACCAAAACCAACTTTACTACAACTTAATACAGGCTCTTATTGAGTATCATCTGCCTAGACTTTTTCCCATGTTTGTTGGGGTTGGCTTCCAATCTAACCAGATGTAGCCGAATACCAGTATTTTACAAGTAGTGACTGCATATTTGATTTTCATAACCCAGTTACTGGGTAACAAGGTAGCCCTTGGTAAGATTGGTGGTCAGACTTTCAGCCTTCAAAGATCTACACATTTCAGCCGAGACCATCAGCTTAAAACGTGCTTTACGAGATACGGGCAGTGGAGCATATTTTTACCGACTTCAAAAAAAGAAGGAGGTTATCAATTTGACAAATATGTATGTAATATTGTTGAAACTGCACAATATTCACATATGTTATTCTATGTGGCCTTCTAAACACGTGTGCCTAATTTCATAAGTGTATGTTTGTGTGTATGCATGTATAATGTCCACGCATTTCTCCGAAACTACTTATCGGATCGTAATCTTTTTTTTGTGTTGAATTGAACATCTTTCAACTTAGGGAATAGTGCAATTTTCATCTAAATCGGTTCAGCAGTTATCAAGATATGGAGCATTCAACCGAACTCCTTAGCGTCTGTTTGACGCTAACGCACGAATGTGTAAATTGGGTTATTATGCTAATTGCTCATTTTCAAATTTTTAGTGATGTTGTACTAAAATTAAAAAGATATATTTTTAAGAGCAAAACACTAATATGTGCATTGTGATACAAGGGTGGAAAGTAGGTTATTACCTACACACCCGTGTATCACATTTTTTCAATACAGTTGTGGGCAATAGTTAAAACAAATCAAAGAATTAGATTTGTTTATTAACAATAAAAAAAAACTGAGTATGGCGCGTTTTTGCAACTGGACATATTTTTTTTTACAACGAAAACGGCCTATACAGCCTATTCGATTTTTTTTAAATGTTGATGTGAAAATAATTCAATTAAAACTGGTAATTAAATATATTAAACAACCATTTAAAAGACTTGAGAATTCAACGGTACTCGTAAAACGTACGAAATCATTCATTTTCCTCGTATAAAATCTATACCATTTTATTATATGTATGCAAACTCATTGCCACTAAACTTTTTTAAATTGACTTATAAATTTAAAACTCAACTGCAAAAATTATGATCAAGCTTGTTAACAAAAGTCACGACCGCGTAACAGAAAGATGCCTATGTAAAAGATTTAATTTTTGAATCATAACTATAGCCTCTGAAAGTACGCCATGTTTAACAACTGTATTGAAAAATACCTTTGATTTCGGAAGTCGGCGTAGAAAAATAATAAAATCATAAGGTACCAAAGACACCGACTTCCAAAATGAAAGTTATTTTGCACTGTTTAGTGTTTTGCTTTTGAAGTCGGTTTATTTCTTGTGAAAAAGTTTTTACTATTTTATATGTAGATTTCATGCAAGCGTTTTACACAGTTTCCCGTGTGAACAGCGTGCAAGGATGCAGGATGACATGCTAGACTTGAGTTCAATGCACGTTAGTGTTGGACAAAGTGACAAACGGATCCATATGAAGAAAAGCGATTTACACATTTATTCTGTTTCTTTTCCATTGCCTCTTTACTAATATTTTATTGTTACAAAGAGGTAAAAATGATTGTATTACGAGATCATATTTGGGAGTACAGATCCGATAATGCTTACTCACTGGTAAGTTTTATACGCTAGGTTTTATCTTGGACAAACGCTTTGTTTGAAGGAGTTAGTTCATCCTCGGATGAAATGATGATAACAAAAATTCTATAATAGTAGTTTATGATACTGTTGCATAATAAGGGGTATTAAAACATACATGTTTTCATGTCACTCATACATTTTGGGATTGAACCTACTTAATATCATTTTCCATGCCATAAAGTCGTGATAAATGCATCATATAATAATCTCGACTTTGCTGGTAAGAGATTAAGAGTAATTTCCTTTGCCGCATATAAAATGTTTGGCGGAGTCAAATTTTCTTCACATTCACTAATATATATCAGAAATTTTAAGCAAGAACTTAAAACAACTCATGAAATTCAGTACAGCGAAGTCTGCAAAACGTATGAATGGCGCCAAAACTCAGCACATCACCGCATTATCTGCGCATGCGCTTAGCGCTTAGCACACGCACTGCGATATTTATTCGCGCGAATTTTTACCGTCCATTCTGCGACCTATGGAATTGTATGAAGCTGCTCGCAATGCGGTAAAAAAAACGTGCGGCAATTATACCGTATGAAAGCCGTGTTTTGCAACAGAATCCACCGCACCGAGGCGCGAATTTAATTCGCGCGAATATTTTGAGCTCTATGAACAGATAGAAAGAGACAAAATTCGTGCGAATAAAAATCGCAGTGCGTGCTAAGCCTAAAGCGGGCATTGTCATAAACAATTTAAAATTGGAATCTAATCTTTTTATAATAGCTACTAAAATGGCATTACAAAAAATAAATTGATGGAAACTCCTTAGTGATTAACTTCTTGGATTTGTCCTGTATCGTATTGGAAATAAATTGTTTTTCAACACACTTGCTCATAAAGTGGCTCTAATTTCACCGCAATTAGGCACATAATGATACCTGTTATCAAACTGTGACTTTTTCATTGCTATTATTCACAAGTGAGTTATAGAGTTTCTTTTTAAATTTATTGGTTGAGTTGCTTTGTTCTTAAAAAAGTTTCGATACAAAAAAGATCGTGCTCAATAGTACAAATAAATTAATGTACCTATTGCTTGCTCATTTCATGCAACTTCGTATTAATTTCAACTTGTACGTGCTTAATAAATAAAACTTTCACTCAAATATAAATTTTATTTGCTCTGTAATTAAGAAAAATTTAAATTCCCTATTTTGTACGTAGCTAAAACACTATCCACGAAAAGCCAAAAAAAAAGAAACCTCATTCTTTAAGTCTATGGCCGGTCACCATTGTTAGATGCGCGCGCATAGGAAAACTGATTAATTTTGCCCGCCATTGTGAAAAAATTTTCACAACTCGTTTTTACTGTTGAAAATGATTTTATTGTATTATTTTATTCACAAGTGTGTTGAAAAACGTCGTATAATACACGTGTGTATTGATGATTACCGTCCTCGGCTCTCTTAAGACTCTCACCTACGGCTCGGGTCTCAATGGCGCCTCAGCGGTAATCACCAACATTGCACACTTGTACCATAATGTACTATTATAGCATTATTTTGTTAGAGACATAGTGTTATAATGAGATTCTACTTTTAAATTTCGGTATTGTGTTTATAAAGTATGTCAATATAAACTCGTTTTGAAGTTTATGTGTTTTTTTAGCCACGTACAAAATAGGGAATTTAAATTTTTCATAATTACAAAGCAAATATTTATACTTGAGTGAAAGTTTTATTTATTAAGCACGTACAAGTTGAAATTATCTATTTAAATACGAAGTTGCATGAAAAGAGTCTGGCAACTCTAAATCTATTTTTCAAGCCTTTCCTGGCATTCCATTGAGCTGAAACTTGGCGTACTTATGAAACTTTGAAATCACCGAAATAATAGGATACTATGGAGCTGGTCTCATGATGGGGCTGGAAGTTGACCATTGCAACTCCTCAATTAGACAAGATAGCACCCGATGGTGCTATCTTGTCTAACTGAGGAGTTGCAATGGTGTTTGGCTCATTTGATGTGTATTGACACAGATAATATAACACTAGCATAGAGATGCCTCATCCCATACAAACAAACCGTGCCGACGTAACTAACGTTTTTCTTCTGATTAAACCGATTATTTTTTGTACATCAATTGCGTTCGGTTCCGTTCCACGGCGATAGATAGATGGTTTTAGCTGAGCAGTGACTTGCAAGTAAAAGGGTTTACTCGGTTCATGAATATTTTTTTTTCTTTAAATACAGTGAAGGTTTGTTTTATAGTATTTTTATGCATGTTTTTACAGTTTGTTTGCATCAAAAAGAAATGTATTACGATCAAATTTAAACAATCGAGTGGAATGCCTCAGAAATTTAAAAACGCGCCATCTATTGGCATTAATTTTAAATGATCTGTTCAAATAATCTTTAAAATGTGAATCAAGAGAGACATTCAATAATTTTGTGCTTAGGAGAGTTGATTAAACAAGAACACACCATTTTTATGTTCAATACCAGAAAATATTAATTTTACACACATTCAATAACAAATACCGTGCATATCACGCCATCTGGTGAGATTTATTTGAACCAAATTTTCTTTCTTAGCGCTGAGATGCCGTGGTATTGACACAGTTAGTGATTAATATCACTAACTGTTGTCATTTAGCACCTTTCAGTTCCCAAAACTTAAAAAAAAGTTAATACTTGTTTTAATTAAAATTGTTTGAAAATTCCTCTTTTACTTAAAGCAAACTGACCAAAACTTTTACAAAACCCACCTCATAAATCAAACAGACATTTTCAAGACCGATAATTCCGCAAAGTCGATCTGTCCAGGGGTCATAAAACACAATTTACTCCAGCTAAATAATGTCAATTCGATATAATCGTCGAGCGCAGTACAAACTGGGCCCACATTAATAACCTGGTCCCTTGACAGGGGTCGCACAACGGTCATGGCTTAAAAGCCGTTAGATAGGACCGATACTTATCAATAGCGGGGAGTATTTGCTATTTGTCGGGTATAATTTTGTTGTTATAATCAAAATAGACGATTTTGGAACGGTCTGAAAGGCATAAGATTTTAAGAATTAGAAACTAAATACGTGCTCTTCTTCTTAGTCGTTACGCTCTTGATAGAGCGGTCGTGGTCGTCATGAAGTATCGGTAGTATATGCGGCAGATGTAATGCGTCTCACAATGTCTCGCCACCTTTCCCGATTAGAAGTCATCCGGGTACATTCGTGCACGGGACCGCCCACAGCAGACTTGATCTGGTCGGTCCAACGCATGGGTGACCTACCACGTGGTCTAGTGCCTTCCACTCTTCCTTGGACGACTAACCGCTCTATGGACTGACTGTTTCGCCTTGAAACGTGCCCGAAGAAAGTGAGTATTCGGGACTGTACTATTGCGGACAGACGCTGCTTGATGTGGAGTTCTTGGAGTATCGAGACATTTGTGCGAAACTCGGTCCAAGACACTCCGAGCATTCTTCTCCAACACCACATCTCCAATAAAAAATAAAATACGTGCACGGATACATAAATTGTGTAGTTAAGCATCTAAGAACTAGAAAATATGGACATTGGTACATACAAAATGTACGTACAAAAAAGTTTATTAAAAAATGCCACACTGCAATTCAATTCACGAAGGGAATTTTCTACTGGTACGTAATGCAAGTCGGTAAATGAATGTATCTATTTGTAGGTGGTTTATATAGGACATATTTGTAGTACTATTCCTGAGTCAAATAATAATATGACAAAATTGACAAATCATTTGTTAAAATTCCAGTTCATTTTATTGCTTACCCAAACCACCTGACCCAATTCGATAAGCTACCTCAAAATCAAATTCAAATTGCTATCTCGCCGACCCCCATCAACTCGACATCAAAAATGTTACTACTCCTTATCTCTTACTGATAAGAACACTGAGACTCCTGATCTTTATTATCAGTACCGCAGCTGTTTCTGACAACTTCCATACTAATATTAATTGTAGAAAGTTTGAAGTCGTTTGTACAAAATGTCGCAGACTTGTTATGCAATTATGAAACCGCCTGTAGCTAAGGGATGACAGTTTTTTATTGTCTTGATTTTTTGAGGGTGTTTTTTGTTGTGATATAATTCAAATGGACCTTCGTATTATGGGGTAGGTAGATGTCGACATCGCAAGTATTGTACTTACATTAATTTGCTTTGATTTTAAATAGTGTGGCGGGTTTGCCCTAAATTAGGAAATGGTGTAAACAATAAAAAGACATGCGATTGCAGCTATCCCGAGTGAATTGCCGTCATTTATTGAAAAGAGTTCTGATGTATATCTCCGAATTTCTTCATGAAAACTTGATGAAATTTAAATGCGACCACATGACAACACATACACCAGCTTTCAAATAAAAAAAGAATCATCGAAATCGGTTCACCTAGTAAAAAGTCCTGAGGAAGAAAAAAAAACAGTCGAATTGATAACCTTCTCCTTTTTGGGAAGTCGGTTAAAAAGAAACCAAGACACTTGTCAGTTGAGCTTTAAAGCATTGTTCTACTAGTGACGCCACCCTGTTTTGTTGCACGGTTTTTGCTGCTTGAAAAAACACAGTGATTTCTAATAACTATACACAAAAACCTTCCGTAATAAATTCTCTAAAAGTCAGTGATACCGACGAAATTAATTTTCCGACTTCAAAACTAAAACACTAAATGTGCAAAATAACTTTTGTTTTGGAAGTCGGTGAAGAAAAATAATAAAAACATGAGGTACCAAAGACAACGACTTCCGAAATGAAAGTTATTTTGCACTTTTAGTGTTTTAGTTTTGAAGTCGGTAAATTAATTTCGTTGCGGGATCTAAGACAGTCTAATCGTGTCTGTGGGACTTGTTGGGCTTCATTGCATCGACGCCTTGTTAGCTACTGTTGATTCTGGCTTTCATCATTTGCTTTGGTTTTGAATAGTGTGGCGGGTTTGCCTTAAAAAAATAACCAAGAAACTTGTCAGTTGAGCTTTAAGACATTGTTCTACTAGCGACGCCACCCTGCTTTGTTGCACGGTTTTTGCTACTTTAAAAAACACAGTGATTTCTAATAACTATACACAAAAACCTTTCGTAATAAATTCTCTAAAAGTTAGTGATACCCGATATATAAAGCAACTTCACTTTATAATTGTATGTTAAGGTTACACTAGTCGAAAATTCTTCCATACAAACGTAGTCTAGGGATTATGCCACTGTTTGACGATGTACGTTCAAAATAAAAAGTTATATAAATTTGTTTCATCATTATCTAGCCCTGTATGGAAGCAAAAATGTAAAAAAAGAAAATATTTGAAAGTTATGAGCGTTGAAAGTTCCACATTTCGACACTAATTTTAATGCATTTTTGGGCGCAAATAAATACCATAAGAAGACGGAAAATTGGAAAACGGCCTCCATACAGGGATAGATTAGTAGTTCAACAATACAAATAATTTTATTTTGAACAGATACGTGTAGTCGTTTTTTCATGATATCCATACTCCCAAAGGTCTGTTTATAAAATTTCGCGCGCTCGGTTTTGTCCTAAATCATTATCCATTTCGCTACAAATTTGTAAAAGTGTGTATTCGTATGCGAACTAGCTTCCTACTGCTCATTACAGCATCTATCTCTTCCGCAAGTGTTGTCGGTTGATATAAAATGCATTTTAACCCCGCGCACAAAATAGTTCGTGCCGTCGACTAGTGTACCCTTAATTATTGTAGGCACTTACCCTTTCTTTTAAATAGCTCTAAAGTATTTCCAAGTACAAGGTAAACACATTAAACCTGGTACTAATATTACAAAAATGTTAATCGCAGGATGCCATGTCCAGCAGTGTTTGAGTTTACGTGTAACCATTAATTATAATTATGTTGCTAATAATAAAGCAATGCTATTGTGTGACGCGAACATTCTCAGAAAAATAACGTACCTACACAGCCTTTACATTACACCAGTAGTTTCCAAGTAGTGGGCCACAAGGTCACTGATAAATTTGAAAGAGAGTTACCGCGGTCCAGATTTAAGCAATTGAAGAAAAACGGGTGGGTTTTAGTTAGTAAAAGTCTGACATGCCCATGCCATCCCGCTTAACTATGAGAGGAGAAGTCATTTAATGATATCCCACCACATAAAAAACACAAAAAAGGTAGTGGGCCACAAGATCTAAACATGCATGTACAGGGTGTACATGTTTAGCTCTAGTGGCCCACAACTTTTTTTATTGAGAAGACTCGACACACAATTAGCAATTACTTAGCTGCTAAGCAATCACTAATTCTGT
Organism: Orthosia incerta; assembly: GCA_948252205.1. Lineage (NCBI taxonomy): Eukaryota > Metazoa > Arthropoda > Insecta > Lepidoptera > Noctuidae > Orthosia > Orthosia incerta. Next base: position 12,611,708 of record OX411762.1, on the reverse strand, counting down.
GTCGAGTCTTAGCACATTCTATATTCAAATTTTCTGTAATGAATTTGGATAAAGAATATACTGAGCTGTTTAGCAATTGAAAATCATATTCTCCATTCATCTCAGACATTTTTATAAATAAGTCCCATAGTCAGCAAAAGGTCTAACATTCGTTTATACACGTTTGGTTTGTATGACAATGCACGGTAAGCTGGAAAATCTTATTAATCTCACGTTCTAAAAAGTTGAAAACTTTCTCACGAAATAAATGACCATATTTTAGCAAAATAAATCAGCATCTTGCTACGCAGACTACGGCGTTCCACTTTCGTAGCGATGTTGCTACGCCGTAGACCTGCTACGGAGATGTTATAGTGCATGTTGAATCTAGATTAATATTAGCTTTGAGCATATTTACTTACGAGTCGAGTGTTAATACGTGAGCACAAAGGATTTAGAATTAACCCGTTAGTGTTTGAACTAAGATCAAAAAGGCTAAGGATAAACTGCTGGTCTGTATGTAATGAGATTGGAGGATTAAATTAATAGGGGATGGGCAGACATTTGTTTAAAGATCAGAGTAAAGACAGTTTGTTTTCAGCTTTTTTAAATTATCTTTAAGCCTCCTTATAAATGGTGTCATTGAAATAACTGAAAATGTACAATGACCACTCTTCATGTTTCTGTTTATATATTTTTTTGCAGAAAAAACTATGAGTACTTGTACAGTTCGTCCTGGTACACTCTAATTTCACTGGCTCTAGTTTCATGTTATTCGGGTAATCTATTCTGGCATAATTATGGCATTGTTATGGTTTACTTTTAGAAAAATGTTACTATTCTGTTAATGACTTCCTGAATGATAAAGACTTATAATTGTACCTTAATTTTTTATTGTAATTGACATTTTTAAATTATATTTTTTTATTATTATTATTCCTAGATAAGCTTTTTGATTTGTATTCGACTATGTATGTAACATTTTAAATGATAACAATTTTTATAATTTCAAGATAAGCATATTAATTCGTAATTGACTGTGTATGTGACAATTAAGTTATTTGTGATTTTTTATTTTATTTTCTGATACCTTGTAACACACTAAGTCAATGACTACTATTGTATTGTAACTTCAAAAAATAATGTTTTTGCATGCCGTAAGGCAGAATGTAGCGGAAACACCCAATTCTGTACCATCTCAACTTGTACCTACATTGCTTGCAAATAAATAATTCTGATTCTGATTCTGATTCATCTAAGAAGTTGAAAATAAAAACATCAAAAAAATACAAACGACTTCCAAATAAAAACAATATAAAATTAAAAAGAACTTCAATTTCAGAAGTCGGTGTTCTGGTTTTTGTTTCTTCGTTTTTTGAAACCGCAGTGGAAGGAAATTTGGAAGTCAGTTGTATTATTTTATAAAAAAGTTTTTCTTTGAGAATATTTAATGAGCCCCATATTATGGTTCGTGGATTTACACCCGCATGTTCATTAGATTTCAGGCTCTAGACAAGTTACATTCTATCATCGAAAGCGTGGCGATAGCGAATGTCAAAAAAAGTTAAAAAGTTTTTTGACATTATTTGTTACACCATCAGAAAGTAAAGATTTCAACGAACAAAAAGTCCAACAACTTTTTAAAAAAAGCAGATATTTTGACGGGAGAGTTTTCGTTTTTTTTCGATATTAAGTCGAAATAAGGTGAAAAAAAAAATTTCAAATCAAATAAAATTACAGTGTGGACATAAAAAATTAAAATTAAAAAAAAAAAAATAATATGTTTAAACTAGAAGAAAATCATGCTGTGCAGTCGGAGGATACATGTTCGTGAGTTGGCTGACCAAAACCAGATGTATCCTACGACTGCACAGCATGATTTTCTTCTTGTTTACTTCTTTTTAGTTCGCTTTTTAAGCAGTTGGGTTTTTGATTTTTTTATTAACTTTTTTATTTTTAACTTTTTAGTTAATTCTTTTATAGAATTAGGTACATTTAAACATATAAGTATTATATATTTATAAAATCACCTCTCTAAACCCTAATTTTGAAACCCATCGTGTGGGGTTTGGAAGACAATAAAAATTCGGTGCCCCACTATATGGTGCCCAAAGGCCGCAATTTATTTATTTTACAATTTAAAAGTAGCCAGTGACACTCGCAGGGTTAAGACGAATCGATTGATGTAAGAATCATCAAAATCGGTTAACGCGTTTGGTCTCTAGAACAGGAACAAACATACATACATATACGGCGCACGGTTGGCGCAGTGGTTGAGCGATTGACTGCTGCGCTACGTGTCACGTGTTCGATGCCCGCACGGAACAAATATTTGTATGACCTACAGATAGTTGTTCCGGCTCTGGGTGTTTGTGTATGTGAGTTTATATGTTTGTAAACGCACCCACGATACAGGAAGAAATTCCTAGTGTGGGGCAACGTTTTTCTAACAAAATATATATATATATATACTGAGAAACATATTACCCACCTTCGGCAGATCCAAATTTTTTTTTCTTCGAAGCCCTTCGTGTGGGTATAAAAATAAATGGTTTGAAGAGGTGATTTCAAAAATAGATAACATCTGTTTTTGTTCAGCCAGCTCGCGAATATTTGTATCCTCCGACTGCACAGCATGATTTTCTTCATGTTCACGTCTTTTTAGTTCGTTTCTTAAGCAGTCGGGTTTCTTGAATTTTCAATTCAACTTTTGCCCCTTAAGCGATTGCTCTCCTTTACTCTTCCCTACATACAAGCGATTTCGAAAAATCACGTATCAATCCGTTACATTGTGACATTTCAACTGTCACCTTCTCTGACATCGAATGCCACTTGTCTAAAGCCTTATATCATTCAAACGAAAGCGTCGCGAAACCGATTGTGAAAATGTCAAAAATAATTGAGATCGCCAAGCGCTATCAAAATGTCACTCGATCAATCCCTTTCATTTTGGCATATTGACCATCGCCTTCGCGATTAGAATGAAACTTTGTCTATACTGAGATTTTAAATTACGTAGACTAAACTGACAGCTGCCAATGACCTTATTTTTTTTAAATGTTGCAAGCGCCGAGCATAGTGTTACAACACTATGCTCGGCGCGGTAAGGCTCAATCATAAGTGATTCATCGAATCGATGTGACATGACTCCTCAATTTAATTTTAATAATTAGTGTAAATAATTTTTTTATGAATATTAACGTAACATATTTAAATGTAACAGAATTCATACACTTTTATTGCGTTATATATGAAATCAACAATACAATAAATGCAATCGATAAAATTAAGTCTGACATAAATGAATAGAATAAGGGCCGCTAATTTCTAAACAATAGTATATTATGCAACTAGTGAATAAAGGACGGTTTTAAAGCGAGGGCCATAGATGAATCACGAACAAGTAAAGGATTCTATCAACTGAATCACGACCGTAGGGAGTGATTCATGATAACGGATTTATATCGAGGGCCATGAATCACGAGCATAGCGAGTGATTCATGGCCCTCGATATAAATCCGTTCGTTTTATCCGCTCGTTTTATTCAAGAGTTGCATACTATATTTTATACTATAACTACGAGAAAAAGTAAGATTTAAGCGAAAAGCACAAGGAATATAATAAATAAATGTTTAATTACCTTAAAAATCTAGTTTTCAAAAGTAATTTGAAAACTCAGGGTTTTACATTTTTTGTAAATTGAAGCTGAGCTAGGTAACAGCATCTGTGTTTCAGGGGCCAGTGACCACCTCCGTTACGTCACATAATTATGATTAATTAAACACCAATGCAATTAATATTAGAATTACAATCCAAATAAGTATTCACTAAACATCCCAGACTCAAATCAAAATCATGAAAATCATTATTGAAATCCTAAATATTAACAAACTGAAAATTAAATCGATGAAGAAGTTTGAAATTCGAATATTCTTTGCACAAGGAGGTTGTATAGCATTGAGATGGACGTCGAATATATATTGGCGTGTTCTAAATTCAAACAACAAAACAGTGAGTAAAAGTGCTTTTTATTCACTGTTTTCAGTGAATAAAATAAGCTTTTTAGAGGGGGAATGGTATAAATTAATTTTTTAACACACTTGCTCGTAAAGTGGCTCTTATTTCACCGCAGTTACACACATAATGATACCTGTTATCAAACTGTGACTTTTTCATTGCTATTATTCACAAGTGAGTTATAGAGTTTTTTTAAAATTTATTGGTTGAGTTGCGAAAAGCCAAAAAAAAAGAAACCTCAATCTTTTAGTCTATGGCCGATCGCCATTGCATAGGAAAACTGATCAATTTTGCCCGCCATTGTGAAAAAATTTCACAACTCGTTTTTACTGTTGAAAATGATTTTTTTGTATTATTTTCTTCACAAGTGTGTTGAAAAACGTCGAATGATACACGTGTGTATTGATGATTACCGTCCTCGGCTCTCTCAAGACCCTCACCTGCGGCTCAGGTCTCAATGGCGCCTTAGCGGTAATCACCAACATTGCACCCTTGTACCATAATGTACTATTTTTTGCCGTGAAATTTGAGTTTCATTTTCGATCTACTTCGATTTTCGATTATCTTTCGATCACTCAGGATACGACACTATTTTTATGTAACGATAATGTGACAACCCCCCAAATGTCAGTTAAATTTAAAATTAAATTAATAAATTGTTTATTGTTCCAATAACATTACATAATTAAGTTTATTATGAGGCAGCCCCATTAAGTTATTAATAATACTTGTGTTGGGGCCGACTCGCTATATCGATCGTTGACTCGTTGTATCGTATAGTTTAGTCTACGAAATTAGAAATCACAGAATAGAGTCCTTGTAGATGGATCCGTAAACGTATTTTCTGAGAAATGATTAAATGTGCGTCATATAATGGTTCGTGCATTGAGAACCTAAATCTCTAGTCCTAAATCTGTAATGGAAAATGAAAGTCTTAATTCTGAACCCTAATACTTAATTTCCAGTCTGAGTTAATAATTAAAATACATTTTCTCTTAAACGAACATCGTCTTGAAAATGTTCTTCGTTAATTCATTAGTACATGTTAATGTTTGATGGGGTCATGAGACGGATGAACTGTATATACTCTGCTTGATACGAAGATAAGCTTGTCAAATTAGAGGGTAGATACTATATTTTAGAGCTTTAATTATTTTATAATTTATTAATGTACACAATATAATGCATAGAGACAACAAATTATGACAATGGAGTACAAATGTACTGCTTATTTCTGAAGATATTTATCCCAGTAGACCCGTGAAAAGGAAAATTGAAAAAGAAATGTAGACAATAGTGTGTGACAACAGGAAGAGAAGAAACGTGAACGACTTAAGCTAATTTTTTTTTTCATTTTCAACCACATCATCGCTTACCACCAGATGTGATAGTGGTCAAACGCGAGCCTAACTATAATAAAAAAAACCGGCCAAGTGCGAGTCGGACTCGCGCACTAAGGGTTACGTTTGTTGTATGGGAGCCCTACTTAAATATTTATTTTATTCTGTTTTTAGAATTTGTTGTTATAGCGGCAGCAGACAATACATCATCTGTGAAAATTTCAACTGTTTAGCTATCACGGTTCATGAGATACAGTCTGGTGACAGACAGACAGACGGACCGCGGAGTCTTAGTAATAGGGTCCCGTTTTTACCATTTGGGTACGGAACCCTAAAAAAAATATATAAATATATAGGTAGAGTTAAGGTTATTGGACCAACTGCTTTCTAAGGCATGGAGGAATCTCAGTATTTAATGGATGTTCACCAACACATCCACTGACCGACCTCGGCAACCGTTGCTTAACATCGCAGATCGAACCGTGCAGCTATTTTTATTTTTCCACAAGTGATTTAATTAATAACATACTGAAGAATTTCAATAACTTTAAGTATTTAATTCGTTGTCAGAGCGAGTATTAAATGAGCAGAATTTTATTCGTAGCCATAAAAATATTTGGCGTCTGTGGTATCTCTGTAAGTAAATGGTTCGGACAAAACAGGTGCATGAGAATAAATGGCGAAAGCGGGAAGATGGTGTTCTGTGGGGCCACTACACTAGCGGCGCTTGGTTTAAAATTAAAAGAAATATTAAAAAAGCGCGTGTGCAGCACCGTTACGTGCACGTGATAAAAATAAAACTTCTCAAAAATAAAGATTTAGAGAGATTTAGTGTGAGATTTTTGAGAGATAAGTAAAATTTTAAAATTAAAACCTCAACGCATTTTATTTCATGCTATATAATTTATCTAGTAGTAGACAAGCTTCGATCAACAATCTATGAACACGTAATTATGACGCGATATCTTGCGAAAACACCCCGATTCAAACTGTAAAACGCACAAATTTTTGAACGGCTGAACCGATTTTCATGAAACATAGCTAAGAAAACTCTCGATAAGTCACATTTCAAACGAAAAATTACTACTAATTACTACTAATCCAAATCGGTTCAACCGTTTAGGGGCTATGATGCCACAGATAGATACACAAGCACACAAATACAACATAAAACATACAGGTACATACGTCAAACTTTATAGTAAAGAAGGGTGTCTCTTTAATTTTCAGTCGGGTGTTAAAAATACTCTTTCGTGCACTTAGAACAGTTTTATAAAGTACGTAGTTGCAAGTTACCAGCAGGCCAGTATACATTATTACCTCTTTATTTGACTGTATCCATTACCATATCATTATTATGTCTAATGGTATCTTGCTCTATTCTCAAATAAAATTCATGATGTTCCCGCTACTTTGAAGGCCCTACACGATACATCAGGCTTAATACCAGGTTTAGTTATATTGCGCTTGTAAAATGTAAACGCTACTGCGATATGTGGTGACGACCATATTCCGTAAATACTGAGAGTGGTTGAATGTACAGACATAATTGTTATGTCTAATGGAGACTCTGATGCGAGGAATATTTTGGCAATTGTCTTGCTGTAATTGTGTGAAGTTCTTGCTATTAATATTAATTAAGACTTCAGCGTTGGCTAGTGGTAGCCTAGTCCAAACGACCGCAAGTTAAGAGTTGTAGTGAGTTGTAAATTATTTAATGGCCACTGCTCGCAAAACATGGCGCCATGTTCTGAAACCAAAAATATTGAGACATCTGACACCCATCAAATGGGCACGTGTGCTGGTGCTACAGCTTCCTCTCATAGAGAGGAGGCCTGTGTCCCAGCAGTGGGAATGTGATAGGCAAATTATTATACTATGATTGTCTTGATCAAATGTAGGTCACGTTGTGGTACTTTAATCGCTGAAGGTCATACAGGTCTACGCCTCGACCTCGGCACACCCCGATGACGAGGTAGAGGCCATGTTTGAGGATATCTCTAGAACCATGCATGGTTTCAAAACTCGCTTCACCGTTGTCATGGGGGACTTCAACGCAAAACTGGGCAAATGAGACGAGGATGAGCTGCAAGTGGGGCAATTTGTAGTTGGACGTCGGAACCATCAGGGTCACCTACTGGCCAGTTTTATGAAGAAGGAACATTATGAACTCCTTCTTCAGAAAGCGTGAGCACAGGAAGTGGACTCGGCAAAGCCCTGATGGTGCAACTAAAACAGAGATCGACTTCATCATTTACTCCTTTAAAGTAATTCACAGGAATCCACACATTTATCAATATCATGTTTTATTTATTTCATTAATTAGAAGAACTTAGTGTAGTCTCTGTGATCATAAACTAATCAGCTACTTAAATTATATTTCACTATAAAAACTAATCAATAGTTTGATAACTTTTTATAATAGATAGTTTTAATAGAAAAAGTTAGTACAGAACGCTATAACCGTTTGTCAAATGTGCAGCTCTTGTCCGTTTCCAAAGTTTCTGTGTAATTGTACTCGAAAAACTAAGAGCCTGAATAAGATGTAGAATGCTGATGCAGACCCAGACGAAGAAAAATACTTGGGTAGTAGGTAGAAGAGTTAATTACACATATATTATTTCAGATTTTACGTTCCATTTGTTTATTATACGTGTGTATACTAACTTAGAAACTAGTGTTAGTACTTATTACTGTCAGATTAAATAAAAAGTCAAGATGGAACGTTGCAAACAACAAAGTGACGCCGGTTCAAACTACGCCTTGCCGTACAAATACACAATTACACGCACTCACGTACAACGGAATTACGCTGTAGCTTGTCATTCGAGCTCACAGATCAAATTATAAAGCTCGACTGACAAGCTAAAGGGTAGTTTTGTTGTACGTGAGTGCGTGTAATTGTGTATTTGTACGGCAAGGCGTAGTTTGAACCAGCGTCACTTTGTTGTTTGCAACGTTCCATCTTGACTTTTTATTTGATCTGAGTTATTACTAACAGAAAAAACTTCCTACTGAAAATTTTAAATATTAAAAAAGTTAAAGCAAGATTCCTTTAACTACTAATTTTAATGACATCATAGACAGGTCTTTAGATGCAATAAGGTCATAATATTTGTTATAAGAAGGTATGGAGATGCTCTATGTACCTCATATTCCGCCCTCTGTACCCCAAAATACGTAGCTAGATTGGCCTCTGCGCTGCCGCCGACGCTGCCTTTGGACTTTTTGGGCCAGCGAAATTTAAAACGCTCTAGTGCCGACTACATGAAGAAGATAATTAAAAATATTCTACACACTATCACTGCCATTTGAAAATTTAAACCGCTCTCAACTGACAAAGAAAGCAAGAAAGAAAAAGTATTTATCATCACAGAACACTTTTATCTGCACTTGCATAGCTTGTCCTATTCATACCTCTGGGACTATTGAAGGCAACGGCCAGGGATATTTCTTTATCACGAGTAACTTTATCTTCCAATACAGACAGACTATGGGAGTTAACGTCGACTCCCAGGAGTTATTAGTTTCCATTGCGCAGCTGTTTGAGTTTAGTGTTATCTCCTACCTTATCTGTTAGACTTGGGGGGTGTGGGGGATGTTTCATTTAGGGGTATTGGAGAGATATTTAGGTGTTGTCCTTAAATTTCCTATATTCGCGTATAGGAGCCATTATTAGTAATTTCTGTGATTTTGTACTGAAATTGTTATTTTTTGGGCTTAAATTTATTTTTGTGTTTACTGTTCTTCATGTATAACTCCATTGCACAGCTGTTTGATTTAGCATTGTCTACTGCCTGATCTGGTAGACTTGGGGGATCTGAGGGATTTTGAATTTAGTGGTGTCGGAGAGATTGAGATATTGTCTTTAATCTAGGGTTAAGTATAAAATCACGCCTGTACCCGAAGTGCGGCTACACCTAGTTTTAGCCGGTTAGAACTAGGTGTAGCCACTTACTCTTGGTTAAACCTAGTACGAGCCGATTGTTTTCGGGTAAAACTAGGTCTAGCCTTCATTATGCCGGCTACAACTAGGTCCAGCCATTCCCTGTTGGATAAAACTAACCTAACCTAACCTCGGGAGCTTAGGGCACCCCGACACGGACAGGTTAGGTTCGAAGGGGATGACGGGAGCTGAAGTGAGCGAGCAAAGCGAGCGAACTCAGCTCCCGTCGTCCCCTTCGTGTTAGGTTACTTTAGACCCTGCATTCAGAAATAGGAGCCCCGCGCAGCGGGGCTTCGTCGACCATGTTGCATAAACACTAAACTAAATTGCACCAATACCTAGTTCTAGCCGGAATGATATCGGATAGACCTAGTTTTATCCAACAGGGAATGGCTGGACCTAGTTGTAGCCGGCATGATGAAGGCTAGACCTAGTTTTACCCGAAAACAATCGGCTCGTACTAGGTTTAACCAAGAGTAAGCGGCTACACCTAGTTCTAACCGGCTAAAACTAGGTGTAGCCGCACTTCGGGTATTAGCCGTAACATATATAATAAATTTGGGATAACCAACATGTACTGGACAGACTATACACGTCATGGCTGCTTTACATATCAAGTTTCCTCTGTGCTTTGGAGAGCTCGTTAAGCCGTTGGCCACGGCTGTATTTAAAGATCTTAGTGAGTCGTTACGGATAGTCAGAAGCCTTAAATCTGACTCCAGTCTGGCCAAGGGGTATCGTGTTAAACAGTTATTGGGTTGTGTACGTATGCCTGTCTGATAGGCAGTCACTCTATGTAAAACTAGCTGTCCCACGTGGCTTCGCTCCCGTCAATTGGCTACCTGCCTACCCTACATACAAGATTTTTTCTATTCCAACCAGTAGTTCCTAAGATTAGCGCGTTCAAACAAACAAGCAAACAAACTCTTCAGGTTTATAATATTAATAATATATTATACTAGCTATTCCACGCGGCTTCGCTCCCGTATCTACCCTACATACCGTAAGCTCTCAAAAAGGAATAATTTTGCCCGTTTTTGCAACATTTTTCATTTATGCTCCGCTCCTATTGGATGTAGCGTGATGTTATATAGCCTATAACCTTTCTAGATAAACGGACTATCGAACACAAAAAAAAATCAATTCTAACCAGTACTTCCTGAGATTAGCGCGTTCAAACAAACAAACAAACTCTTCAGCTTTAGAATATTAGTATAGATAGATATTATATTATATAAGTAGTACCTATAGATACGCTGCATCCGGTTAGACTGCAAACTGACCCCAATATAGTTGATAAAAGGCTAGGCAGCCAGATAACATCACACCTGTACTCCCGAAGGGTAGGGCAGAGGTGCACCCACATATCGCGCATATCGGACGACACGGTTGGCGTAGTGGCTAAGCGATTTTTTAATTACATTTGTTTTTTTTTTACATTTTAGTCATCATTATTTTTCGGATTACTTTAAATATATAAGTATAATATTTTTTTTTTAATCACCTCTTAAAACCCCTTAAATATGTTACTCCACAAACAGATCATAAGGGTTGGTGGCGTCCAAAATCCGCCATATTTCTTTTTTCAATTTTAATGTAGCCAGTGACACTCGCAAGGTTAAGACGAATCGATTGACTTAAAAATCATCAAAACCAGCCTACGCTTTTGGTCTCTAGAACGCCACATAGGAACAGACATACATATATACAAACAAACATACATAGACTGACATACATTACCAAACATACTATTCTCCTTTGCGTCGCATAGTCGGGTAAAAATAGTTCAAAATTACTTCCCCTGGGTTTGTTAAAGATTAGCCTATCACAAGGCCTTAAAAGATCACTCGTTGCATCACCTTACCCAATATTTGTACTATATGAAGAAAAATAAATAAAAAACCGGCCAAGTGCGAGTTGGACTCGCGTACGAAGGGTTCCGTACGTTTGTTAAGTGGGAGCCCCACTTAAATATTAATTTTATTCTGTTTTTAGTATTTGTTGTTATAGCGGCAACAGAAATACATCATCTGTGAAAATGTCAACAGTCTAGCTATCACGGTTCATGAGATACAGCCTGGTGACAGACAGATGGACCGCGGAGTCTTAGTAATATCCCGTTTTTACCCTTTGGGTACGGAACCCTAAAAACTAACTATAAACTTCAAATCATACAAAAATGTGAAAAAATACCAATAACGCTATACACTATTTACTGTTGAATTCCAAAGCATTTACGTTTTCTGAAACTCGACAACATTAGTACAAAGATTTAGTTTATCTGTAGGTTTCCTAGTATTCAGTTAATGCCTGTACCTAGATTAATCACCACTATCTTTCACTGTAAAGAAATCTTAATATCTCTCGCACATTTCCGAGTAGTCATTTGCTCATTCAGTCGGCGCCTGTCTTTGTAAACGCAACCGGACACCCAGAGGGCGTTTACGAAGTGCGCTTCACTTCACTCCAAGTGCTGAACTAATAAACCGACGGCGGTAATGGAAATAGTGAGCTCATTAATTTAAATTATAGTGTTTTACTAAGCATTTATTTGAATTAGGTATTTAAAAAAGTAAAATTTAAAAACCCGTAACACATTTTTCACAATCTACTGAACACGTAATAATGACACGATATCTTGCGAAAACACTCCGATTCAAACAGTGAAACGCCCATAACTTTAGAACGGCTGACCCGATTTTCATCAAACATACCTAAGAATACTACCGAGTTTCCTCCGTGCCTCGGCAAGCACGTTTAGCCGTTGGTCCCGGCTGTCATTTAAAGATCTTTGACAGTCGTTACGGGTAGTCAGAAGCTTGAGATCTCACACCAGTATTGCCAAGGGGTACCGTGTTACCCAGTTACTGGGTTGTGGAGGTCAGTTAGGCAGTCGCTCCAAGTAAAACACAAGTACTTAGCTGAATCCGGTAAGACTGGAAGCCGACCCCAATATAGTTGGGAAAAGGCTAGGCAGATGATGATGATACCTAAGAATACTCTCGATATAAACAAAAAGGTCACCTTTCAAACAAAAACAAAAGATAACAAAACCGGTTCATCCGTTTCGGAGCTATGATGCAGCAGACATATACCCAGATGATTCCTATAGATAGATTCTTACAGACAGTCATATAAATAAATAGACAACTACTTTCAATAGGTACTCTCAAAAGGGGTTCGGGTCGAAACTAGCAGACATTAATAAGGAAGCTGTCAACCAGAGTTGCCAGAAATCTCCGGCCTTTAAGAAATATACCCAGAGCTTAGCATGAATGAGATATGGGACTGGGAAGTCATACATCTAAATGTTTGAATGAAGAGGTTTAGTTAGATGATTATGACATTGCTAGTTTGATTTAGTATGAGTAAATGTTTAAAACATGTGATTGATAAATCAGTGGTTGATATTTTCTAAATACATTCGGACATATTTCTAGCTGCTTTCACCAGAGTTGGATATTTCAAGTAAAACTTTTTGATATGAAACACGTTTGTCAATTGAATTTCAAGAAATCATCATCATCTGCCTAGCCTTTTTCCCAATTATTGTTGGGGTTGGCTTCCAGTCTTACTGGATTCAGTACCAGTGTTTTACATGGAGCGACTGCCTATCTGACCTCCACAACCCAGTAACTGGGTAACACGATACCCCTTGGCAAGACTGGTGTCAGATCTCAGGCTTCTGACTACCCGTAATGACTGTTAAAGATCTTTAAATGACCGCCGGGACCAACGGCTTAACGTGCTTTCCGAGGCACGGAGGAAACTCGGTATGTTGAAAATGGTCACCCATCCACGGACCGACTTCGTCAAGCGTTGCTTAACCTTGAAGATCGACCCGTGCGTCTTTTATTATTTAGCCACGAGCTCCTCTGAGTTTCAGTTTCAAGAAATATACACATTTAAATATAAATTTTATAGTCAATTAAGTTATGGTACTGGTACATACCGTGGTCGACCCCAACATAGATTGGAATATGATAGGTGGAATAATTTTAAATGTAATATTAAAATGAATTAAAAGCGCCCGACACATGTTTTTTTCATGCTACATAATTTATCTAGTAGGTAGTAGACACGCTTCGATCGACAAACAATTGAACACGAAATTATTACACGATAGCTTGCGTAAACACCCCAATTCAAACAGTAAAACGCTCATAACTTTTGAACGGCTGAACCGGTTTTCATTAAGCATAGCTAAGTACACTCTCGATAAAGCCACCTTTCAAACAAAAAACACGAAATTAAAATCGGTTCATCCGTTAAGGAGCCATAGACAGATAGACAAATACACATACACACAGGAATACGCGTAAAACTTATAACCTCCTCTTTTTCCGTCGGGAGGTAAAATAGAGAACATTAGACCCGTCTCCACACAAAAAATAAATTATAATTAAAAATCGGATTCTTTCTTTCTTTTCTTTTTAAAAAAAAACCTTGTCTCACACTAGGAATTTCTTCCTGTATCGTGGGTGCGTTTACAAACATATAAACTCACATACACAACACCCAGAGCAGGAACAACTATCTGTAGGCCATACAAATATTTGTTCCGTGCGGGAATTGAACCCACGACACGCAGCGCAGCAGTCAATCGCTCAACCATTGCGCCATCCGTGCCATTGCGAAACAACACCGTCATCAGTTTTTTTTTAAATAACCACAACCGTTTGGAAACCATGTCGATAAGCTACATTACCAGCAAGTTTTTATCATCTCAGTTGTGTTTTTTCCAAGAATCACACGAAACATTATCATTATCTAGTTCCTAGACAAGACAACTTTCCCGAACGCCAACGAAAACAAAATACGACGAGAAAATCAATTCAAATATTATGATAGCAAGAAAAAACTTATGTCGAAATGATACGCCCTTAGAAATCTATTTGAGCACATGTGTGGAATAACACAAAGTCTGTCTTGAAAAAACTTTTTCTATCTTTCGTGACACATACTTTTTCCTTTTTAGGGTCCCGTACCCAAAGGGTAAAAACGGGACCCTATTACTAAGACTCCGCGGTCCATCTGTCTGTCTGACTGTCTGTCCGTCTGTCACCAGGCTGTATCTAATGAACCGTGATAGCTAGACAGTTGAAATTTTCACAGATGATGTATTTCTGTTGCCGCTATAACAACAAATACTAAAAACAGAATAAAATAAATATTTAAGTGGAGCTCCCATACAACAAACGTGATTTTTTTGCAGTGTTTTGCGATAATTGTACGGAACCCTTCGTGCACGAGTCCGACGCGCACTTGACCAGTTTTCCTTTTTAGGGTTCCGTACCCGAAGGGTAAAAACGGGACCCTATTACTAAGACTCCCCGGTCAGTCTGACTGTCTGTCCGTCTGTCACCAGGCTGTATCTCATGAATCGTGACATAGGCAGTTGAAATTTTCACAGATGATGTATTTATGTTGCCGCTATAACAACAAATACCAAAAACAGAATAAAATAAATATTTAAGTGGGGTTCCCTAACAACAAACGTACGGAACCCTTCGTGCGCGAATCCGTCTCGCACTAGGCCGATTTTCTTTTCGCTCGATCATCGTCTATGCTGGCGTTCTATAGCTAGTGTCACTATCTGACAAAATCACATTTTTAAGATATACTAGACGAAAAATAAAAAACCGCGGTATAATAAAAATCTATGCTGTTTATCAACTATATATCAAATGCAAGAATTTCAAATAGGCACTATTTTAGTTTAAATAGCAATTTGAGACGTTTTTATTTTTATGCGAAATCTATTGATAGTAGAAAGTACTGCTTGAAGAGATCGATGGAGAATTTTTTTCTGATTACGGAGATATTAAAAACTCAAAATTGGCCAAATGTCATATAGTGACACTCTAGTTATAGGGCGGCAGTATGTGTGTTTTGCGAACTTCTTCTCTAAATTTAGTGCCCGATTCTCGATTTTATCGAGTTTTTGAAAGTTTGCTAGCTGAATAGAAAACTTGAGGAGGAGGAAATGGAATCAAAGTTGTCAAGACGAACCTAAGATCATATTGTTATCTTCGAAGATTTTGTATGAAGATAATTTGTGACTGCGAAATCAATTTTAAAAGTTTGTTTGATTTAGTTACGTTTGTATGTGAGTGCGTAGTGTAGCTGTGAAATTTTTTACCATTTAAAAGTTGAAATAGCACAAATTAAAAGTTTAATTTTTCGGTCATATCTACATGTACATACATACATATCATACTCACGCTTTTTTCCCATTGTGGTAGGCAGAAACGACAGAACGCCACCCGCTAAGATACTAACATAGTCTACTTGCCTCATTTACGTTCATTTTATTTTTATTTGTTTGTTTAAACTCGCACTGGAACACCTTGCAGCAATTACACCGAGATGCAGTACAAACTTACATATACTAAATATAAGTCCAGGCTTTCTCACGATGTTTTCCTTCACCGTTGTCTGCGATATCCAAGATAAACTTAGAAAGTACACATGAATTTAAAAGTCACATTGGTACTTGGCCGGATTTGAACCCACGACATCAAACAGGTGAGGCGAGGTCTCAGGTCTGTGCCACCACTAGTCATACACGTACACTGGTTGTGAGCGCACCTTGACCATCACCTTTCAGATCAGTGTATTTAATTTAAGGGTGTTCCCCTCCCTGCGTTTACATCACGTCTGCCTTGTAAATACTTTTTGTTAGTCGCCTTTCTTTCATCATCTCAACATGACCAAAACAGCTAGGCACACTCTTGGCAAGCTAAGATATCGATATATACATGATTCGAATATTTTTTTAGTTCAATAAATGTTCCCTGTATACGCCTATGCTCCGTAAAATAAAATAAACCGGCCAAGTGCGAGTCGGACTCGCGCACGAAGGTTTATGAAGCGGCAACAGAAATACATCATCTGTGAAAATTTCAACTATCACGGTTCATGAGATACAGTCTGGTGACAGACGCACAGACAGACAGACGGACCGCGGAGTCTTAGTAATAGGGTCCTGTTTTTACGCTTTGGGTACGGAACCCTAAAAACAACATTTTCAGCCAAAAACATAAACTACAAAACGATAAACCAACGAACAAAGCTCATTTATACCTTTACCTTTTTTATGACCTCATTCATACGTGTGAAGTGTGTCTTAAAAATAAGTCTGGGACACAGAGCAGAGAACATCACGCCAAGAGAAAGTAACACATAACCACAGTATAAATTTGGACAAACAGTACGTGAACTACCTACAAAAGCTCGTAATGGCACACTCACACAAACATGCGCATCGACGAGACCTCTAAGCGGCTCGCACTCGCACATGACGTTTGTGTCAGTATTCCGTTTCGAGCGTTAGTAGGTAGTTTTTATACTGTTTGTCCATATTTATACTGTGACATAGCCCCGATACCTGAATTATCAATTTTAAAGTATTTACAATGCATGTCCTTGAAAAGAGCGTTTTCCAAGCAGCCAAACTGTGCGGAAAGTGTCACTTTTTTTACTAGTGATTTTTCTTTCCTGTATTTTTTTAATTTTTTACTCCAACGCCAGCCCGCCGCATAGAGTTTTTATTATTTGAGAAAAGCTTTAAAAATTAGTTAAGTACATATTTTTTCATTCATATAAAAGGTAAAATAAAACTAATACTACATTAAAGGCGATTTTAATTACTCCAGATTTATATTTTTATCAATAAATCAATTTTAAATATTTATTAAATATGTTTGGCACAATGAATATTTAGATCGTGCCTTTTTGCGTTACGACGTGACAGCTATTTGTAAATGCGCATTAGCTAAGCTCGAGGAACTATTAGTTAATCTGTGGATATGCTGAGCGCGCTTGAATATTTTATTAATTTCTTGTTTGGTTCAGATATATTTTTTATTTCCTCGCACAATGCATAGTAAAATGTTGTATGATACACGTACGTAAGATGATTGCCGTGTCGATTTATCCGCCGTGTCGATATAGCCCCGTCCATCTTTTCTTTAAAACAGGCTGTGATTGCGCGCGTTTTATGGTCACTGGCAAAGCATTCCATAGCCGAGTGGCCTGGCTAGTAATGTTATGTTTATATGCTATAATGCTAGATTTGTGTTTATTCGTATAACATAGTATAATTAAATTGTAAAGATCAGAAAAAAAGATTGAAGTGACACAGACAAAAAAACGACAATCGCACCAAAACCGAAGGGCGTATTTTAATAAAATTTTCACAATCTCAAAGTTAATTATCTACATTTTGATCTGAGGCTTTTTTTTAAGTCATAGAATAATAAGGAAAGTCCAAAAACTACTGAATTTTGGGTGTGAAACGAGTGCGAGTTTTGTACCTTCAAGGCCGTTGGCGACTGTCGTCGTCTAAAAAAAGGCATCTGAATATGCTATGGTAAAAAAACTTTTCATTTGACAATGCTTTTATGTTTTACATGTTGCACTGAATTAAATTATTATTTATTTCTATCTATCTGTCCGTAGTCTCTGTAGAAAATCTTATTATTATATTTCGGGTCGCGTCCCAGTGAAGATACAAACTTCTGGCCGGGCGCAGAATAATAACGCTTATAATAAGGCATTAGGGAGGGTTTAAAAACTTATGGCGGCAAACAATGCGTTTCTATAAACTTGAAGGGATCTTTTCCAGTTTGATTTGATTTTCTTTAGAAATAAATCGGTAATTTTGGTATAAAAAAGGCAATTGTTTTGATTGACAGACAGATTGATTTGGCAGATTATTTTGTGAACTTTTTGTTCTTTGATTGAATTAATCTTCTTTATTATTATTTAAAAATCTATTGCTGTTCGTTAGGCTCGCTAAAATTCAAAATCAGTTTGACTGACTTTTGTCTTGTTTAGATCGCTCAAATACAGGTTTGGATTAATAAAAACAAATCAGTTAAAAGATATAACAGTTTTGGTAGGTACGAAGTTAACCGGGTCATTTAGTTTATAGTAAATATATACTAATATTATACAGAGGAAAGTTTTTTTTTTGTTTGTACCGAATAGGCTCCAAAACTACTGGACCGATTTAAAAAAATCTTTCACCAATAGAAAGCTACATTATTCCTGAGTGACATAGACTATTTTTGAATCCTGAAAACGGGTCCTGTGGGGTGCTCCACGGGGGCGAAGCCGCGGGGAATAGCTAGTTATATATAATAAGCATATATCTAGACACCAATATTCAAATCAGTCTTCGCATTTATATAACTCTATTAATAAAATTCTTAAAATATATACAAAAACTACATTGGAATGTAAACAGATGGTGACAGAGTGGATAAAAACTCTAAATTATATAGATACTGAAAATATGATTGTTCATATTATTAAGTAGTAATGTTTTGTATGTAATATTTATGTCCACTTGTTTGTATGTATATATTTAAATGTGAATAATGAGTGTATGTATAAAACATTAAATAAATAAATATGTATATCGTTATATATTTGCTCACACACATTAACACACAAACGCACACACACGCACACCCTAACTCTCACTCAAACTTGCACACTCACGCACACCCTAACTCTCACTCAAACTTGCACACTCACGCACACCCTAACTCACACTCACACTTCCACACACACGTGCGCACCATTGCATGCGCACTCACATACATTTAGTAAATTGTTCTATTAACACAATCAAATAGATTTAATATAAGTTATTTAGATACATAAATGTAATCAGGTTATGGGAGAGCGGCCTCTCCTGGCACAGGTGTTTTCACACTTAAAAGGAGAAGTCAACCTCAATATTGTTAAACCAACTTTTGTTAACGAATAAAACATTGTATTATTTATTATTATTAAGTATAAGTATAATAGTAAATAAATCTAATCAGAAACTAGCTTTTGTCAGCGGCTTCGAACGGGTGATAGTCGAAAATGATTTCAAGAGAACGTGCTACGGGAATAAATTATTCCTTTGTCCTTATCCAGGGCACGATCTACTGCGTTTTAATATCATCTGAATCCGTACACCCATTGAGGCGTGATTGATTAACAAATGTCTAAAGATCGAAAAGTTTCAGATTTTTTTATATTAAAACTATTTTTTATTTTTTTTATTTGTGATGGGTTTGCTCTTGACTCTAGTCTAGGTCATAGGTGACAGAGACAGAGTCGACGATGGAGTGAGCTTACCCAGAAGAAGCCTGTTCACTCTAACTTTGAAGAGATTCGGGTTGAATGCGTTCGGAAACACAGACGCAGGTAGTGAGTTCCATTCATTAGCTGTGCGCATTATGAAGGATGTTTGGAAGCGCTTGGTGTGAATTGGTGGAATGGCAACAAGGTAAGGATGATAACTTGCAGTGCGTCTAGATGTCCGATGGTAGAAGGAGGCTGGTGGGATGAGGTCGTGGAGTTCTTGAGCACACTCACCGAAGTACAGTCTGTAGAAGACCGACAAGCAGGCAACATTGCGGCGATGAGCCAAGCTTTGTAGCTTGGCATCCGCCAGCTCAACGTCGCCAATGAGCCTCTTGGCTCTGCGTTCCACTGAGTCAAGCGCAGCAAGCTGATATTTAGCTGAGCCATCCCAAAGGTGGCTGCAATACTCCATGCAGGATCGGACTTGCGCATACAATCGAATCATCGAATACAAAGAAGGACTGTGAGACAGGCCCTTGCATGTTTTTTTTTATTATTGTTAGGCTCGCGTTTGATAACAATCACATCTGATGGTAAGCGATGATACGGACGACGGTGAAGCACGCTTGCCTAGAAGTAACCTATTCACTCTTGACTCAGAGAACCCAGGTTGTAACTATCAGAAAATACGGGCTTCGGCAGGGAATTCCACTTCTTAGCTGTATGCAAAATGAAAGTATTCCAATACGTTTGGTGAGATGGCTAGGATGTCCACCACGTTACGAAGTAAGAACCTCGTAGTTTCTCAAATCACCAACACATTGTGATGAATTTTTTCTTCTAATTAGAAAAAGTCTTGCTATAAAACAAATGCTAGCTAATTTGATTAATATTCAAACAAAGAAATTGAAGTACTTATTACTTTCAGTTAACTTACTGTAAAGTAATCATAGTTTGACTTTATGAAAGTTAAAAAACTAATATTGATATGAATTTGATGTGCTTTGTCATCAAAGGTCTCATAATTGTTTAAATTTAATTGGGAAATTGTTCTTTAAGTATTTTTCATAAAGTTTTTTTAATATTTTTCTTTGACAATATTTTTATGAATGCTTTGTTTCATTTACTGCAGAGTCACTGAAATTTCTACATCAAGTGAAACTCATAAAATTTGTGAATGAATTTATTATAATTTGAGTTAAAGAAATCCGCAGACTATCAACAGCGCATTTAAACATGTAAATAATTGTTCTATTGTTCAATTTTGATTAAAAAGTCGTTGTCGTATCGTTGTCAAATTGTTATAACGCGCCTGTCTGTTGCCAAATTTGCATATAGTAGTTATTAAAACAATACAGAGTAAGGTATCTATGGGTCTTTTTTTAGCTCGTCATGACTGTATTCTCTGGCGGGATTACCAGAACTGGTTAATCTTCTTATCGCCAGTTTTGTATTTTTATGGGTATAAATAGTGATACAAGATAGGTCCCGAATCGTTTTCTATAAAAGTTTTAGCAGACAGGTGCGACGCGACAATGTGACAGCATGTTTTTGACGTTTTTCTTTCAAAATTGCTCTAAAGATACATTTGTTATGGAAACGCTTTGTCGCATCGCTCCTATCTGTAGGAGGCCTTTATATGCATGTTACAGACGCGCACGTGTGTCTCTGTCTCAATGCAACAGTGCCTGCAGACCGTAAACATCTTTCAGCGTAAACAATCCCGTTTACCCTCAAATTAACGCCAACACCTATCTACGGTATACCAACCGTGCCTTGTAAATATATATGTACTAATTGAATATATATGTACTAATTGAACGTCTTGCATAGGTAGGGCTTGGAAAATAATATGAAAGAGAATTGCGGTAGTCTAGTTAGTAATATCGTGAGCCGAACCAAATACTTATACAGGTTGAGTTTTCTAAGGGGCGTGGATGGCTGAAACCATGAGAAATAGCGAAAAACAAAGGAGTCTCGATCCGATTTTGATAAAAACTAAATTATTGGCTTTTTGAAAAATAAGTTTTCCTAGACAAGGACCAAACTCGTCGATTTTGGAAAACAACACACGCGCATTATTACACCATTTGATAGTGATGCAGGAAAAATCTGGGAAGTAATGATAAACGCCAAACTTAAGGGCCTTCCACCGCTTTAGTGCCGTAAAACGGTTACTTTCTAAAGCATACTCCTTAGTAACGGCTAGGTTAAAAGGTTTGAATAAAAATAAACATTTAGTGAACATTATTTGCGAAACATGGTTTTTTCGTGTAAATAATAGTTATGCTTTAAAAAAATAATTAAGAAGACGATATTATCTCGCTACTTTTGGATACTACTCCAAAACGACTTCGATGTTTAAAAATATTTTATACATAAAAAACACATACAAAAATAATGTCTAGAATTTCTTCATAACTGAAATAGCATATGTAAATCAAAGAATTTTGGAAACAAAACTGTCCAAAAGGAGGTTCAATATTGATATTCTGGCTCTAAGCGGGCGCATGGCCAGTACTGCTTTAACATTGGGGAATATGTACGCCTTAAGGAAAGAGCCATACTACCGGGATAAAAAATATCCTCCGTCCTAATCTAGGTCATTGTCTATCATTAAGCCAGTACCATTCAAGTCCATACAACCGTAAAACCAAGATTTTATTTTTAAGAAACTTTCAGTCTTAGTACAACAAGAAAACATTTCCAATAAGTGCCATTTAAATCTAGATCAAGCTATCTGAGACTGCAACACAATCGCTTTTGTATCGACATTCCTGTTTTAGATTAGGTACCACATCTATTTCTACTGCAGACTGCTACGTTGTATTACTTATTTATTTTGTTTCAAGCGTCGCGTTGTCGGTACCTTTTCTTCTTTGTAGAATTTTTTAGTTCCTAGTCACATAATTTTCTCTAGATTGGCTTACATGTATCTTGCATCTAGAGCCTCTGAGGCGGAGCAATAGTGATGGTCGATTATGACAAAATGTAATGTAAGGAATTTCGATAGTGCTTGACATTTCCATGTTGTTAGATGTGCCAAGGGCTAGGACAAATTTACTAAAGTTTACCGCTTTTTCAAGGGCTGCATGTATGTAAATAATATGCCGTCGAAAATTGTGTTCGATAGCCTGCCGAAATTTGTATCAGGAGCACAAAGGTGCATTGAAGGAGGCATACAAATATGTTTTTTTAATATTGTAATTTTTTATTATTTTAGTTTTATTTTTATTGTTTGATTTTTTATGTTTAAGTATATTTTATAAGTTAAATAGTTTAATAGGTGTGCGTCTTGGAATACTGTAAGGTTTTGTACTTTTTGGTGTGAAATAAAAATAAAAAAAAAACCAATCGCTGTTGTGACGACGCCTTCGTTGATAGAATGACACTTTGCCTAGAGCAGGGGTCACCAAATGGCGGACCGCCGACCAATTTTGTGTGGACCTTAAGTAAACAGTACAATATAATTTACTTGTAACAAAAAGTAATCTATATATATACACTCAGCTATATAGGTTTCCGAAATGTTTATTGATATTGTATCTATATTTACATATTTCAGTTTTAACAAAGTAAATACACGTGACGATGTAAAGGCCGGGGAGGGGGGTAGGTAGCTTTGAAGCTTGCGGACCGCAATGGTCATATTATTTTAAGAAACTGACCCCAAATGAATGTAATTGGTGACGCCTGGTCTAGAACCTCAGGTCATCGGTTCACCTTGTGGCAGGCCTTCCAACGCTCGCCCGTCGCCCTCCAACACATCAGGACCCGAGGTGGCGGGGCGTAGTGTTACGCGCGCGCCCGTCTTAGACGCCGCGGGGGAAGTTCAACACCTCACTCCCCCCCACCCGAGATCGGGGCCGGCACCAGCCGGGGTTTGCGGAAGTATCGTTGTTCCCGCGACCCCCAGCGTAGGTGTGAGATGGAATACCGGGGTGATTTTTAGTCAGTACGAGTCTGACAAACCCCTTCTCCCTGCCCAGGGCGGAGGACATCCAATGAGGATTTTCCACCACGGCAAAAAAAAGCCTGCCAACGCTGCATTTACCGATACGCGGTTGCAAGTGTCGAGGCAAAATATTCTGACTAGACTATCTCGTCTTGACATACCTTGTGTAAACGTAGTATTTATCTTAAGGCACCAAATAATGCGGTTGCCAAAACTTTGTCGCTCAATGTTAGTCCGACATTAGTATATTTTAGTCACCTTAACTTGTACTGACTTGAGTTGTCGGCAGTTTCACGCCTGGTTTTATCCGTTGTATAACTTAAAATGGCGCTGCTACGAGTACTGTTGAATGAAAACTGAATTTATTGGTGTCTTGCAGGCAAAACTGTCAATCAAACTGGCAATTTTGAAAGTATTTGCAGCGGGAGCTACACAATATTAAATTAATTTTGCTATACGTACCGTGTAAATATGAAATATACAAAATCAAGTCTGCTGTTGGGATTAAATTATGAATTTTTTCATCGAAAAAAGCAGCTGGTAATATTATATTTTGATGATTTATTTGAACAAAAATAAATGGGATGGCTGATTTTATTTCGAGATTGCAGAGTTGATCCTAAAGAAAAATTGTTCTTTCTTTCTACTGCATGTAAGGGCTAATACTTAGCAGTAGATAAAGCAAGGCTGCCAAAGAGAATGATGATGATCCACAATCAGTTTTAAAATGCATGTTGTCTATTTTTAACCGGCTGCCCAAAAAGGGGGCAGTTCTCAATTCAGATATTTTTTTTTTTTGGGTTCCGTACTCAAAGGGTAAAAACGGGACCCTAATACTAAGACTACGCGGTCCCTCTGTCTGTTGCCGTTACAACAAAAAATACTAAAAACAGAATATAATAAATATTAAACTGGGTCTCCCATACAACAAACGTGTTTCTGTGCCGTTTTTTTTTTTTTGATTAATGGCAAAAAAAAACACGGATCCCTTCGTGCGCGAGTCCGACTCGCACTTGGCCGGTTTTTTAAATGTATTTTCGGGCTTAACCGTCATAAATAGACGGATTTGTAGAATATTTTTTTTGTTCGAAAGGGTACACTCTCTCCCATTGTCACCAAATCAGCTTCTGATGATGAGATCCCATGAAAACCGAGGGAACTCCTAAAATATTATAGGCAGACATATAGCGATTTTGGTATTTTCAATAACATGGTAAGCAAGAAAGTACACATTTAGTGAAGTGGAACTGATGAAGAAGACCACAGATGGCCACTGGAACTTCTTGATAAGTTTGTAATGGGTATAAGATATCTTGAATAGTTAAGCGATTATTATGACGCAAATTCATATAACCTGGACTTCAAGTGAGTTTATTATAAGATTGTGCTCCATTGGTGTAATTGCTGCAAGGCGTTCCAGTGCGAGGATAAACTAATCTATACCATATATATTAATTATTATTATTATTTTTATATAATATTATAAAGCTGAAGAGTTTGTTTGTTTGATTGAACGTGCTAATCTCAGGAACTACTGGTTGGAATTGAAAAATTATTTTTGTGTTGGATAGTCCATTTATCGAGGAAGGTTAAAGGCTATATAACATCACACTACGACTAATAGGAGCGGAGCATAAATGAAAAATGTTGCAAAAACGGGCTTAAAATATTCCTTTTTGAGAGCTGCCGTTGCGTGCGCTGCGTAAGCGGTTAAAGTTACGCAATATTCATGTATTTAGGGTAGGTAGGATAGGGTAGGTAGTTAGCCAGTTGAAGGGAGCGAAGCCGCGTGGGACAGTTAGTAAATCAATATAAATAAATGGTACTGATGAAAATGGTACAATCGAACTTATCTGATGATGAAGCCGGGAGGTAGGCACTGGAACGCCGAAATAAAACAGTACATATCCTAGTCGTATTTGAGCGTATTGGAATTGAAATAAGTTGTACTCTGGATATAAATGATTTTCATGGTAATATAAGGTACAAATACTAAAAATTGTTTATTAAAAGACATTTTAACAAAAAATATAAACGCACTTCTAAAGCAAAACACTATTATTATTATTTAATTCCGCCCAGCCCGTTCCATCATCGGGCTACCAGACGTATGGCGATGCGTCATCGGTACATGGTGGACATCCCACCCATACGCACAAAACGTTTTAGGGACACTTTTATTATGCGTACAGCTAAAGAGTGGAATTCCCTGCCGGAATCTGTGTTTCCCGATAGCTACAATCTAGGGGTCTTTAAGTCAAGAGTGAATGGTTTCTTCTAGTCAAGCGTGCTTCACCGTCGACCACATCATCGCTTACCATCAGGTGAGATAGTGGTCAAGCGCAAGCCTGTAGACAATAAAAAAAAACAAATCGAAAAATAAATTTGTTTTCTGAAGTCGGTGTCTTTGGTACCTACTGTTTTTTGTTTTTCGACATCGACTTTAGAAAACAATATTTTTCGCTTTGTAGTATTTTGATTTGAAAGTTGGTTATTAGTTTTTGTTAAAAAAGTTTTATCTAATTAAATTAATAATATTAACTCAATTTCCCCCTGTAACGTGCTTACTCAACCAATAACCTAATCAGATGGCTAACAAAGACGTCATTGTGCACCAAACAATGACAGTGTATTCACTGATCAACTGTGTCACTGGCATATTGAGCAACCGACTCTACTACAACCGAGTTATTCAGCCACTGAGTTACCGGCAACTAAGTTGACAGGACACGGCGCGAATTGCATTGCGTGTAGGAAATTGCCAATAGAACTAGGTGATTGGTTACGTTGATTGAATGCTGGTACTAAACAGTTAGTTTTGGTCGTTAGTGATTTATGGTGCGATTGTTTGGTTATTATTTAATCAAAAGAAGTTTAAAGGGATCGTAGTAGGTGACTTTCTGTAGTTTTTGCCTACACCCATGAGAAAAAAGGCGTGAGTTTATATTTGTATGTAACCATTTAATTTTGATCTTTAATACTAACACTAGAATATCATTTAAATATCAATTATCTGTCTCACCGTAGTACAGTTTAAATTAGTACAGGGAACAGGATGAATCAGTTCCGTTTTTTTTCAACCTTTTAGTGCCTATCTACAAAACAGTTAACTGTCTGGCAACCTTATTACGTACCTATCTATGAAGCTTTGATAAATTTTGCAAGGTTGTTTGTTGTTTTCTGAATCTGTTACTACCAACTCTTCTATAACTCTTATCAGTATCCTAATTACCTGCATTTCGTTTTATCGCTGACAGATAGATAGATATCCATGACATTGAGATTCCAGTTGGTGTCTCTTACCATATCTTTTATCTTTACTCGCTGAAAGTACCTTTTTATTAGTCCAGTAGCAATTGTACCTATCTACGTAGATCATTTAATATTGTTGTCTAGCCTGTAAGCTGTTGAACTATATCCTTTTAATACCCTAGGGAAAAGGGCTCGAATCATAAACCAGTCCCTCATCAAATTCACTGATATTAACATTTTACAACTACCCTCAAGTCGTCCAGTGTACGATGCGCCTACCCTCAATAATCCTATTAATATTGTCTTGTCGTGCACTGGTCTATTATAGGTCACCGGGGACGGACGTGTATTGTGTCCGGCTGTAATATGTAGATTGTACGGATTATTGTCCAATACAATTTAGTTATGATTGATTTCAGATAATGTGATGTGCTTGGCTTGTTGTATGTTTTGGTAGAAGCACAGATACTACAACAGGTAGACTTCAACCTGTAGCTATGATTAAACAGTACCCAAAATAGGTACAATCATTATCCTAACCTTATTTCAGAATATTTGTTTCTGTAACATAACCTCGATTGTATTTTCTTTTCAGAATGATCCTTTCTGTAGAGATTTATTTTTCTACATGATATTGCTACAGCAGATTTTTTGCAAAGGCTTGCATTTAATTTTTTAAGCAATATACATTTACATTGTAAAACTCTTAGGGACCAGCCATTTTTTTTTTTTTTTTTTTTTTTTTTTTTTGTGTGGAGAAATGCTCATGCATACTGCACTACCACGGGGAGATAGTGCAGTTATGTGGGACTCTAACCCACTAAAACTCCACGGTGTCCTCCAGTGCCGCTTATGGCGGGAACACGGGCACGCGTTAGCACTCACCGCGAACCCGCCGCGGCTGTCCGTCACCGGACCCTCCTCGGGGGAGTACCCCCCATCACCGGCGCACCAGAACACACTGTACGCCGTGACCACCCCAGGGACCAATTCAGCACATGGGTGCCAGACGACCCCGTGTATGTCACCCTTGGTCCCACTGTGACGGGTCGAGGTCAATGGCCCCGCCACCTACCATTTTGCGGCCGCAGGGGATAGGGAGAGCGGCTAACGCTATACCGACACTCCTCTTCCCCTGCGGCCCCACCGCGTCCGCCATCAGACGGTGGCGACCCCGTCTAGGCCACGGAAGGTAGGGAGAGCGGCGCACCGCAATACCGGCACTCCTCTCCCGCCGCGGCCTCCAACCCTCAGCCGCGATATCGTATGGGACCTGGAAATCTCCATAAGACATCGCGACCCGCCTCAGTTGCGATGTTGCCAGGTAGACTTCAACCTGTAGCTATGATTAAACAGTACCCAAAATAGGTACAATCATTATCCTAACCTTATTTCAGAATATTTGTTTCTGTAACATAACCTCGATTGTATTTTCTTTTCAGAATGATCCTTTCTGTAGAGATTTATTTTTCTACATGATATTGCTACAGCAGATTTTTTGCAAAGGCTTGCATTTAATTTTTTAAGCAATATACATTTACATTGTAAAACTCTTAGGGACCAGCCTGATGGCGCGACGCAATTCAACGCAAAATCTACGTTCATCAAATAACCGCCTTCGTCAATGTACCACTCACCGCACTGACTTCATTCACCGTTCTTTCTCTGTTTCATCTATTTCTCTGTGGAATACGCTTCCCCAGGATATCAACATAGAAACCAACCGAATAACCTTATTATTATTACCTTTATTATGCGTAAAGCTAAGGAGTGGAATTCCCTGCCGGAGTCTGTTTCCCGATAGCTACAATCTAGGGGTCTTTAAGTCAAGAGTAAATCGTTTTTTTCTAGGCAGGCGTGCTTCACCGTTGGTCGACGGTCATCATCGCTTACCATCAGGAGAGATAGTGGTCAAGCGCAAGCCTATAGATAATAAAAAAATATACAAAGTTCGAGAACACATTCGCAAGAAGTTGGCAGTAGTATCGTAACAGCGCAATTTTTTTTCGTATTGTCTATTCCAACTATTTGTTTAAGTATATTCCTATATTTAGTTTATTCGCTTCGGTATTTATTGTATAATTATATTGTATTTATTTCTAGCTTATCTTTACGTCTTATCATTAAATCTATTTTATCATCGTTATTGCATCTACCAGTATTTTTGTCTGCATCACAAAAAGTTGACTGGTAGAAAATGCTTAAGGCATTAAGTCCGCCTCTGTACGTTTGTGTGCTTAAAGTATTAAATAAATAAATGTAAATCGGTCGAATTGCATCGATATATGTCCATACGAAACTGCTTGCAATTTTACTTAGTAAAAATCACTTATTAGTGTGATATAAATCGAATCACGTCGAGCTATAAATTCGCTTAAGCAACAAAGTCGGAAAACTTAACTCTGCAAGACAAAAATGAATGAATAAACACTTCCAAGCTTAAAGGAGTAAGTAATTGCATTCTAACAAAGGAGGAGTTTCATGCAGTAGCGCAACAAGCACTGCTTTACTGTGACTCGTTGTTTACCACAATGCAGCGCCATTCATTATTTGCAGCTACGCAGGTGGAAAGTATCTTGCAATCTCATATCTATTTATTCATGACTAGCTGCCGCTCAATGCTTAATTATTTATTGCATACCATAATGTATATAATTGGTAGGGAACTAATTATATTATATTATATCAGTCACAATTATGGACATGATAAAGGTACTATTGGAATGCATCCAAGCGTCATGTTCGTGAACGGGCGCCATCAGTTAGGATTGGTGTTAACTTAGCTGCCTTGGCCTGTTATTGTATTTTTTAATTGCTCTAGATGCTTTTACGTGCACGTCTTTTTATATCTTTCTCACATATATGTATTTTTCAACAATAATGTTGTAACCAAATACTTGTACCACAAGGAAGTGTGTTGGGCCTAATCCTGTACTTGGTATACAAATGTGATATCCCAGAGCTGGAAAACAACACCATAGCGACCTTTGCTGATAATACTGCC
This sequence comes from Orthosia incerta, assembly GCA_948252205.1. NCBI lineage: Eukaryota > Metazoa > Arthropoda > Insecta > Lepidoptera > Noctuidae > Orthosia > Orthosia incerta. The sequence goes on along the minus strand of OX411762.1, from coordinate 12,582,126 downwards.
ATTCTGGCTACTGGTTCAAACCACAAAGCAGCGGTAGAAAAAAAAGTTAACGAGTGGACACAAAAGTGGAAGATCAAACTGAATGAGTCAAAATTGATTCACATTAACTATATAAACGGCATGCAAGTGCTATAACTTTTGATGCCAAATTGCGATGAAAAAAAAAAAGGAAACGGTAGGAACTCGATATACGGTACAAAAATATGTATTGGTTACATACAATTATAATATAGAAGCATATTCGCAACAAAGTCAGAAAACTTAATTCTGCAACAAGACAAAAATGAATGATTAAACACTTCCAAGCTGAAAGGAGTAAGTAATTGCATTCTAACAAAGGAGAACTTTCATGCAGCTGCGCAACAAACACTGATTCACTGTGACTCGTTGATTAACAAAATGCAGCGCCTTTCATTATTTGCAGCTATGCAGATGGAAAGGATCTTGCAATCTCACGTCTATTTATTCAAGGCTAGCTGCCGATCAATGCTCAATTCTTTATTGCATACCATAATGTATATAATTGGTAGGGAACTAATTATATTAGTCACAATCATGGACAATATGACAAAGGTACTATTGGAATGGATCCAAGCGTCATGTTCGTGAACAGGTGCCATCAGTTGGGATTGGTCATAACTTAGTTGCCTCAGCCTGATATTGTATTTTCAGTTGTTTGTTACTCTAGACGCTTATACGTGCTACTGCACGTCTTTTTACATCTTCTCACATATATGTATTTTTCAACAATTATGATGTAACCAAATATTTGTAATTCAAACTGATGGAAAAGAGTATCCGTGGAGTTTCTTGCAAATTCTTCTCCGTTGAAACCTACTGACGCTTGCGAATTTGCAACTAGAATAATCTTTTTTTTGTTTAACTGTTTGTGTGTTTAACTGTGATGTGATAATGTACACTACAGTATATCTACCATCTTAAGTAGTAAGTTCAGCTGATACAGAAACGGAAAACAAAATGAGTGTATTTTTCATATGGCTACAGGTATTCATAGAAATCATATTCCTTTTCGTTGTAAAGAACTTATGTATCATGCCGTGCAAATGAAAAACAAACAACAATAGCAAAATAAATTACCCATGAAACTGTTTTATTTAAATCCCGCCAATATTATCTGAACAAAAACCAGCGTTGAGGCACTTACAGTATTTCTGAGCGATTTTCGCACGCCTCTTAAGTAAATATTTACGGAATATTACATCGTTCTCAATAAGAATCGAGTAATTCTCAATAAAACGATATCGATATTGGTAAAGCTTCATCGAATCGACACGAAAATATCGAAGGACATTAATATTTATAAATATAATGATCGTGAAAGGTACTCAATTGTTATTTTATTAATATACGCTGAGTAAATCGATTGAATTTATAATGAAGTCTACTTCGAAACAAAGTGATTGATCTAAAATGTATGATCATTAAAGAAGACAATAAATATTTAATTTACCAAAAAATTTAAAAATAAAAGGAGTTCTGGGGGGTGACCATAAGCTCTTAGAGCGGTATCAATTTGAGATCGAGTAAGTGACAGATGTATACACGTCAGATACATCTGTCCCTTATTCGATCTCAAATTCACCCCCCTGAAGTGCAATTACTTAGGTATTTGTTTACAAGACGCTGATTTTATTTTATGCACAGATCTATTATGGTCGTTGATTTTCTGAACTCGGGGGCGGCAAATGTGCGGCCGTTAAAGTCTTTCTGTTGAAATAAATGATAATGACGACAATCTATTATTGTTATAAGTGCCTACTACACTACACTCATGATAAATCTTAAAAATAATGCAATCATCATAATGGTCAGATGAAATTACCTACACCGATGAGTAACGCCTGATCACTCATCGAGCTCTTTGTGAGAACACCTATACCTACAATAAAAACCTTTTCGAAGCCAACGCTAACGCTGCGCTGTCACAGTGGAATAATGTTAGAAGCTTATATTAAATCATCGACACTAAGAAGAAGGTCATAATAATACGAAAACGTTATAATACAAACCTTATTTACAAGACTGTAGGTGCAGATAATAATAATAATAATAAAATGCAACAGTATGTAATTAAAATGAATAAATGGAATAATAATAATCTTTATTCAAACTTCAAATTGGTAAAATATACTAATAGGTCTTATATATAAAGTGGGTACAACAATGTTAGGTTAGTACTAGGTGACCCTGTATCACAGGCGGCAGGGGTTCAAACAATGCAATTGGAAGGACAAGGAATTTTTACAATATTTTTCTTAACATTAGAATAGTGACAGAGATATATTGATTATATTCAAAATTAAATTCTATTAATAATGATAAACATTATATGATTTCTAACTTAGCTTAGATAACGTTAAATTGATTGCACTTCATTATTTACACACACGGACAACGAACTTTGAGCGTCAGCAGATATATGAGCTGGGTTAACTACTATTGCAAAATGTTTTCAAACCATTTTTCCAAAGTACGCACGGCGGAAAATTTCCTAATTTTCCCAACAAATCCAGGCGAAGTAGGTCAGTGCAGTGGCTTGTTCGTGTTGAGTCGGGCATCACGTGTTAAACACGGAAGTCTGGCCTTGAGTGTGACGCTCTAGGCGCCCTCGTAATCGACAGAGTTGATGTATCTGAATTCCGCTATCTTCCTTGCAGGGCACTCAGGATCTCCTGTTTTATGATTGCTGGGCTTTTTAAATCATGAGCAAGTTGCACATTTTGGTACATCAGGTTTCTTCACGCATTTTGTCATCGAGTTCCCTGTTTCACCACAATACCAACACGTCGAGTTGACATCTCTGCACGTTTTTGCTGCATGACCATACTGTTGGCACTTGTAGCACCGAGTTACCAGTGTAAAATCCCTGACAGGACAGGACGTCCAATTAATAAAAAGTATCGATTGAGCGATTAGGGCTTTACGTATATCAGCTGGTACTTCAATGACGTAGTTGCAGGTCGACGCATCTCTCTGCCCAGATTTGTGGCTTAATTTTACCACAGCCAAGAAGGTTTCTAAGGACATGTCTTCAAACTAGATAATGTGATTATGGGTGTAAAATGTCTACATCATTATTTCAGCCGAAAATCGCCCACTGCTGAATATGGGCCTCCCCCAAGTGTCGCCACATTGACCGGACCCGTGCGACTCACATCCAGCGGATCCCACAACCCTAACCAGGCCATCCGTCCATCTAGTGGGAGGCCTTCCAACCCCGTGTGTGTTCTCCGGTTACGCTCCAGAACGATTCGGCCCCATTGACCATCCATACTGCGAGCAATGTGCCGTGCCTACTGCCATTTAATTTCGCAATTCTTCGGGCTATGTCGGTAACTTTAGTCTTCCTACGGATATCCTCATATCTGGTGCGATCAGGAATGAAAATACCGAGCATAGCGCTCTCCATTGCCATTTGGGTGACTTTAAGTTTTCTGAATACCTACAAATTCCATGATTGAATTGTGAAATTCAGTAGTTCAAAATTTGACCACCATCTTGGGCAAACCACACCCTTCTACGATACTTCATCTTTATTAGTGTTACAAAGCAAACGAAATAGAACAGTTGTTCAAACTTCTCTGTTGATAAACTTCCAATAAGTCAACAAACAATAATACAAAGAAATCATTAAGATACTTATTACTTGTTGAAGAAAACCAACACTTCGGTTCATTGTAATTCTCAAAGTTTTCAAAAGTACCTAGACTCCAAATAACCCCAACTACTGTTTCGTTTGATCCACGATTTTGCCCACCCCGAATAACAAAATTTTAATGTCGTTATTATTTCGTTAGCAGAAACAGCTCACGCTTTTTCCCTTTAGGGTGAACAGAAACTACAGAACACCATTTGCTACGATCCTTACATCAGAACCTTAAGGTTGCCCTAGTTGATCACTCTTCCATACAAACGTAGTCCGGTGATTACTCCACTGTTTGACAATGTACGTTCAAAATAAAAAATGATATCAATTTGTCTCATCATTATCTAGCCTTGTATGGAAACAAAAAAGTAAAAAAGAAAAATAATTGAAAGTTATGAGCGTCGAAAGTTCCACATTTCAACACTGATTTTAACGCATCTTTGGGCGGCAATAAAAACCATAAGAAGAAGGAAAATTGCAAAACGGCAGGGATGGATTAGTAGTTCAACAATTCAAATAATTTTATTTAGAAAATATACATTTAGTAATTTTTTCATGATTCTAGACTCCCAAAGGTCTGTTTATAAAATTGCGCGCGCTCGTTTTCGTCCTAAATCATCAACCATTTCGCTACAAACTTGCAAAAGTGCTAATTCGTACGCGAACCGCGCACAAAATAGTTCGTGCCGTCGACTAGTGTAACCTTAAGACTAGAATATGTATTTCATTCCGTACAAAATGTTCAAAGATATTATAATTTACCGTTACGTAAGTGACTGCTTCTTCTGAAATATCAATCGGGCAAACAAACAACTAATTCCTTTGTAATTCAATTTCTGGAAATAATTATTGTTTTCTTCGAAGCTTTTCGTGGAGGTTTGAGTAAATAAATAAACAAAATAAGGATGTTTTTCAGATTATTGGACGACATTTTGTGGTCCATAATTAATGACGAAAAATAGCAACTGGTTCATTAGATTTTCTGGATTTATATGTCGTGGCCGGCTTTTAGAACTGATCACTTCATGATGTGCCCACTATTTCATGAAATGGTTGTATTTTATGAAATGGAAAATACTTGCTGACCACAGCATGGATAATATGGTCTGGCCAGTTCAATGAATAGTCAGCGTTTGATGATATGAACAGCTAAAAGCAAGGTTACTTCATGATATGGTCAAACATAAGTAATCATATCGTAAAATAGTTTCATTACACATCGTCAGAGGCGCTGAAATTGTTTTGTTTTCAAGAAGCTTTTATTAGCTTGGTATGTACGTATTGTATCTATGTAACGGAATCTTTGAACGGGATTTTAACCCCTTTCAAAACGTCGGATTATTTTGAAGCTTTGCACACTTATCCAGAAAGGTTCTGGAGTGGCGACCGCGAACCGGAAGACGTTGCGTTGGAAGGCCTCCCACCAGGTAAACCGATGACCTGGTGAAGGTTGCAGGAATCCGCTGGTTGCGGGACGCACGGGATCGGTCAATGTGGCGACGCTTGGGGGAGGCCTATGTCCAGCATATGATGATGATGATGACACTTATCAAGGACCGATGATGATGAAATAATTTTGGTGGCATTTGGGGAAGGCCTATGTTCAGCAGTAGAAGTCTTTCAGCTGAAATGATGATGTAATGTGTCGAGCATAGACCTAACTTTTTCGTGATTTATTTTGTTCCCATAGCAAAATTTATTCACAATAACGAGTACAATGACCTTTTTTCAGAACATTTAAAAAGTTAAAAGTTAAAACCAGAGGATTATTTATGCTTTCAGATGTGGGCAAAGGCTTTCAGAATGTGGTTTTCAGAGCTAAGTTAATTTATGAGTGGATTGCTAATATTTTACAGGCCCTTTGTTGAAGGCAATTCTATTTCTGTATAAATTATATCTAAAATTTAGAATGAATGTATTTATTTTGTTACAAATGAGTAGCGGATTGTGGCTTAATAATAAGGAACCACACGAGTAGTTTGAAGGTTAAGGTTTCCGTGGTCGGTCTATGATTGGGAGTCAATTCATTACATATACCGAGACTCCTCTGTGCCTCGGTAAGCACATTAAGCTGTTGTTTTATGCTGTAATTTTTTGATACTTTACAGTCGTTACTGGTATATAGTTGTTCAAAAGCCTGAAAAACAATTTTATAGCATGAGTATCGTATTATCCAGTTATAGGCTTGTGGAGGTCGGATATGAAGACACTCAATCTAAAATACTGATCATCATCATCAGCCTATTAATACTCCCACTACTGGGACACAGGCCTCTTCTCTGTGAGAGGGAATGGGCCTTCATCCACCGCGCGGGCCCAGTGTGGGTTGGTGGATATCTTCGAAATTTTGATTCTAAGACATTTCGGCCGGTTTCCTCACGATGTTTTTCTTCACCGTTTTGAGAGCAGTATTTATGAAACAATTTACACAAAGTAAAGCGCCTGCTTGGGTTCGAACCCACGACCTATCGTGGCTGATACCACTGAGCCACCACTGCCCTGTAAAATACTGGTGTTCAGCTGTATTCGGCAAGACTGACAGTCAATCTCAACATAGTTTTTTTTTATAAGTCTCGCGCTTTTGATAGTTCGATGAAACTGTGTTGTGTTGGGAAAAGGCTAAGCAGATGATGAAGTATATGCCTACCTACAAATGAAAACAGAATCATTCAGTAAGGTGGAATCAGACGGTTGTTTTTTCGTTCACCAGTTTTCACTTGATATGAAACTTTTGAACACAAAGTGAAACAAGAGTGCGGAATTAATTTATTAATGAACCGATCCAATAATTGGTTATTGGCATTCGGCATCTTTTACTCCACTCCTAATGAAGTCTGATCACAGAGAGAACTTTCACTCGATTCGGCCATTTTGTCTCGAGTCCTGTAGCAGAAGGACGTCAGGAAGATGAAGCGTAGAAGAATGTTTTTGTCTACGTCATTCCAGCTAAGCCGTGTGGACATATAATGAAAGAAAAATGAAGCGTTCAATCGAGTGAACTTTGTTTGTTTGATGCCACCTCATCATCATCAGCCTTTTAATGTTCCCACTGCTTGGACACAGGCCTCTCTGTGAGAGAGGGAATGTGATTCCACCTTTCGTTTTAAATATCAAGTATTCTAGAGCACACGATAAATAATTACCTACGCAGGTAGGTACTTGAAAGTTTACAGGTTCTTAAATTAAAGGTAAACATTGAACTGTTTGTTCAGGTCCGAACACTAAAGTATATATCTTCAACTTTAAAAGCTAGGTACAAACGTAAAATACATGCGCTAGGTATACATGGTGGGCAACCCACCCATACGCACAAAACGTTTTGCGAACACTTTTATTATGCGTACAGCTAAGGAGTGGAATTCCCTGCCGGAGTCTGTGTTTCCCGACAGCTACAATCTGGGGGTCTTTAAGTCAAGAGTGACTATGTTATTTCTGGGCAAGCGTGTTTCACCGTCGACCACATCATCGCTTACCATCAGGTGAGATAGTGGTCAAGCGCGAGTATAGAATAAAAATAATAAAATAGGGTTATCGTAAACAAAGAATCATTTAGCATTTAGTTCAGGCATGAGGGTCTGGCTCGTAGCTTCCAATAAATAGTTTATGAGAAAAGCATAACTTGAGGAGGATAGTAGAGTTAAAGGGTTTGATATAACACAAGAAAAATTAGATAAAAAAATACCCCCTACACCATATTTATTTCATGCTACATAATTTATCTAGTAGTAGACACGTTTCGACAATCAATTGAACACGTAATTATGACACGATATCTTGCGAAAACATCCCGATTAAAACAGTAATACGCCTGTCACTATTGAACGGCTGAACCGATTCTCATCAAACATAAATAAGAACACTCTCGATAATGTCAAATTTCAAACAAAAAATAAAACGAATTCAACGTCAGTTCATCCGTTTAGGAGCTATGATGCCAGAGACAGAAACACAAAAAAACACACACGTCAAACTTATAACACCCCTGTGGACCGACTACGGGGAAGCCAGCAGGGTTATGACTCTGTCAACGCTGTAGCAGTCTGCAGTATGGATCTTTTCTCAGATAATGGCAATAGGCTCGCTTCTATTACATGGGGCTTAAAACTGGTGAAATATCTGTGTGCTATTGGTCCATTGCAAATCCTGGGGAGAACAGAAAGACGTATTGTATATGAATAACATCGAAAGTATGTACAGTGTACACTCACGCTACTGGAGGAAAACTTTTCGGACAAACCTGTAAAGTTTGCCCCCTTGTCAAGCGCCATAATATTGGTGAATATTATTACTATTTAATTTATATTTAAAATAGGCACGTGCTTGACCACTATCTCACCTGATGGTAAGCGATGATGAAGTCGACGGTGAAGCACGCTTGCCTAGAAGTAACCTTTTCACTGTTGACTTATAGGGCCCGAGGTTGTAGGTGGTGTCTCAAACAAAGAAACCGTGGCGACGTACTGTACTGATTATACTGATTATTTTTTGTAAATCGATCGCGTTCGATTCCGTTACACGGATATAGATGGTGGTCTATCTATTGCCGTGGAACGGAACTGAACGCGATCGATTTACAAAAAAAAATCGGTATAATCAGATGAAAAACGCTAGTTACGTCGGCACGGTTTCCTTGTATGGGATGAGGAATCTGTATGCTAGTATTGTATTATCCGTGCTATAGAGAAACACAGACTCCGGCAGAGAATTTTACTCCTTAGCAGTACGCATAATAAAAGTGTTCCCAAAACTTTTAGTGCGTGTGGTAGTCCGATGATGAAACCAGCTAGGCAATGTTAGATCATGCAAGTCCATCGCACACTCCCCGAAATGTAATCGATGAAAAACCAACAAGCTAGCAACTCAGCGACGATGTTCAAGGCTGGAGCTCTTAACAGTGACATGACATACTCATTTCCGATGATTTTTTCTACTGAGATAGATTATATTTATAATTGCATCCTCTTGAAGTTCACAGAAGTACCTACCGCTGCACTTCACGCATAGAAAAGAAGTGATATGTGTAATGTAGTATAGCATTCGCGCTTTGTAGCAATTAAAGTGTTATTAAAATAATTAAAAAAATAAAGACATAGATAGAAGAAAGATAGGTCTGGTATCGGTACATATCGCTGTCAGCGATAAGAACGCCATTGTACCCATAGTGTTAAGATTTGTAATAGTAGATTAGTAGCCAAGGGCTGTAAGGCATCAATTGATGATGGGTCCAAAATGTAATCAGGTACAGGAGCGGGAATATACGCAAAAGGCTACAAATGTAGCAAAAGCTTAGGGAAGATGGCAACTGTATTCCAAGCAGAAACATAATTATGTCATAATAACCTGTGCTCAAGAGAATATAGATAGAGGGACCAGAGGTAAATCCATATATATTCTTAGTGACAGTCAGGCTGCAATCAAAGCCATGGCATCCTACAAAGTGGACTCCAGACTTATTCTGGATGCTGTCCGGACCCTAAACAGGGCAGCACAACAGGTTAAGACTTATGTGGGTCCCTGGACACAAAGGATTCCATGGTAACGAAGTGGCTGATGAACTGGCAAGAGAGGGCTCAGCAAATGATTTTGTGGGTCCGGAACCATGTGTAGGCATCTCGACGTGTCTCGTAAAAGCCGCATTTAGGGAGTTTGCAGATCATAGACAACAAACTTGTTGGCTGTCTAACGCCGGTCTACAACACTCCAAGAAATTCCTAGGCTCTACGTTCAAAGCCCGGGAATGCATTTGGAACATGAGCAGGGGGCAAATCCGCTACCTGCTTGGGGCCTTTACTGGGCACTTTGGAACCAACGACATGCTCATGAAGATGGGCCTAACCGCGACACCCATGTGAAGGTTGTGTGGGGAACATACGGAACGCATGGAGCACCTACTGTGCACATGCGATGCACTGGCTGGTAAGCGAATGAGTCTCCTAGGGATTGGGTATCCAAAACCAGAAGACTACAGGCTCATATCGCCAAATCTCGTTGTAAAGCTCATGAAAACGGTTTTTAACGAGATTGGGGAGGAGTAAGTTATCTAGGGGACCACAATAGATCTCAATGGGTCGAAGTGTCCGAGTTATTTCTCGGCCCCTCCATAAGATAAGATAAGATGAGGCATCAATTGCAGCCCGAGATATTTAGGCGCACGAGCGCAGCGAGGGCGCCTATAGTTCGAGGGTGCAATTGGTACTTACACCCGAGCTAACTATTCTGCTTTACATCTCGATTGTGAGGTAAGTAAAAAAAACGGCATTACAAGGATAAAATTGATGACTATTATACTCACACGAAGACAAGGCTGAATAGCAAAGCGACCTCTTTGGTCATTGGGCTGAATGCGTGATGTCTATTGCCAGTATGATGGTTAGATGTACGCGAACTTTTTGAAAGAAAGAAGTATTTTTTTTTAATTACTTACAGCCCTAGGGCGGTAAGTAATTAAAAAGAAATACTTCTGCTATTCAGCCTTGTCTTCACACGAAGACAAGGCTGAATAGCAAAGCGACCTCTTTGGTCATTGGGCTGAATGCGTGATATCTATTGCCAGTATGATGGTTAGATGTACGCGAACTTTTTGAAAGAAAGAAGTATTTTTTTAAATTACTTACCGCCCTAGGGCGTTTCTAGCTACATTATTACCCTAGAGCGCTAATTAGTCACCTACAAGCCCCATTTGGAGGTAATAAGAACCTACTTACCGAACATGAGAGATGTAAAAGAGATTTGTAAAATTTTTGTGTACAATCAAGTACATTCTGTTCTAGTTTATACTCAAAATAATAATGAAATGTTTAATAACCGTTCTTACATCCCTTTTGATACTGCCCTCTGGTGATTACATAGAGAACTTATGTTATCCAAATGGTGATTTATAGCGGTTCTTATAATTAAAGATAACAATAGGACTTTTGTAATTACAAGCGTATTTCAATTGTTATTTGGGTCGCTGAAGGTACATACGGTCCCGGCTTAAATTATAATTTTGCTCAACACTAATATGTAGGTCCACTTCTATTTTAATTTTAGGGCCAAACGAGAAATTAGAGGGATTGTATATGAAAGCAAATTGGATAAAAGTATCAGCTAATTTAGATGATTTAACATTGCGAACAGTTCGAAATTGTTATAAAAAAATAAATTTATTTTGTAGAAACTTATAAGCTTGTAATTCTATCAGACATTTCTATTTCTAAACGACTTCAAAAAAGGAGAAGGATCTACGATTGATGATATGTATTTTTACAAGCTTTTGTTTATCTTGCAATGTATGTTTGTATGTAAGTGTGTTCGGGTCAAATCTTGCAACTGAATTTGAAAGCAGTTATCCTCCACCGATTAAGATGAAATTTTGCATTCACGTTTAGTTTGGATGACAATGCATGGTTAGTTAAGTGATGTCATTCTAAATCCAATATGGCGGACGGCACAAGATGGCGGACTAGTTTTTTTTTGTGCACTCATGTATTAAATAATAATAATCTTTATTTCTCCATAAATGCATAACATTATTATGATCTAAAAATTGCTTAAGCTAGTGTTCCAGAGTGAAAAACCCTGACTTCTAAACTAGGTTTATATACCTGTATCGTAGAAGCCAGTGTACCTTCAAAGTGATGTGCTTAGAGAAAATAGGACACACATTATACACAATAATCCACTATGGCAAGTTCAAGAGAAACAAAATAAAAAATAAAAGTAATAATAATAAAATTATAAAATAATAATAAATAAAGAAAGATAAATAAAGGAATAAAAATAAAAAAGCATTAAATGAAAGTATAGTGTATGTCTCTTGGTGTATTTGTCTGGAGTTATGTGTGTGTGGGTGTTTGAGAGTGTGCGTATGTTTGAGAAAGAGTGTGCGTGACTGCGAGTGTAAGTATGAGTGAGTGTGCGAGCTTATGCGAAATTATAATAATTATCATAATTTAACTTTCAAAAAAGAAGAACCTTCACTATTTATTTATATGACAAATATTTCCCAAAAGAAGATCCTCAGTATTGCGATAAGTTAGTTTTAGAAGATATGCCTGTAACTTGGATTTCAACTGATATTTAGTATCGGGATAAATTTTTAGCACCTGATTGAGCTGGTTGTAAAGTTTCGTGCTGGTGACATAATAGTGTCTCTTGGCAAACGAATTTCTATGCGTCTCCTCAGGAAAAATCGTGTATTTAATTCTGCCTGTTGGCTCTGAGGATGGACGATTATGGTGCTTACGGAGCATTGACTGGAGGACATACAGCTGCCTGACAGTTAAAACATTAGATGCCGCATATAGCTGTACTGTGCAATATTTTAGCGGACGAGTGAGCAGAACCTTCAGAACAGCTCTATGTGCTCGTTCAAGTCGGATAAAATGGCTCCCAGTAGCTCCACCCCAGATTGGAATACAATAAACTAAGATCGATTGGCATAAAGCAAAATAAACCATCCTCAAAGTATCCTTATCAGCAGACTTGCGTAATTTTTTAAAAACGTAAATCAGTTTTCGAGTTTTACCAGAAAGTACATCCAGGTGTTTATGCCAATTGAGGTGTTGGTCAATATGTACGCCTAGGTATTTGACACTAGTGGACTGAGATACTGCAAGACAATCACAAATGGTGGAAGGCGTACATATGTGGACTCTAAGAGTAAGGGAAGGTGAAGGGCATAAATTTGACCTTATAGCAAATGGCATATAAACCGTTTTACTGACGTTTAGAGTGAGTAGGTTGTTACTCAACCATTCCATTACACGTGTAAGCGCATTCTCGGCATTCTGATAGCACTGGGCCCAGTCTACTCCATCTATAAGCAGGGAAGTATTATCGGCGTATGTAATGATTTTACATTTTTTAATGGGAAGTTTACAGAGATCATTTATATAGATAAGGAATAGAGTGGGACCCAATATGCTACCTTGAGGCACACCGTATGTAATGGGAAGCTCTTCACTCACATTTTGCCCAATTTTAACCACTTGAGTGCGATTCCTCAGGTAGTCCCTAAAGATATCTAGCACCAAGTCTCGAATTCCAATGCCCTCCATCTTATTCAGTAAATGAAAGGATTTGCTTAGAAGGATACAAAAAAAGCTTGTTTTAAGAAAAGATTTTTAATGAATAATTTTTTATGTCTATTTACGAAATACTCGTAGGTATAAAAATTTACAGAAGGATGTCATAGGTAATTCCCAAAAAATAATTGAATTTTCCTTGCAAAATTGACATCAGCTGACCGAAATTTGTATGGGAGAACATTTTTTTTTGAGAATTGACTAGTAGTTTCTTGGATGAAGGAGAGAGGGAGAGGTCACAGGGGGACCAAGCGTGCAATGCATTGGGTCGTCTGGCGCCCATGTGCTGGTTTGGTTCCTGGGGTGTTCACGGCGTGCAATGTGTTCTGGTAGGCCGGTGATGAGGGTACCCCCAGAGTTTTTTTTTGTGTTTTAGAGTCCCACATAACTGCGCTATCTCCCCGTGATAGCGCAGACATAAGCATTTCTCTAAACTAAAAAAAACCAACGACAATTTTACCTCTGTTTAATATAAGTTAAGACAAATGCAGGATAATCAAGATCAACTCTTCATTTTATTACAACTTCTATCTAGATCATAGCAGACTTTCTCACCATGTACAAGTTGTATGCCCAAAAACTTCTCCTATTCCTTTTATAGTTCGCCTCACATAACATAGAACTCGAAATTCTTGTAATCAGATTTGATTTCGCCGGATTGTAGGTCAAGAGGGCATACAAAGGGATTGTCAACGATATACTTAGAAGTTTTGTGGTGAAACTTTTTTTGGACCCTTGACCCTTTCTACAAGATCAATAAAAACATCACAAAGTAGAATTTTATCGAAACTCTATGGATGTGACCTTTTTGACTTTATTTTACTACGCCTCTTTACTCTCTAAACTTGTTTATAGGAGACTAACTTCTGCTAGCGGGTTCACTCGCATGAAAGTTGGAAATTATCCCAGGGGAAAAACTTCTTGAAATAAAATTATCCTACGACCTTTTCTAAGGTTCAATCGAAACGTAACAAACAGACGAGCCCCATCTCTTGTTCTGCTGTTTACGAAAAAACAATGTACCATAAGATACCTTTGCGAGGCTAGAGCTAGGCAAAGACTAACGGCGTAGCTAGGAGGAAATCTATTGGGCACGCCACAATTGCGGCGGTAAGGCCCCTCTTTGAGGAGTGGCTTGAGCTTGAGAAACAGCCGTGTCCGGTGAGGACCTGTTCAAGATAGGGCGGGAGGAAACGCCCGGGTGTCACCATTATGTGGACCACTCGGAGGACACGGTGGAGCATACGGTGGAGATCTGCCCTGCCTGGGCGGAGCACCGCCGTGTCCTCATAGAGGCGATCGGCGGTGACGACCTCTCGCGTCCGGCCCTGGTCCAGGCCATGGTACGGAGCGAGAGGGCATGGGAAGCTGTCTCCTGAGTGACATACGCAATTTTTTATCCCGAAAACGGGTCTTGTGGGGTGGTCCACGGGAACGAAGCCGCGGGGAACAGCTAGTTGAAAATAAGTACAAAGAATTATCAACATGAAGAATAAGTATCTAGTTTCGCATTTATACTATTGATAATATATGTTCTGTGCAACTACAATCATCGCATTTCCGAATACACACGAATGCATATTTCCATGTCCATCAATTATTAGATTAATCGTGTATAATAATTTGAATTCAGAACCAAGTACTTTATTGTTGTTTTGATTTGATTTCCGTGTACAATATTTAAGGCTGTAAAAATAACAGCTCTCCTCCGATTTTTTTAATAAATTACATTACGTTAAAAGAGTATTAAAAATTCTATATACTTCCAAGTTGATTGAGAGCGTCCGGTCTGCACCAAGTGCAAAGGGCAACTAATAGGAATCCGAGGCCTGACGAAACATGAAGTTTGCTGAGGTACATTAAGAAAATGTTTGCACTGTAACTATCTTCAGTCTGCAGCTTCGTCTGCTTGATATTTGCACATTTGGTTAATTATTATTCCAAAGCAACATATTCTGATCTCCTTCTCCAAGATCTACCTTTATGCCAAAGATAACTAAAATTATAGCAGCGGTTTAGGCGTGAAAAAGTAACAAACAAACAGACAGATAGACAAAGTTCGACGATCGAGATAGACGAATTTGCCCATAAGGAAGTCTGTCTCTAGTGTCTATCTGCCTAGCGTTTTCCCAACTATATTGGGATCGGCTTCCAGTCTCACCGGATTCAGCTGAGTACCAGTGTTTTATCAGACCTCCACAACCCAGTAACTGGGTAACACGGTGCCCCTTGGCAAGACTGGTGTCAGATCTCAAGCTTCAGACTACCCGTCACGACTTTCAAAGATCTTCAAATGACAGCCGGGACCAACGGCTTAACGTTCTTTCCGAGGCACGGAGGAAACTCGGTATGTTGAAAATGGTCACCCATCCACGGACCAACCTCGTCAAGCGTTGCTTAACCTTGAAGATCGACCCGTTCGGCTGTTTTTATTTAGCCACGAGCTCTGTCTAGTGTGGTCAACCGAAAAAAGGATGATAGGATAAAATAATAGAGATGCGTTAATCCAACTTTTCTACCAATTTTAAACTACAAACAGTAATACAAAAGTCCATCATCATCAACATTCCGCTGCTGAACATAGGCTGCTCCCAAGTGACGCAACACTGACCGGTTCTGTGCGTCTCGCGTCCAGAGGAATCCCGTAATCGTAACCAGATCATCGATACACCTGTAAAATGATGGTCCACACAAATTAAAAAATGCAGGCCCAAAATCGCGATACACAAAGTAACAGTACTTTATGAGGGTATAAAATATTATCAAATTTAACAATTTTGTCCGTAAAGCCATTTGTGCGGCATTTTAATACTCTTTTTATGACTTTTTTACAGTTTTATTTTTTAATTAAAAACGTATTTTTGGTACGTAAAGCAGTCACAGAGTGTTCATTTGCTTATATTTTTAACTAGCGGACGCCTCGCGGTTTCACCCGCGTAGCGCCCGTTCCCGTGGGAATACAGGGATAAAAAGTAGCCTCTGTCACCCGGGGATAGTGTAGCTTCCCAAAGTTGTTTTTTTTTTTAAATGGGTCCATTAGATTTTAAGTTTATTCGTTACATACAAAAATACTATATTAGTATAGCAAAGCTGCCTTTTTCACAAGAAATGTGTCCTTGGGGTTGACAGCGAGTTTTTCGTTATTTTTTATGCCTATAAACTTATAATTTTTCTTGAGAAGAGTTCATGTTCTTTTAAAAAAAAAATCAAATTCAAAAAATTCATATTCAAAAGTCATTTATTCAAACTAGGCTGAGAATCAGCACTTTCCGAACGTCAAAATTACATAAGACAGTCCCCCAAAAACGCCCGCCCTTCACCACTTCCTAGTGCTTTTGCTGGGATGAAGAAGTGGCGCAACAAACTCCCCAGCAGCACAGCTGTCTGTTCAATTAGAAAAAAAACAAAATCTTGATTCTATACAATAGTATGCAAATAGTTTACATTACTCAACACAAAAAATTTAAAATGAAATATATTTGCCACAATGACAGGTAGCACACACCAATATACCAACAAAAACATCGAAATCTAAACTCAAGCGAAAATAAAAACTGAAAATAAAAAACGTAAGCAGAACTTAGTACCCGAATCATAAAGCCTCCAGGCATAAAGGGCGTCCCCCGGGGGCTATATGTAGGCACATATAGCTAATACAGCTGTAACTCGAAGTCACATAATTATGATAAACTAGGACCATCGAAGTAAAAAATAAATCAACAGTTAGGCAAGAATAATATATGATACAATGTCGAGGTCGCTAGCTAACCACATATTGCAATACAACTCATTAAAAAAAAAACATTGTAGTGAGTCGATTATGTCAATAATATGACAATTAAATTAAAATAAATTGACTTATACTGTCAAAATAAAAAAACAATTATATAACTCATATAACCTGTCTGTAGGTAAGCTCATTCTGGAGAAACAACACAAACATTGTCTTGAGTTAATCACAGCGACCAACTATTTTTATCGTTTAAGTAGTCGTTAATAGAATAGTATGCCTTTGAACAAAGGTTTGATTTTACTTTAACTTTAAACGCATTAAAAGGAAAATCTAGAAGAGCAGAGGGTAGCATGTTATAAAAGGTTATACCAAGCCCAACAAATGAGTTATGAACCTTATGAAGCCGGTGAAAAGGAGCTCGTAATTTTTCCTTATTTCTGGTGTTAATATTGTGAATATCACTGTTTTTAGTGTAAAAGTGTATATTTTGCCTAATATATAAGTTATTGGCGAAGATGAATTGTAAAACACTTTTGAACAAAACTGTTTAACATAAAACGCCATTAAAATTTACAAGTTAGATACAGTTAGATTTTTCAGATTTATGTGGTCTACAATTGAATTTTTGGGTCTGTCTACTTTGTGTAGAAAATTAAGAGTAGGCATTAGTGTCTCATATACATCAAATCATTACCGTAATAAAACTATTCTGTTGCTAAATAATTCTCAGCCCACAATATTCTAGTTATCATAGCTACAGTGGGTTTCGAATATTAATGTCATTAGTATTGCCAAACTAGCCGCCAGTGCTGCCATCTATAGTGCATCCGTGAGCTATGCAACAATTGCAAATAGTTCATGAAGCCACATCAGCTACATAAGGCTGGTTATACACTTAAAATTATTGGGTTACTAGCTGTAGCTTGGGCCTTCATTTATAATAAAATAGACTATGTGCTATTGCACTCAAGTGCTTTTGGCACGCTAGTTACAAAAAAAAAACTAGTGCTGCTAGTAGCTGGAGCGACCATGAGGACTGGGTTTCGATTTTCGACTCTATTTCGATTAAGGTAAGGTTTAGCGGGTCAAATTTTATTTATAATATCAGTTGAATAATGTAGCAACAGAGTGTGTGCAATTTTACACCTGTATTCAGTCGGATAATTCTATGACAGTGCTGTGAAGTGAAGTGTTTTACGCGCCGGTCGTTCGCCGCCATTGGTACAATAAGAAGCTTCAGCATTTTCATGCTGAATTTTGCAATAATGTAATAATGTAATGTAATGTAATGCATAATTTTGACAAGTTTTCTCTTGTCAAAATTATGCATTACAGTTTGACCAGTTCTTAATTTAAAAACCGTTGATTAGACTTTCCGTTAATAAATCGTCTTCGACTTGCCGCTATGAAATACTTACTAAACTGACCTAGTAAATGTAACAGTTGACAATAATGTTAAAAGTATTATACGTTTATTTTACTTTTGGCCGCAAATCAAAAAGGTAAACATTGGATAATGTATTTTTTTGGATGCATAACATACCTGATGTCTGTTTTTCTCAAAGACAGATTTTCTCAAAGTTTCTCTCATATAAATGAGATAAAATAAAAAAAAAAACAAAATCAAATATTTTTATTTTACATAGGCCTACATGGGCACTTATAAAACGTCGACAAAAGGTGCACGGTTCGGGTTAGTCGTTTCCTATGGAGAAGAACCGGCAAGAAACTCCATGGTTACTCTTTTAAATTTGTTTGTGTTTACAATATTTCCATGTTACAGCATTAGTACTTGGATATGGGGGGACAACGTAGGCCCGACAATAAGTCGTACAAAATTGAAAAAAAACAAACATAAAAAAATAATGTACGAAATAATAAGTTAACAAATGTTAACAATCATCTAGAAAGCCTACAATGTTCACACATTCACAATCGGTAAATGAATCTATACAAAAGTAAAAAAAAAAAAAAAACTTTGAGAAGTCTCGAGACAGTGTCATTCTATCAACGTTGGCGATGGTCGAAATGCCAAATTGTAAGGGATTGATCACGTGACATTTTGAGAGCGTTTGACATTCCCATACTTTTTCTCATAAACTTTGAGAAGTCTCGAGACAGTGTCATTCTATCAACGTTGGCGATGGTCGAAATGCCAAATTGTAAGGGATTGATCACGTGACATTTTGAGAGCGTTTGACATTCCCATACTTTTTCTCATAAACTTTGAGAAGTCTCGAGACAGTGTCATTCTATCAACGTTGGCGATGGTCGAAATGCCAAATTGTAAGGGATTGATCACGTGACATTTTGAGAGCGTTTGACATTCCCATACTTTTTCTCATAAACTTTGAGAAGTCTCGAGACAGTGTCATTCTATCAACGTTGGCGATGGTCGAAATGCCAAATTGTAAGGGATTGATCACGTGACATTTTGAGAGCGTTTGACATTCCCATACTTTTTCTCATAAACTTTGAGAATAATAATAATAATAATAATATCGTTTATTTATAACATAAGGCACATTTTACAATAAAAATATCTTAAAAATATAAAAGAAGACAGTTGCTTATTTGCCTGAACTAGGTTGAACCTGTGTTTCAGACTATGAAGTGCTTAAAACTAATAATAATAATAAATTAACAATGACATAGCTTATATATGAATACTTAAATTAAAGACAAAGCAAAATTATTATTTTGTTACAGCCAGGAGATCTTCTGTCTCTCCGTAAGAGATGCAAAGCAGATGTTCAATAATAGTCTTTTTACAGCTAAAATAATTTAAGTTATAGATACTTAATTTTCTATTTAATCTATTGTACAGAAATGGTCCTAAGAATGTAAAGAATCTATTTACAAATACATATTTTGAGGATGGATTAGAATCGCAGACAATATCATTTCGTCTCTTATTATTTATGTATTCGGCGTTATAGGAAAGCATGGTGTGTTGTTTTAATACTAAATGCATAATGAAAAGCTGGCGAACAGTCAGCACGTTGCAGGATTTGTAAAGAAGATCAGTAGGGTAGAGAAAAGGGTGGAAATAGGCTACTTTTAAAATTGCTCTCTGAGCCCTTTCAAGAGGCAGTAGATTCGTTTTTGGTGCCCCACCCCATGAGGTGATACAGTAATTGATTACAGATTGACCTAGGGCCAAATAGACTTGTTTGATCAATTTTGAATCTGCAATCGTTCTCAACTTTTTAAAAACATAAATTAATTTGCGCACTCTATTTACTAAGCTATCAATATGAGGTCTAAATGAGAGTGTTTCATCTATAATAACCCCGAGATATTTTATGTTGCCTGTTTTGAGGATAAATGGACAATTACACATGCTGACTGGGTGGGATCCACATTTATGGGCATACAGATGAGAGTTAGCAATGTTAAATTGAGGCTTGCGCATGGAGAAGTGAATATATTTTGTCTTGTCAGCATTTAGTGTTAGTAAATTGTTTTGTAGCCAATTTGTCACAGTATTGAAACCTTGTTGAGCATATTCGTACAATTCATTATTGGTTTTCGCGGTAAAGATTAACGCCGTGTCGTCGGCATATGATATGAGTTTGCCTTGTTTAATATCTAAATTACACAGATCGTTAATGTAAATCAGGAATAGGGTTGGGCCCAGAATGCTTCCCTGGGGAACACCATAACCAGTATTTTTTTGCTCATCGCTAATAATGTCGTCTATTTTAACACATTGAGATCGTTCATCTAAGTAGTCAGCAAAAAGTTTCAGCGGTGTTCCCCTTATTCCTAAAGCCTCTATTTTTTTTAGAAGCATAGGAACGGACACCGTATCAAAGGCTTTTGCTAGATCAAGGAAAACCCCCAGGGTCTGGTTTCCTTTGCCAAGTTCTTCTGCGATATAATCTGTCAGACTATGCACCGCATCGGCTGTGGATAGTTTGGCTCTGAATCCAAACTGCGCAGATGATAATAGTTTGTTTTTTTCTAGATAATTAACTAGACTACTGTTAACAATTTTCTCTAGTATTTTAGATATTGAAGGGAGTAAAGATATTGGTCTATAATTATTTACTAAGTTTTTGTTTCCAGATTTAAAGATAGGGATTACAACTGCTTTTTTCAGACATCTAGGGAAAATACCTTCAGATAAACAAATACGAAATATATGCGTTAAGGGAGGTACTAGGATATGCTTAAAGGTTTTAAGGATCTTATTGCTTATATTATCCCATCCAACTGCACAGTCATCCTTTAGTCCAGATATGATTCGAGTTATTTCATCTTCGTCAGTATCCAGCAATCCAAAAGATTTTAAAGAACATCTATTATTTTGGGAAGATGGTAGAACACAGTAATGTTTTGGAATCTGTTCGGCAAGAGTCTTCCCAACATTTGCAAAAAAGTTATTAACGTGGTTGGCTGACAAGAGAGGTGATGGATTAGAAAGCAGCAAGCTCGAATTTGATTCACGCTGTTTCGTCCTATAGGTGACGTTCTTAATATGTTTCCAAAGTTGCTTGCTATTTTTTCCTGCTCTATTTAATTCATTTTTATCGTAATTAATTTTTAAGTTCTTTAGGAGGTTGTTGCAAAAATTTCTGTATCTCTTATAGGTTATTTTAATGATTAGATTATCAGGGTTACTCCTAGATCTCTGATGAAGTTTATCTCTGTGTCTTATACACCGAATTAGGCCAGGAGTCATCCAAGGCTTGATGTTACGAAGTTTTTTGTTTACTATAATAGAAGTCGTATTACGTAATATTGCTAATTGAACATGTTTTATTAAGTACGATAAAGCAAAATTAGCGTCAGCAGTATTGTAAACTGGGTTAAAGTCAAGATTGCATAAATCACATTCGAGTTTGTTTATGTTTAATTGCGTTTTCGTCTGGGGACGATTTAGCTTAGGCAGCGTTAAGTTTAGGGTTAGTAGAACAGCGTGATGGTCTGTAATAGTTGAGTTAGTAACAAGCGTAACATATGAAAAGTTAGATTTGATCATCATATGATCCAGACAGGAACCACTCTGATGAGTAGGCAAAGTATGTGCGGGGAGAAAACCATGGTATGAGCAGATATTAAGGTAATCTTGGGCCCCAGGGTCGCAGTTTTCCGAGTTAATGTTTATATTTATATCACCTGTTAATATAACATTCTTAAATGAACTTAGTGCTTCAAAGATCTGGTTTAAGGATGCGTGAAAAGAGTCTAAATTTCTTGCAGAAGGGGACCTATAAACAGTGATTATTGCTGTACTTGTACCAATTTTGATGACCAAACAATTACACACACAGTCTTGAAGTATTGGTTCTTCGATTGTGACCATTAATGATTCCCTACAATAAACAACCACACCATCGTTTTGATTGTTGTTCACTGCAGTATACAATAAGTTGTATCCCGGCATTACTGGAAGGTGTTCCTGTCGGTTATATAGCCAGCACTCGGTTAGTACCATTATGTCACAATCAAAGTTAAGTCTGTGAAGAAAAACGTTAAAGCTATCTATGTTCTTATAAATACTGCGAATGTTTTGAGTCAGTATGGTTAGTGAGTTTTGATATTCAGAAAGATATTGCCTGCAGTCCTCAACCTCACATGACTTTGCATCGGTACGAAATGTATTATCTATATCGGTCAATAAGGTATTATCCATAGTATAAGAAAAATATAAACAATAAAATTAAGTCTTAAAAATATTCGAATATGTGGCGCTCTTAGGCGCCTTCATAATCAATCGAGTTAATGTACCTGTTTTCGGCAGATTTTTTTGCAGGACACTCTTGTTCTCCCGTTTTATGGCTGGCTGGTTTTTTGAAGCGCAGACATGTTGCACATTTTGGCGCTTCGGATTTCTTTGTGCAGTCGGAGATAGTGTGTCCTTCTTCACCGCAATGTCCACATGTGGGGGCAGCTACTTTGCATGTCTTAGCCGCATGACCGTACTGCTGGCACTTGTAACATCTCGTTACCAGTGTGAAGTCTCTTACCGGGCAGGAAGTCCAATTTATGAACAATCTCTCTTGTGAGATTAGAGCCTTGCGAATGATCGCAGGGACTTCTAAGATGTAGTTGCAGTTCTCAACATCTTTTCTACCAGATTTGTGGCTCAGTTTGATTAAGGACAAGAAGGTATCTCTGGATATAGTTGGCAGTTTTTCGGCTAAGTTTTGATCGTAAATGGATTTATATACCTCATTTTCCGCCATTGATGCTGGAACTCCAATCACTATTATGCGGGGTTTGCGCTTTTTCGGTTCATCGACGGTAAGCCCTGACGAAGCAGTTTGTACTGATTGCCTCAGCTTATCTAGGTCCTCTTTCGTCTCTGTGCTAATTATTAGTCCTCCTTTCCCTATCTTGCGTACGCCTCTCACTTTCAGCTTCATTTCACCTGGGCATATAATTTTCTGGACTATGTTCTTGGTTTCATCGCTGGTCTTTGAACTGTCAGTGGGATAAATCGCCACGGAGCTAAAAGTATTAGGACGAACGAAGTTGTTAGACCCCTTCTTCACCATGTCTGCAAAAGATGATGCAGCTGTTTCCTGCCGCTTTGCACAGGATTCCTTAAAAGTCCGGTTCATCTCCATTACACACTCCTTTAGGTCCGTTACGCAATCTCTTTCTTCGGTCATTATTTTTAGGGAGTTATGGGTCCTAAGGGCATTTTGTTTAAGCGACTGGTATTGAACAGCCAGTTGCGAGACTCCATATCCAACCTTTCGGCACAAATTGGTTATTTTTAGCTTCTGGTCTGAGTTTAGCTTTCCTTCAGAAGCAATAGCACATACCTCACCCAAGTGTTGTTCAATGGAACCCATCCAGTTCTGTATTTCCGCAGTTGAGACTACCTCCATTTCTTCCTTGGCTTGAAGACGTCTCGGTTGTTGGGGCTGGGTCGGTGTTGGTGTTGAAGGAGGGCTGCGCCGCATCAACCCACTCCGATTAAAGGGGCTGCCCTCCATCTTTCAGATTATAATAATATATAATCCAGTCAGTCCATTATTCTACCTATTAGCACTTCCAAAGATTGTTTGTATTACACGTCAATATACTAAAACTAGGTCACTATTTATGCTAAAACGTTAATTTATATTATTTTTAATGCATTGATGAGCACGTCTGTATGCAACGAGTGCGCAGAAATCAATCTCGAGACAGTGTCATTCTATCAATGTTGGCGATGGTCGAAATGCCAAATTGTAAGGGATTGATCACGTGACATTTTGAGAGCGTTTGACATTCCCATACTTTTTCTCATAAACTTTGAGAAGTCTCGAGACAGTGTCATTCTATCAACGTTGGCGATGGTCGAAATGCCAAATTGTAAGGGATTGATCACGTGACATTTTGAGAGCGTTTGACATTCCCATACTTTTTCTCATCACTGTTGCGTCACTTCCATTGATTAAATGTCACTTGTGTAGAAAATCTAAGGCCCTAAACGAGTGAAATTTGACGTAAGCGATGGCAATGGTCGAAATACCAAAAATTTAGAGGGATGATCACGTGACATTTATATAATTTGCCCAATTGCTATTTAATTGCCACATTTTCGATGACAGAATTGAGGCAGTGACTCAAGATCCTCTGGACTTATGATGGTCTGAATTGCCAACAAGAAATTGTGGTGCTCATTCCATTTTTGTGGAAAATGAGGCCTTACAAAGTAGTCTGTAACTGCCCTAATCCGAATCTCGCAAACTTTTATAGTGGTGTAGTTATCCGCTTAATTTGATGTAACGTAACAGTTAAATTGGATGAGTCTGTGCTATTCGTTTAGTTAGATGCCACTGGTTTAACTGCCTGTGGCCGCTAAACATTTTGAATATAATATCTTTACTGTGTTCATCGACAAAATTAAAAAAAAACAGGTCTTGCAAACTGAGTTTACTTTGGACCATTGTTTTAACACCAAACATGTCCTTTGCACGTTTTAAAACGTAGAGGTTTACATTTGGTTTTTTGCTATCCTGTACTGTAAAAGGCAAAGGCATCCCCCCACTCGTTCAACTTTTCACGAAACTGCGCTTCCTCCTTTTAGGCCTTGCGAAATCTGTCTAGTTTGTCTTGCAGTCTCCTTCGTGGTGGTATTTTTTGCTTTATAACCAAATATATATAAGTAGAGCTTTTATCATAAGTGATAAACCAACAACGATGTTAATTAAACCTAGGAATCATTTTACTTTAACTCTCAGTAATAAATATTTACTACTCAGAACTACCGTCAATTTCACTAAAACTATGACATCCAAATTGTACGAATAATCAAGTTAAGTACTCCACGTTATTGTTGCCACTGTCGAAGTTTATCCTCGGTTGTATAGCCTAAGATCCCACTGCTAAAATCTGCAGGTATATTTGTGAAACCCGTAAATTGCGCCTAACTAAAGCTTAGGATGGTGAGATTAGGCTAGATCTGAAACAGCTTAAAAACAACAAGGCACCGGGTGTTGACGGAATTACGGCCGAGCTCCTGAAGGTGGGTAGAAAGTACTGGTGTACTTAAGGCCCTTCAGAAGCCGTTTGATTCCGTCATACTTGAGGGGTAACGCCACAGGCATGGTGCAGGGGTGTGGTGCTTAGCCATGTCTACAGGCTGTTTACTCTCTTGAAGTCATCACGAATCGTCTTGCGCACAGATTTGTCGATTTCCAGCCACCGAACAAGGCCGATTCCGTAAAGGCTTCAGCACCGTAGACCACATACATACGCTGCAGCAAGTTATACAGAAGACCGACTACCTGCCTCTCTGTTTAACGTTTGTGGACTACGAAAAACCCTTCGATTCGATCGAGACTTGGGCTGTACAGCAGTCTCTCAAACGGTGCCAAATTGACTACCGGTACATCGAAGTGTTAAAGTGTTTGTACAAAAACGTCACCATGACAGTTCGACCTCAGGACCCGTCCTTCTACAGCGAGGTGTGACACAGGGAGATATCATATCTCCAGAACTGTTCACCACTGCACTGGAGGATGTCTTCTAGGTTCTGGACTGGATAGGGCTAGGCATCAACGTCAATGGCGAATACATCACTCAACTTCAGTTAAATGCTCGATGATTTCATTAGAGGTTCCGGAAGAGTGGGTCTTAGGATGAAAATGGACAAAACCAAGGTGATGTTGAATGCCGATGTTACACCCACTCCTATCAAGGTCGGAGACTATACACTCGAAGTTGGGGGCGACTATGTCTACCTGGGACAAACGATCCAGTTGAGTAGGGCCAACTCCGAAAAAGAGGTCAACCGTCGAATACGACTCGGCTACGCGGCTGGGCAGCGTTTGGGAAGTTGTACGGTATCTTCTCGTCCAACTTACCACAGTTTCTCAAGACGAAAGTCTATGACAAGTGTGTTGCCAGTGATGACATATGGCTCTGAGACGTGGTTGCTCACAATGGGCCTCATCAGAAAGCTTACAGTCACTCAGAGGGCAATGGAGAGGGCTATGCTTGGAGTTTCCTTGCGTGATTGAATCAAAAATGTAGAGATCCGCAAGAAAACCAGGGTTACCGACATAGCCCGAAGAATTGCCAAACTTAAGTAGCAGAGGGCAGGGCACATAGCTCGCAAAACAGATGGCTGATGGGACAGAAAGGTTCTGGAGTGACGACCGCGAACCGGAAAAGACGTTGCGTTGGAAGGTTTCCCACCAGGTGGACCGGTGACCTGGTGAAGGTTCCGGGGATCCACTGGATGCGAGACGCACGGGACCGATCAATGTGGCGACGCTTGGGGGAGGCCTATGTCCAGCAGTGGACGTCTTTCGTCTGATATGATGATGAACGAAGAACTGGCTGATGCCACATATAGGAAAAATTCCTAGTGTAGGGCAAAGTAAAAAAAAAGATGTGGCTAGATATTGCTAGGCAACCCTGCCGTAATCTATTCTTTTATCAAGTATCTTTCATAAAATTTAGTTTAAACACTTGTCTGCAGATTTTTGGTGGGATCTCGTACTAATACTGTCTAATCGAGTTAACATTACTTGCTACTAGAACAATAGAACCTTCGCTAACTACAATGTATGGGCAAGTTTTTAAACTAAAATTCTCATTACTATTTCGGCAGTGTTTACCAATAATATGACTGATGTAATGTTACTTGCCGCATGTAAGTAATTACTCGTCACATGAACAGATGTTCTGTTCAAGTGACGAGTAATTACTTAACAAGATGATATGTGTAAAATTAACGTGATAACGCCTGTATTTTGTATTGCGAATCTTCTTCTATATAATATACAAGCAGCCGCCCGCAGCTTTGCCCGTGTGGTATTAGTACTTCTCGCAATATCTTTATAAATGAAAGCGTTATTCTAATGTATAAGCTATATTTATCTAAGGTTTCATCAAAATCCGTTCACTAGTTTTTGCGTGAAAGAGTAACAAACAGTCATCCATTCATCCATCCTCACAAAATTTCACGTTTATTATATTAGTAGGACATACATATAAATTTCATCCTATAATAGACTACAATGTTGGTCTAGTAATCGCAAGCGCTACTGTTGAGTATGAGGTCCTGGGTTTGATTCCCGGGCTGTGCAAAGTATTATTGGGTTTTATCGTACGGAATTTCTCAGTTGACGCCTGGAGCAGGCCTCTTTCACTCGACCGTACTAAAGCGGTTAATGCCTACACTTTCGCGCGGTCCCGGCACCGCTCCGCCAGTTGGTTGTCACCGCTCGCACGCAGAGCTCGCGCGTGCGAGGTTAGTACGTGGTTGGTGGGCGTGGGGGTCTTAGTTCGGCTTGCAAGAAACGAGCCGTCACGGATCAACCCAACCGTCACGAATATTGAGCTCAAAATTATGTACTTGATCTTCGAGAGTGAAATATCTGCTACGTAATAATTTCTCTAATCCGTGCCTTTTTTTTGCGTGGATAAATGCTTTATGTGCCGCTTATGGCGGGAACATGGGCGCGCGTTAGCACTCTCCACGAACCCGCTTAGGCTGTCCGTCACCGGACCCTCCCCTGTGGGGTGTACCCCCCATCACCAGCGCACCAGAACACATTGCACGCCGTGACCACCCCAGGGACCAAACCAGCACATGGGCACCGAACGACCTCGTGTATAAGACCCTTGGTCCCCCTGTGACGGGTCAGGTCAGTGTCCCTGCCACCTAACACTTTTCAGCCGCAGAGGACAAGGACCTCCCCTGCGGGCTCACCGCGTCCGCCATCAGACGGTGACTCCTCTCCAGCCGCGGCTTCCAACCCACAGCCGCGATATCGTATGGGACGTAGAACGCTACATACGTCATCACGGCCCGCCTCAATTGCGATATCGCCTCTGTTACCAAGCGGCATCGCAACCTACTTGTTAGCCGCTACGTCGTCGGCTTATGGCGCAAACACCCCTGAGTATCTGATATTAAAATGAGAATCACGTCTAAACGGCTTGTCGTAATTTTTTGGAAAAAATATATGTGATACTAGACCATTTTCATAATAATTTGATCTAATAAAATTTTGAGTTTGATTAGTATAACATGGTGTAATTAATTTGTTATGTCTAAAACGGACAAAAACATGACAATCGCACCAAAGCGGCTGGGCGTATTTTAAGACGGCGCAGAGCGAACGAGGCGCGCGGCAATTAGGTATTTGCTACAGCGCGCTAGTCGTGTGCGTCGTCACACACACAATCACAAGTTCGCTCGAGTCCCGCTTGCAGTTGCTCGACAAAAGTTGGTAACTTAGGATTTTTAAAATTTGAGGCGTTGTGTTGAGTGACTTGAAAAGGCGAATATTGATTATTTAGATGTTTATGTAGGTACATAAAGCCCATAATTAAATCTAATAATCTATATTATATAGAAAATAATGTTTGTTTGTACTATCGTAATACATTATCCGTTCCGTTACTATTCATCCGATTGCGATGAAATTTTGGCGTTGTGGATTGTACGCCCGGGCATTTTACTGGGTAAGTAGCTAGGCTAGGTGAGTTGATAAGTAAGTTAGATGGGTAGGTGTATTGTATAGTAAAACCAGTCTGTAATAAAAAATCTTTATTTACCTAATGTAATACCTTGCGTGTTTTTCCATTTTACAAAATCTTACACAAAACCCAGGGAAACGTGGTATATTTATTATACAGAGTGTAACAGAAACGTCATATTTTAAAAACTGCTTCTAAATGTGTAAATGGACAACTATCTCCAGGCAAGTCAAAGGCATTTCCCAAAAACTAATGGAAATGGAAAAGAGACAAGAAGGGTAATATCATTCTCATTTAAAACATGATTGTTATTTTCAATCACTGGTGCATTATGGAAGAACGTGTTACGTGTTCATGCGATATATTGCATTTGTTTATAGAGGTATGCGAAATCTATTATTCTATTGCCATTTATTATGATCTCGGCTTTGTCTTTAGTTTCTTCTTCTACCAAAATGTTTGAATATGAATCCGTATGTTTTGAAGAATCCTGAAATAAAATAAGATAATTGTAAGTAGTCCCTAATCCACGGGCAGAAACTAGTACTAAGGCACATTTAAAAATGTATCTAAGAACAATTAACTTACATCGAGATTGTTGAATGTAATATCATCACTAACTAAAGGTTTTCACCAACGTATAGGCAAGGATCTTTATTGGTCAGCATTTCCTAAAAACGTAATAAAATATAGTTATTGTAAGTTATTTAAGAAAATTGAGAGCAGCGGTGGCCCAGTGGTATCGGCCGCGACTTACAGGTTGTAGGTCGTGGGTTCGAGCCCAGACAGGCGCTTTACTTTGTGTAAATTATTTCATCACCACTGCTCTCAAAACGGTGAAGGAAAACATCGTGAGGAAACCGGCATGTCCTAGAACCAAAAATTCGAAGATTTGTGACATCCACCAATCCGCACTGGGCCCGCGTGGTGGATTGCGGCCCATTCCCTCTCACAGAGAGGAGGCCTGTGTCCCAGCAGAGGGAACATTAATAGGCTGATGATGATTTAATAAAATTATTAAATTGACGTAGTTATCAGATGTATTATCAACCTAACTCTTAAAATGTTGTGAACAGACTAAAAGAAATATAGTATACATAATACATAAATATTTTCCCATGTAAAAGACTTGCCAGCAAACACTAGCAACAAAATAAGTATAATGAATTTAAAATTACGTGGTGACCCCTTGGCCTCACTTCTCGTGCTTGAGGTCCTGGGTTCAAATCCAGGCAATGCGTCTTTTTCAAATAAATTTTTACTTTCCAAGTTTATCTTGGACATCACTGACAACGGCGAAAAAGAAAATCTTCCATCGTGTATTCTAAAATGAATGTCAGAATAGCAATCGGCATCCCCAAAAACCCATTACACGATACCCATATCGAATGTTTGAGAAAAAGTTGCATCCGCCATCTTGGATTATAATAATAATGTCAGATTTGCAATCGGCATCCCCAAAAACCCATTACACGATACCCATATCGAATGTTTGCAAAAAAGTTGCTTCCGCCATGTTGGATTTTAAACATAATGTCAGATTTGCAATCGGCATCCCCAAAAACCCATTACACGATACCCATATCGAATGTTTGCGAAAAAGTTGCATCCGCCATCTTGGATTTTAAAAATAATGTCAGATTTGCAATCGGCATCCCCAAAAACCCATTACACGATACCCATATCGAATGTTTGCGAAAAAGTTGCATCCGCCATCTTGGATTTTAAAAATAATGTCAGATTTGCAATCGGCATCCCCAAAAACCCATTACACGATACCCATATCGAATGTTTGCGAAAAAGTTGCATCCGCCATCTTGGATTTTAAAAATAATGTCAGATTTGCAATCGGCATCCCCAAAAACCCATTACACGATACCCATATCGAATGTTTGAGAACCAATTGAAAAAAAAAACGATTACATGCGCCATTATGTTAGATATTTTTTTTTTACAAAAAAATACAACCGACTTTCAAACAAAAATATTACAAAGTGAAAATAAATTCAATTTCGGAAGTCGGTGTTCCTGTTTTTGAACGAAATTAAATTTATTTTACATAATATTGTAGTGTTTTGATTTGGAAGTTGGTTGTTTTTTTGGCAAAAAAGTTTTTATTTTACACTTTTTAGTTGTGTACATAATGGGCAAGTTCTATAGCCTAAATGAAATTAGAGTGTACCAGGGTTTACTGTATTCATCTGCGTACCCCTTTAGAGCTTACCGGCGTGATGTTATGTTATGAAAATATGGTGTAAACAATAAACAGACATGCGATTCCAGCACTCCCGAGAGATCTGCCGTATTTGTTGAGGAGTTCTGTTGCATATCTCAAAAATTCTTCATTAGATCTTCACCAAATTTAAATGGAACGTAATCTTTCAAACAAAAAAATAATTTCTAAAATCTGTCCACAATTGATGTAATCGGTGAACATACACATAAAAAATCCTCCTTTTTGGAAAGTCGGTTAAAAAGGAAATAACGTCACAAAATATAAATATGTACTTTTTATGAGAACAGATTCTTTTTCGGAAATGAGCGCCAATTTTCTTCTTATAATATGTTTCCTTACGCTTTCCCAATATAACTAAAACAAACATTTAAAAAAAAAGGTTACAGAAATATGCATTGAATAGTAAAAACATAAAAAGTAAATGTTAGTTATGCATAAAAAGTCATAATCAAAAAACAAAATATATAACTTACCTTATTCAACTATTTGCAGCAAGGTATACGTACACAAAAGATCGCGAATTATCGTTATCGGCGCGTCGCTCCACAATGAGACGTGACCACTCTCCGAGCTCTCGTGGGCGACTGAATTGCCGACCGGTTTACGTTTCATATGATTCAAAACAGCGCAACAATTAAGAAAAAAAATAAAACTAAAATAACCGAGTGTCATTTCGAAAATGTTAAAACTATAAATTGTGGTATGACAATTAGAGATTAATATGAATTAAAGTTTGTGAAAAAATTCAACAGTTTACTATAAATATTTAATAAAACACGAGCACGCTATTTTAATATTTTTGTCCAACTTTACGTATTTTTGTTATTTAAACTAAACAATATTTTTTGTTTTTGCCAACATAGAATCGTTAACACATTCATTGTGGTGTTCATTACATATTTTTTATGGTAATTATGGTAATAATATTGATTAAATCCCTATAACTGTGACGATCGTTTTGGATTATTTTGCTCGGCACAGTCTTAATGAAATGGACACCATCTCAAAGACAATTTAACTGTCTACATT
The DNA here is from genome assembly GCA_948252205.1 of Orthosia incerta. Classification (NCBI taxonomy): domain Eukaryota; kingdom Metazoa; phylum Arthropoda; class Insecta; order Lepidoptera; family Noctuidae; genus Orthosia; species Orthosia incerta. Next base: position 12,550,453 of record OX411762.1, on the reverse strand, counting down.
TTGATCTGAGGCTTTTTTTTTTAATTCATAGAATAATAAGGAAAGTACAAAACACTACTAAATTTTGGATCGCGCGGGTGTTTAACGAGTGCGCATTTTGTTCCCTCAAGGTCGTTGGCGTTAATCGTCGTCTTAATCGACAAAAACCCTGACGATCGGTCCCTCCTCGGGTTCCTCTTCGCTTCACCGTGGGTGACCAAGCCACGGCTACTGAGCCTCGACAATGCGGGAACTCACCAGGGCGGGGCGGGGGAGAGTCCAATTTGTGCCTGGAGTGTGGACTTGTGCTCGGTTGATGGCAATAGACTCGCCCCTTATTACATGGGAATTAAATATAACTGGCTATATGTGGGTATTTCCCAATACTGGACATAAACCTCCTCTCTATGAGAGGGAGTGAGTCTTAATACACCACTCGGGCCCAGTGGGGGTTTGGTGGATGTCACAAAGTGGTACGTAACGTAATTAGCATCTGAATTTCCAGTTTATACTGACCTCTCATAGTACACAAAGTCTACACAACGCGAGATCAGATTATACCGTAAATATATGTCTTGCAATGATATTAGGTATATACTTACGTAACGTGAGCAAATCCCTCAAGATCATTATCGTGAGCTCCCGGAGGAATGCATGCTTCCTGAAGGTAATCTTTAAGATGTAAGCAAGGCTCGGAAGGTTTTAACGTTGCTTGTAGATTTTCCGTCTAATGTTAATGCCGAGAGGGTGACATTATAACACAATTTTTAACTTATTTTTTTTAAGCTTCTAGCCATTTTTTGTAAATCGAACTTTAAATATAAGTTTTTAATCTGACATGGTCACAATCATTAGAATTAATATTTGTATCGGTATATTTACCATGTATATTTTGATTTTAGTAGTAGCGGCATTGTGCGTGAAAAACGTGTGAGGAAGAGGTTAGACAGATATGTCAGCTCGTAAACTACACCCACCCGCAAAGACTTTAGTTCTCGTGATCATGGCACTTGTAACGGTGCCGAAATATCGAGCTCTCAACAATAATCAAAATATACATGGTAAGTATCCTGAAACAAATATTAATTTGAACTTAAAATGACTGATAAAAAGGTGGACTGGTAGAAATATTATATCCTATTGCATGAAGTCCGCCTCTGTACGCTTGTGCGCATAAAGTGTTATAAAAGATTGACGTCTAAGGTTCGAATACAAAAACTCCACAAACAATTCAATTTAATGTAGATACCTTTACATCAGTTTTAGTTTAGTTCAGACATAGGTACTTAGTTTTAATAATAAAAAACTTGTGTTGAAAGTCTAAGCTTGCTTGAACAATAGTTCAACTCTACTTGAATAGATCGATAGATTCTTTACTATTTTTTTTTTCTATCTAAAATATGGCATCCTTCGGATTGCACACAGGATCTATCATCGTGGCGACACTTGCGGGAGGTCTATGTCCAATAGTGGACGTCTTTTGGCTGAAATAATGATGATATCAAAATATAAAAAAAACAAACAGTTCAAAGGTTCAGCTTAAGCGTAGTCTGTCCTTCACCCAACCGGCCATTTACAGAATATTTTATGAAAAAAAAAACTACTAAGTTTTAGTCTTAGGTTTTTGTTAAAACATTCAAGAGGTGAAAAACAAATAGTAGTTTATGATACTGTTGCATAATGAGGGGTATTAAAACATGAGTGTGAGTTTAATAGTATTCACACGAATGTTTTAATACCTAGTTATGTGCAGTTTCATACACTACTTTATTTACACTCATACATTTTGGGATTGAACCTACTTAATCTTATTTTTTGTATTTTCCATGCCATAAAGTCGTGATAAATGCATCATATAATAATCTCGACTTTGCTGGTAAGAGATTATGAGTAATTTCCTTCGCCGCATATATTTGGCGGCGTCAATTGTTCTTCACATTCACTAATATCAGACATTTTAAGCAAGAATTTTAAAAAGTCATGAAATTCAGTACAACGAAACCTGCAAAACGTATGAATGGCGCCAAATCCCAGCACATCACCGCATTAAATTGCGGTAAAAAAATCGTACGGCCATAATACCGCATGAAATCCGTGTTTTGCAACAGAATCCACCGCATCGCAGCGCGAATATAATTCGCGCGAATATAATTCGCGCGAATATTTTGAGCTCCATGAACAGGTGGAAAGAGACAAAAGTTCGCGCAAATAAAAATGGCAGTGCGTAATAAGCCTAAAGCGGGCATTGTTACAGACAAGTTAAAATTGGAATCAATATTTTTTTATTAGGTATAAGAATGGCATTTCAAAAAATTTAAATAATTGATGGAATCTCCTTAGTGATTAACTTCTTGGATTTGTCCTGTATCATAATAGAAAAAAAATTATTAAATGAAAAGAGATAAACAAGTACTAGGTATCATTTTATACATAAATATGAGGTGCTGCTAGCGGTGACAAACGAAGTTTTGGTAGGTTTTCTATAATTTTTGTTTGTCCCCGTGTTCACGCAGACAAGACGTGAATCATAGACACGGTGCGGCGCGGCGCGGGACGACACCGCGGCAGCGGGCTGGCCGCCTGCACCGCACTCCACTACCGAGCACGGTCGACGACGCGCGCGCATATTACTTGTCCTAAATAATTTCCAACATTTTACTGTCCTTCAGAACCATAATATAAGTGTTTAACAGTCAAAATCAAAATCATTTTTTATAATTTTACATAGGCCTACATGGGCACTTATAAAACGGCGACAAAAGGTGCACGGTTCGGGTTAGTCGTTTCCTATGGAGAAGAACCGGCAAGAAACTCCATGGTTACTCTTTTATTTTTTTTTTGTGTTTACAATATTTCCATGTTACAGCATTAGTACTTGGATATGAGGGGACAACGTAGGCCCGACAATAAGTCGTACGAAATTAAAAAAACAAACAAAAAAATAATGTAAAACGAAATAAAAAGTTAACAAATGTTAACAATCATCTAGGAAGCCTACAATGTTCACACATTCACAAAACAATCGGTAAAAGAATCTATACAAAGGTAAAAAAAAAAATGAAATAATAAAAATAACAACATAAATACTGTTATCAGTGCTGTAAGTTTAGTCACATTTATAAACCTTTAATTAGGTCCTAAACACCCCGCCTGATTTGTGTAGTTTGCGCTCTAGGACTCGGCGACTTCATCGGCTATGGGTTCATACATCACTTTCAAACATGGTCAGTCCACTAATACTTCAGACTGCAAGGAATGGCATATGTATGCGCGTATGTATGTAATATGCTGTATTTTTTAAACTTCCAGACGGATTTATATAATTAAAACATCGTTAGATACTACTTCTTGACCGCTCAAGTGTTCTTAGATAAGTGACTCCTCCACTCCGGGTTGGACATAGCAGACTTTTACTGGCTAAAAGCAGACCTCATGTTCCCTCGCACACTTGCGTTGGGGACTGCGGATGCGTGTGTGACTTTCACTGCTTCCTTACCCTGCTAACAACTTTGTATGTCGATGACTTCTGGTAGTTTCAGAATAGTCTCACTTTAGATTTCATCCTTAAAAAAAAAACAAAAATATTTTCCTTAATTTTTTTCTTTCTTGTTTTTAGAATAGAATAGAATAGAATATACTTTATTGTACACCATAAAATTATACACATTTTCAAGAAAAACTTATTTCTACGGGTACAAAGGCGGTCTTATCGCTAACAGCGATATCTACCAGACAACCTTTGGGTGGACTAAAAAAAAACTTAGAATAAAAAAGGCGGTAGTCTGCGGTGTACTGTTATTAGATTTGTTTTTCTTTATTTATTATCTTTCTTTTCATTTATCGTCTTTTCTTTATTTCTTTTCTTTCACTTTCTTTTCCTTTATCGTCTTTTCTTTTTTTCTTGTCTATCCTTCATTCTGGTCTTTCATCTTCTTTTCTTTTTTCCTTGTTTTCTTTTCATGTATCTTCTTTCCTTTTATTATTTTCTTTCTTTTGTTTTCTTTCTTCATCACCCTTTAGCGCGCTGCCTTTGTATTTGCGGACCAAATAGTGAGAAGCAATCCATCACTTTGCCTTGCTTTTTCTGAACCATGTTGGGGTCGGCTTTCAGTCTTACCAGATGCAGCTAAATACAAATACGAGTATGTTACATGGAGCGACAGTATTTCATATTGTTAATTGCCTTATTTAAATTACGATTTCGTATAGTCACACTAATATTATAAAGGCGAAAGTCTGTGAGTGTGTGTGTGTGTTAATGTTTGTTACATCTTCTAGCCCTAATATGTACCCTCGGGATAATTTTCGACTTACAAACGGGCGAAGCCGCTGGCAGAAGCTAGTAATTTATAGATCTGGACAAAATAATAGAATAAGTACTTTTTCTTTGCACAATACCGGTAAAGGGGACATTTATCTCGTCTCTTAAACCCTGAAAGGGTACAATGAAAGCCTTTTCCATACATTGTGTGAATTTATGTGATCTATGAAATTAAAAGTTTGTAAGATGGATTAATTTAGATGACACTAATTTAGCAAATGATCAAATAATCTCCATATTTATGGACCTTCAATTTTAATGACAGGTCTCCTCCTTGGTGTCTAAACAAGTATTTTTGTTCATATTTTCTACAAATAAAATCTATTTGTCTTTCTGAAAGAAAACATAAAGTTAGCTAGAAAACCACATAATAATCATAAATATGAACTTACCGTTGGCAGCAACATCTTAGGTCCGTGCACAACAGGTAAACAGAATGTAGGCCAAGCGGTAATCTTTGAGTTAGAGTCTTCGACATCGAGTTAGCTTCTATTGTGAGACTTCGTTACGTCTCGGGGAAAAGGATTTGCTGTAAGTTTTTATGTACTTAACTAATACTATACCACGTTATATAAGCATCGGTATGGCAAATTGGAAAACCATACTTTATTAATCAATATATTAATTATTATAAATCCGAATGTATCTTTTTCTATGTGTCTTTTGTATTTTCACGCTTAAACCGCTGAACCGATTTAGATGAAAATTATTTATTTATTCATTAACACATACATTTGGTATGTAGATAGTTTGAGACCCTTAGAGGGATATAGTTATTATCCTGGAAATCATCCTAATACGGCGTTGCCCGAGAACCTATCTTCCCAGAGACAGTGAGATGAGCCACTCTGCAAGTTGGTACGGCATAAACTTATAAATGCGTCCACCAATACTGCTGAGCGTGCTTGCCTGCTGGCTGTGAGAGAGTGGGAGTCGAGCCTCTGGCTACAAGCACTACCGTCACCCAACACAGGTACGATGTTGAGTGTCTGCGTTTGGGTGCACATCACATCAGCACATCGTTGTCAATGTGATGAAGCAGTCAACCGCCACGGTCACCATTGCCTATCCCGCAATAAGAGCGCTGGCCGGATAGCACGGCATGCCAGCATTAATAAAATCATACGTCGGACTCTTGTCACCACCGCCGTGCCAGCTGTTTTAGAACCAAATGGCTTGGCACGCGATGATGGGAAGAGACCAGATGGGATGACCATAATGCCTTGGCACGCGATGATGGGAAGAGACCAGATGGGATGACCATAATGCCTTGGAAGGTGGGTAGGCCTTTAGTGTGGTATGTGATGTGTAGACACCCTTGTGTAGACACCCTTGCGCCATCTATGTTTGTGCCGTTTGGGGTTGAAACAGGCTAACGTACCTAAAATGGACAAAGTCTGGGGTAGATCATCATAAATAATAATATAAAATAAATAAAAATATAATAAAAAAGGTTTATTGCAGAAACTTGTACACTTTTACATTAAATCTTTCATAGGGACCTCCTTTTAAGTAAAAGATATACCTGTGCTAGGAGGACCCGCTCTTCAATGACAAATTATGAAATGGTCATGTACAAAAGGAATCTAAACAAAAAATTACAAGCAAAATCTCAAATTAAACAAGATGAGACTTGAACTATAACTAAACAATACAAAGAAACTTAGAAAATATATCCTAAAATAATGTGTGTGTATGAGTGTGAGTATGCTTGTGAGTGTGTGTGTGCATGTGAGTGGTTGATTGGGTGAGTGAGAGAGTTTTTATTTTTTCTTGTCATCCTCTTCTAATAATATTTTTTTAATTGAGTGGTTAATTCTTATATACGAATATCAACACAACATCACCACCGCGGGTAGATATGGATTAACAACTGTGACTGACGTCAGAGTCGCGCTGCTCGGCAGCCATTTCTGCATCAGAGCCACTGCGACACTGACTCCGAATACATGGCATGATTTTTTCTTGTTTACAGCTTTTTAGTTCGCTTCTTAAGCAGTCAGGCGTTTATTTTTAAATTAACTTTTTTTTCACATTTATGTTTTTGTCGAGCTTGGGGGCCTTTTCTCTTTTTTATATTTATGGTGTGATCATTATTACACCATTGTAATGGCTTCTTACCCTTCAATCTTCTGTGGCGTCGTGATCTTTAATGGATATTTTGATGTTCTGTCTACCCTCTATGGCATGTCAGCATGGTATGATGTATCTTCAGAATGTTGTCTTACCACTGCACCGTTGCGAGGTCTGAAAGAGACTCGGGGGTACTGGCCCCTTACCGTTTTGAGGTCTGAAAAAGACTCTCTTCCCGCGCTTCAGTTTTGACGGTTATTTTCCTTAATGTTTTAAGGGTTTACCCCATTGAAAGGGGCATCGTTCTTTAGAGCTCGTTGAGAAGATAAATACCGGTTAAAAGGGGTTACATTGAGATCTGGGGTAACTTTGATGATAACTTTATTTTTTTAGGTTTTTAAAGCTAACTACGTGAAAACGGAACGCACTTAAATTTTCTTTTTAAAATTTGCAACCCTGATATGTCAGCCATGTTTTGCATCAACCTCAATGCAAGAATAAGTTAACTTGTTAAATACATTGTAAATTGGGGTTACTCTATATTGCAATGATAAAACATTGGGGTATCAAAGTAACCCCATTTTTATTTTAGCGTGCATAGGCTAGTTTTTATTTTATTTTCTCCCAAACTATAGAAAAAAATAAAATTGGTATTAAGGTATATATTTATTTTTGTGAAGTCAACACTGCATTTTTATCATATTTTTCAAAATGTAATTGTAATAGATATGTCAATTATAATTTCAAAATTAATCAATTTAACCTCGTTTTACTACTGTATTTTCTGTCAGCTCAAACCGTTTGGCTGTAAAACCTGTCTAACAGACGACGGACAGACAGACACTTGAGTGACAGCAATAGGGCTCCGTTTGGACCTAACAGGTACGTAACTCTAAAAACGTCTGCGTATTTGATACCTTATTTAGTTGTCAGTTTCACAAAGGATCAGTTTCCACAAAGCACGCACGGTTTGACCTGTAAATGACTGACCACAGAACAATCAGGCAGCCTTTAGCATGGTACTTGACGTCTGTCTATTCAAAACATGACGAACAGTAAAATTCTAGGTATTGCTGGATATTTCAAATTGAACGTGTTTTAAAGCGTATAGTTTTGGTTTTTTATCTGATGTAATTAATGTATATTTGCGGAGTATTTTTCTGATTTATTTATGCCGCTCTTGGATTGGCTCGGTTGTAATTAGTACTGCCTCCTATATCTCCTATATAGGTATTTTTAAATTTGTGTTCCTTGTGTTCCTTTAAGTTTCATTCAAATGAGTTCAGAAGTTTTTGCGTGAATGCGTTACAAACATCCATCGATCTATCCTCTTAAACTATTGCATTTATAATATTAGTTGCCAGTATGAAGTACGTTGGTTATCTAGACGAGTTTAGACATTCTAGACAAAATGACTTGATAGAAGATCAACAAAAATGATTTTCGAAAATCTAAAATATATGGCACTAGCTTGCCCCGCGGCTTCACTTCCATCAACTGGCAATCTACCTACCTATCTAACCTACCTAACTTCCTACCCAGCTACCTACCCACCTACCTGCCCAACCTACCAACCTACTCACCTGCCCTACCGATCAACCTTCCTACCCTACCCTATCCTACATACCCTACCTACCCTACCCACCAATTTGTAAAATATTTATTTGAATAAGAATTAATACTACAATATGAATGTTTGCTTGTTTCTTTTTTCAAACTTTTGTTTCTACCAGCGATCTAATTAAATTTTAGTAGTAGTAGTAGTTTTGTAGTTAGTTTTAGTATTTTATTGTGACATAACTATGATAGTGAGATATATTCTCCTATAGACTTTTTTGCAGTTAATAATAAGTACTTTAATCATGTAGTACATAATTTGTATGTATCATCCATAGTTTTCTCAGCGCACGCCAAATAATGAATTTTATAGGCAAAATTTTGCTACTCTCAGGATCTCAATTTTTTTTTAAATTATTACCTCTGTTACTGAGGAATAATAAAGCTTTCTATAAGTGAATTAATTTTGAAAATCACTCCTGTAGTTTCGGTGCCTATTCGGTACAAACAAACAAACAGACCCACAAACAAACAAAGAAATCTTTCCTCTTTATAATATTGGTATAGATTGGCATGTGCTACCGAAATGCGACGTGGTCTTTCGCAGATGAATTAATGTCACTTTTTCTAGAGCCCCCGATAATTTAATTTTGATTGATGAGTTTACAACAAAATAAATCTGAAAGAATTACAGGCATGGACTTGTAGATGGAGAAATAATATAATGTAGATTCCATATTATATTATGTAGTAAGGCTACAATATTGTACTGACTTAAAATACGTAATATAAAATTAAATATTCCTAGTTTATTAATACTAAAAAAAACAAACAAAATGCAATGTAAAACCTAATACAATATAACTAGAGAAGTTTTATTGTATTAGTTAATGTTAATCAGCAAGGTTAGACATGACTAGAAATTAACCTAGTTATCTAATTAGTAAATACTAAATGGAACTAAGATAATGAAATTCGTCGCTAAAATGTTCTTAGAGACTGTTAATTCAACTAAGGCTTACAACTTAAAGTGAAGAGTATGTCTTATTAGCTGGTAGCTAATCTAATAAATTTAGCTCGTTACTTTTTAATATTTAAATAGGTTAGAGTGAACAAAAGAAACTGACCTAGTGCTCTGGTTTTCAGGAAGAGGCACCCCGTCCCGAAAACCATGAAAATGCAGACCCGCATGACGAGAAGTTCGACATCCAAATAAAAACACTATAAAGGAAGTTGGTGTCATAAAACCAAAAAAAGGCGAAACGAAAAACGAAAACAGGAACAACAATAATTTTATTTTTCACTTTTTAGGGGTACGTATTGAACAAGGTCCTGCCTATGATAGCCACTATGGTAAAGTACTTTTACTGCCCACAGTGGGTTATTATAATATCTAAACGAATTCTAACTATTTTAGAGATAAATACAGACAAAAGAATTAGTGTATAAAATGTCTAAAGATCGTTTCACAGATTTTTTAATAACTAATGAAAGACATCTATAAAGGAGAATTCATCTACGGTTTATTCAACAACAACTAATTAAACCAAAGTTTATTGAAGTAACGAATGATACACCTACTGTTGATTTAGGACATTCCCAAACCACCGCAACTCCTGAAAGCCAGAATCAACAGTGGTGACCGCCAGAAAAGCACCGAGGCAATGAATCTCGACGAAGTCCCGGAGAATGAATTTAACTGTATTTGATCCCGCAACGAAATTAATCAGAAAATAATAACGGAGGAGTAGGAACAATACAAATTTCTACTTCCCTCCACAACAAGCAGGAGAGAGAACAAACAAGGCTAATAGGCACAAAAGGTCTTTTACAACTGGGACAAGCCCAGTTGCATACCACAGATAAAAACGAAAACGCTTGAAAACACGGCAATTTGTTCTAGTTTCTACAAGGTCCGTGTAGTAAATAACTCTAGATGCAGCCTGTACATTATCTATCTACATAAATAAAAAGAAATCCTGTCTCTGCTCCGGTAATTGAGTGGTTCAAATCTTATCTCCGGGGTTGATCGCAGTCTGTTCGATCTGATGAGGATTCCTCTAAATGGTGTGATTTAGCTGCGGGCGTTCCTCAAGGTGGTGTCCTCTTCTCTTCTCAATTTTTATAAATGCTATCACTAAGGTCCTAACTTCTAACTTTCATCTCTATGCAGACGACTTGCAGTTATATCGCCATTTTAAGGTGGATGAACTCGCCGAGAATATGGCTACCATCAATGATGACCTTAAAAATATCAATAAGTGGACTCAGTCCTTTGGACTCCTCCTGAACCCAACTAAATCTCAAGTGCTCATTATTGGTGGCAGCTACATGCTCAATCTATTGGATCCCCAGTCTCTGCCGCCAGTAATGTATAACTCCCAAAAACGCGAAAAACTTGGGCGTCCATATAGACACTAACCTCTCTTGGGAGGTTAATATTGCTGCTGTGAGTAAGAAGGTCTTCTACTCGTCTCAGTCTCTTAAACATCTCCAAAAATTCTTACCATTTCACACTAAGGTCACTCTTGCTCAATCTCTTCTTCTACCGCTTATAGACTATGCGGATGTCTGTTTTCTAGATGCAACGGAGGTACTCCTAAACAAACTCAAGAGATTGCAGAACTTGTGCATCCGCTTTATTTTCGGCCTCCGCAAGTACGACCATGTGTCGGCATTTCGGAGCAGATTGAAGTGGCTGCCGATTCGGCGTCGACGAGATACCCATATCCTGCACAACCGTACTTCTCTACAATACCTTCGCGAACGGTTTGAGTACCTCGTCCCGAGGGGCAAACCTTGTCGCACGGCCACTTCGCTTCTCCTTCGTACTCCACGTTACACTTCCAGCCGTTATGATGCTCCTTCTCTGTAACTGCAGTGCACCTCTGGAACTCTCTCCCACACTCCCTACGCGACAGCCCTTCTCTCGATGTCTGCAATGGAAAATTAAAGAGCATTTCCTTTTAACGCAATGTTAGTAGATATATATATTTGTATTTATGTATGTATATATTTATGATTTATTTTTATGATTAAAATTATGTTTTTTTTTGTACATGTAATTTATTATCACATTGTATTAAATATTGTTTTTGGTGTACAATAAAGAATTAAGAAGAAAAGTTCTGACTGACTGACTGACTCATCAACGCCCAGCCCAAATTCTTGGACCTAGAAAGCTGAAATTTAGCACAGAGGTTCCCTTTATAAAGTAGACAAGGAATAAGGAAGGATTTTTCGGAATTCAACCCCTAAGGGAGTTAAATATGGGATGGAAGATTGTATGTAACACTGACATTTTTAATTTGAAATTAATTAAATATGGCAAATAGCCTCGAAATATAAAATAAGTATGGCGATACGAGTCAGCGGACTGGGACGAGATGCGGCACTTTTTTTGCGTCTTACCCTCCAGGTAGTAAACAGTTTTGGTGCCAACCCTGTCTAAAGCGGTTGATATGAATTTCTGTCGTACCACTTTACCCCCAATGCTAAAACCTGATGGGTCGCTGGCTCACTCTGCGAGTGAGAAAAAAAATTTATTTGCATCTTTTTAACCAACAATACACGTCTGGACGCTGGCTCCAAGCAACCACCTACTGTACCTCATTCTGACTCTTCGATGCCGGAGATCGCTGTGCACACTAATCTGGTCCGGCGAGTATTGTGCAGTCTAGACGTGAATAAGGCCAGCGGGCCTGACGGCATTCCAGCGAGAGTGCTGAGGGTCTCCTGTGTTGACACGCTTGTTCCGCCTCTCTCTTGTAAAAAGAACGGTGCCGAAATCCTGGAACTTGCAAATGTGCAACCAGTGCCCAAAAAAGGCAACCGTACAGACCCTGTCCATTACCGTCCGATCGCCATTACCTCCATTCTGTGCAAAGTTATGGAAAGGGTACTGAACAGTAAGTTGCTGACCTACCTTGAAGACAATAATCTCCTCAGTGACCGACAATATGGCTTTCGCCGGGGACGGTCAACTGGCAATCTTCTTGTGTATGTCACGCACTGCTGGGGCGAAGCCATCGCGAGACACGGCGAAGCACTTGCTGTCGCTTGATATCTCGAAGGCCTTTGACAGGGTCTGGCACGCAAGTCTACTCAGAAAGCTTCCTGCTTATGGCATCCCCGCTGGTTTTTGTAGCTGGATATCAGACTTCCTTAGTGAACGGTCGATCCGAGTAGTCATTGACGGCTGCTCCTCTGACCGTATGGTTAATGATGCTGGCGTTCCTCAGGGGTCTGTTCTCTCTGCAACTCTTTTACTGCTGCACATCAATGACCTACTTCAGCCTGGTTTTGTTGGGTACGCAGATGACAGTACTGTTGTTTTTGTTGTCCAGCGCAAAAACCAGCGTGGATGAAGTTCGTTCCTTGAGAGAGGCTTTGGTGAAGCGAACAGATTTGACTTTGAGCCTTGTCTCCCAGTGGGGTGATAACAACCTGGTCTCCTTTAACGCCACCAAAACACAGGCGTGTCTTTTTACCGCTAAAAGGAGTCTTTTTGATCTAACTCCTACTTTTCAGGGTGCGTCTGTTCCTGTGACTGATCGGCTCGAGCTTCTAGGCACGGAGTTGACATCCAGTCTCAAATTTGGCGCCTCTATTGAGTACAAAGCCCAAATTGTGGCCAAAAAACTGGGCATCCTAAATAGAGTGAAGCGATACTTCACGCCTGGATAGCTTTTAACCCTATACAAAGCGCAAGTCCGATCCTGCATGGCTTATTGCAGCCACCTTTGGGATGGCTAAGCTAAGTATCATCTTGCCGCAGTTGACTCGGTGGAACGCAGAGCCAAGAGGCTCATCGGCGACTTTGAACTGGTGGATGCCAAGCTTCACAGCTTGGCTCATCGCCGCAAGGTTGCATGCTTGTCGGTCTTCTACAGACTGTACTTCGGTGAGTGTGCTCAAGAAATCCACGACCTCATCCCACCAGCCCCCATCTACCAATAGACATCGAGACGCACAGCAAGTTACCAACCTTACCTTGTTGCCATTCCACCAATTCGCACCAAGCGCTTCCAAACATCCTTCATAATGCGCACAGCGAATGAATGGAACTCACTACCTGCGTCTATATTTCCGAACGCATTCAATCCGAATCACTTCAAAGTTAGAGTGAACAGGCTTCTTCTGGGTAAGCTTGTTCCGTCGTCCACTTTGTCTCTGTTACCTCTATTACTAGGGTAAAGAGCAAACACAACACAAAAAAAAAGAAAAGAAAAAACTTCTTCAAGTATTTTTTGAATTTCATCCCTTAAAGGAGTAAAAAGGAGTGTTGACCATAAATAAATATCAGGGTCAGTCATTAAGGGTGGCAGGCATAGATTTAAAGAAATATTGCATCGCACACGGGCAATTCGTGAGCCTATAAATAATAAAATAAATGGAACTGGAGAACATGTGGTTCTAACAGGATAGAGCAACGGCGCATACTGCACGAGGCACAACCGAAATTCTGAGGACTGCATTATCCGGACTTGATCTGACCGGTAAGATGGCGATCTTACCGGTCAGATCAAGTCAGATCGTGATTTAACTATTCCAGGCTTCTTTCAGTGGGTTTTTCAATCACGAGTCTATGTCTTTTGTGGGTCTGGAGTCTATGTCTTTGTAGTCTACGCGAACAAAGACGCGGTTGGAAAGCTGTTTGGATAATAATTTGCAATATCTCGCCAGAACTGCAAAAAATGAAACAGCCAAGATCGTGTAGTCCACGCAGGCGAAGCTGCGGGCGGAAAGCTAGTCCAACATAATATTGCGTTCATTCTGCCAAAGAATACACTTCATAAGATATGATGTGCAGATTTTATATATTCGCAGTCAGATGTAGAACATTGAAATAAAGGCGAGGCAACGAGCTTGAAGGTTTTTTTTTTAAGTTACCATGTCCTGTGAGAAATTGGGTAACACAGTGATCCACCTCCAGCCACGTCCTGGTCAGCCGCTCACGAATAGGTGGAAAGAATTGGTGGATATTTCAGCCCTTAAGCTTTTGATATTGATTATTGACGGCTACTCATTAACACTGACTGGTTAACTAACAGAGCATGGATTCAGCAATTAAAGACTACAACATCAAAATCAAATAAACCTTAAAGGTATTAAATTGTCAAACAAAAAATATAAAAAGATGAATCTAGTTACACATTCGCAAGCGTCAGTAGTTCTCCATGCAGAAGAATGTGCAAGAAACTCCACGGATATACAGATAAATCAATTTAGTGTCTGTGAATATGCATACGGTACTATCAATACAGCATTATCAATACTTATTGATGAATAGCCATAGAGCATTGCTAGTTCTTGAGAGACTAAATGGTTTCTAGGGTTCCGTACCCAAAGGGTAAAAACGGGACCCTATAAGACTCCGCGGTCCGTCTGTCTGTCTGTCACCAGGCTGTATCTCGTGAACCGTGATAGCTAGACAGTTGAAATTTACACTGATGTATTTCTGTTGCCGCTATAACAAAAAATACTAAAAAAACAAATAAAATAAATATTTAAGTGGGGCTCCCATACAACAACCGGGTTTTTGTGCCGTTTTTTGCGATAATGGTACGGAACCCTTCGTGCGCGAGTCCGACTCGCACTTGGCTGGTTTAATTTTTATTCATATTTTTCTAGTTGATTGTTTTAATATTTTGGGCCCAGTAGTTGTACGAGCATCTTCCAAAGTGCAGGGGTACTTGGGACACCTCAGCATGTGTGTGTGTGACAAAACGTGTTTTTCTAGGATAAAACAATAGACGATCAGGCGCTTGCAAGACCATATGCCCATAGTCATTTCGGTTTGGACGCAAACGGCAGTTTCATACAATACAGTCAACTTAACTGTGCACCTCGCTGGAATGCGACCCTACTCCCGCCTACCCGCACGGCACCCCGCTATAGCCTCGTGCGCCAACAATGAGAGTCGAACGTCAGAGTGACGTCAAGGCGCCAGGTGCACAGTTAGTTGACCGTGGTATATGTTTGATACTTCGCCCCTACCTTTGCACTCGTACAAGCTCTCTACCCTGATCGGTATCGGCGTTTTGGTGGTCTGTGGGCTAACTAGTAACCAATTTCATGGCTCAGTAAACAAGAGAACGTATCTAATTAAATTCTACAATATTTAGAAGTAATCAATACATGATTGGATCAGTTTGGATCTGTCATCATCTAATTTTGGCACAATAGTTCATTGTTATATTCATAATATTATGATTTATTTAATCTTCAGGGTGATTTTTAATTCATTGGCTTATTTCAGGGGTTGAAAGTACCTAAGAATATGAACAGGTTATCCTAGGAAAATTAAAAACTCACACTGATACTTATGTGTATGGATATCAAAATAAAATAAATCTGTTTTCGAGTTTATATTGTTGTAAGCAAAAGTCATCTTCGGAAATACCGAATACATACTCGTATTCTTAAAAAAATCTACTGCTTCAATATTTAAATTCAATAAGGTCCCTTTTTAAACGAATTTCCACTTTATTTAGTCGTAAGTCGATATACGTTGGTTCAGTAATCTTTATAAATAGCCCTTGTTGGATCGGATTGCTTCATCCCGGCCTCCTTAAGCTTCCACACGACAGAGTTTTACCCCAGATTTGTCTTTTCAAAGACCTTATAGATTCCAAGAAGGTTTTGAATGTTCTTAAAATCTTTTCGGCTTTTAAGGCCCAGTGATTAATAGTAAGCGATTTTTTTTACTTAAGACTCCATGAAAGGAATTTTTATTAAATCGGATATGTGTTGCTCTGATAACTTGTCGGATTTGGTTAAAATTAAGCTGGGGTTTGCTTTTTATGCGTTTAGAATTTTATTTTATGACTAGCTGTGCCCGCGGCTTTGCTCCCGTCATCTGACTGCCAAACCTACCCTACTAACCCTCCTGCCCAACCTACTTACCGACCTAGCAATTTTTAATCTAACACGGCCATTCAGAAAATGACTTCAAATGCACAACGCCATCTATCGAACATCGAGTTCAACTGTCCGAGTATCTGAATTGCGTGTTTTGTGATAATTTTACTTCTTGAACACTTAAAATTCATCTGACTTTTGATTGAGTGAACCGATTGCGATGAAACAAAACTAAGTAATTCCTCAAGTTACGCACATTTTTTATGTATAAAAGTTATCTTACTATTACTACATTGGTTGCTACATTGGTTTCGTACATTTCACGTGATGCGTGCACAAATAAACAGACTAACAGACAAAAATTCAAAAAATGCTGGAAATAGGTTCTGTTGGTTATCTTTTAACACCCTGGTTATTTTTTTTGGAAATATTTTCGATGTACAAAAATTAATTTTCTACAGATTTATTATATGATTGACTAGCCTCTGCCAGCGGCTTCGTCTGACTGCAAGTTGGAAATTATCTCAAGGGAACGTACACACAGGATAAAATTTATTATAAATCCGCTGCCCTTCCCCAAAGTCCAATCTATCTCTACACCAACATGCAATAAAATTAGTTCAGCAGTTGGCGTGAAAGCGCAAAAAAAACATTTGAATTGAGAACCTCTTCCTATTTGGAAAGTCGGTTAAAAACTTTTTGCTTTTCATAATATCTATCTAATACCTTTAAACGAGCAATTCTTGTATACTAGAATTAAGAAATACTCAAAGAAAAATTGAATATCTGTTAAATGCCCAATATGAGTAGACATGTGATAATTGAAACTGTTTCATAATAAGGGGTATTAAAACATGAGTGTGTGTTAATAGTATTCACACGAATGTTTTAATACCTAGTTATTTGCAGTTTCATACACTACTTTATCTAAACTCATAAATTTTGGGATTGAACCTACTAAATACCTTTTTTGTATTTTCCATGCCTTAAAGTCGTGATAGCATTTATCATATAATTTTCTCGACTTTGCTGGTAAAAGATTATGAGTAATTTCCTTCACAGCATCTAAAATGTCGGGCGAAGTCAATTTTTCTTCACATTCACTGATATCGGACATTTTTAAACAAGTATTTAAAAAACTCATGAAATTCAATACAGCAAAACCTGCAAAACGTATGAATGGCGCCAAAACCCAGCACATCACCGCATTAACCGCGCATGCGCTAAGGTTTAGCACGCACTGCGATTTTAATTGCGCCAGTTTTTTCCGCCCATTCTGCGATCTATGGACTTATATGAAGCTGCTCGCATTGTGGTAAAAGAATCGTGTGGAAATAATACCGCAAGAAATCCGTGTTTTGCCACAGAATCTACCGCGGTGCGAATTTAATTTGCGCGAATATTTTGAGCTTTATGAACAGGTAGAAAGAGAAAAAATTCGCGCGAATAAAAATCGCAGTGCATGCTAAGTCTAAAGCGGACTAAGTCTATATTCATAGACAAGTAAAATTGAAATCAAATCTTTTTAATTAGGTACTATAAAATTGCATTACAAAAAAATTATTGATGAAAACTCCTTAGTGATTAACTTTTTGCATTTGTCCTGTATCGTAATAGAAAAAAAAAGGGGATAGGCCGTAATCCACCACGCGGGCCGAGTGCGGCTGGTCTACAACTTGTAAGTCGCGGCCGTTACCACTGGGCCACCATTGCTCTACTTGTATCATAATATAATATTTTTTTCTTCTTTTATCGTAATAGAAAAAAATATAAAACATTTTTTTTTACAAAAGACCAATATTCGATTTTATAAAGATTTTATTCTAAAATCTGGGCGTATTCACTACCGTAATTCATGCGCCTCCCAGTGCCGCTAGGCCAATAGGAATGCTCATATCTCATACTGATTTTTTGGTCAGGGTACGGCCTTAAAATACTATCACAAAACAAAAACGCCGTATCTAAACATTAAACAAATAGTTGTTCCGACTCTGTTATTTGCTGATGACACATTTTTAATTTTTAAAATAAATAGACGTACTTGTCAGGTTGACGACGTAAATAACGCGCTACGGCAGGTTCAGGATTGGTTCACTGCCAATAATTTAGTTTTAAATGGTAAAAAAACCAAGTGCGTAAAATTTTCATTGCCGAATGTCAAAAGTACTGATTGTGACATTATGTTAAACAAGGAGAAGCTAGAATTCGTCGATAAAACGGTTTTCCTGGGGATCACGCTGGACTCAGGGTTGCAGTGGGGTCCTCATTTGGTGTCCCTTGCGGGGCGGCTGAGTTCGGCGGCTTATGCTGTTGGAAGGATTCTTCGGTTGACGGATGTGGATACCGCGAGACTGGTATATTTTAGTTATTTTCATAGTATAATGTCTTACGGTATCTTACTATGGGGAAGGGCTGCAGACATTGAGTCAATTTATATTCTGCAAAAACGAGCCATCAGAGCAATATATAATCTTCGCCGGCGTGATTCTCTAAGGGAACTGTTTAAGGACATTAACATCATGACGATTCCTTGTCAATATATTTATGAAAACATCATGTACGTAAGAAAGAATTTACATCTTTTTAGTAAAAACGGTGACAGACATAATTATGTTACTAGAAATAGGGACCAATTAGTTCAACCAGGTTTCAGACTGGCTAAAGTAGCCTCATCTTTCATGGGGTACTGTACAAAATGTTACAATAAAATTCCTCCCCACATTCTTGAACTGAATGAGACGAAATTTAAAACTTGTATAAAACGCACACTATGCAGGCTGGCATATTATAAGTTGGGGGATTACATCAATGATAAAAATGCTTGGCTAAATGCTAGTCCTGCTCCACAGCCACTAGGGCGCAAAAACAAGTGATATGCAGAACATTATTGTTTTGAATTATTGTTGGACCTTCTGAAGACTGTATAAATATATTTGTATTGTATAAACTCAATTTCATTCATCAAGGTATGTACTTATGTACCTAAATATTGTAAAAAGTTTTTTTTTAAAAGAGTAAGTATGGAGTTTCTTGTGCATCCTTCTCCATTACAAGCTACTTTCCGAATGCACGGTAGAATCAACTATTATTATTTGTAGAATGTAACGTTCAAAAGTGCCGCTTGGTGGCCTACTTGAAATAAAATATCTTTGTCTTTGTAATATATTTATGAAAACATCATGTACGTGAGAAAGAATTTACATATTTTTAGTAAAAACGGCGACAGACATAATTACGTTACTAGAAATAGGGACCAATTAGTTAAACCAGGTTTCAGACTGGCAAAAGTAGCCTCTTCTTTCATGGGGTACTGTACAAAATGTTACAAAAAAATTCCTCCCCACATTCTTGAACTGAATGAGACGAAATTTAAAACTTGTATAAAACGCACACTATGCAGGCTGGCATATTATAAGTTGGGGGATTACATCACTGATAAAAATGCTTGGCTAAATGCTAGTCCTGCTCCACATCCACTAGGGCGCAAAAACAAGTGATATGCAGAACATTATTGTTTTGAGGTATTTTTGGACCTGCTGAAGACTGAATGAATATATTTGTATTGTATAAACTCAATTTCCTTAGTATTGTATAACTGCAAAGCACGTGTGTGAGTACTATGTACCCAACTGTAAATCTACCATTTACTGTACCCGTGTGTCGTTCGTTGACTTGTGTGTGCCCACAACTGCCAAGTTGAGTGTGTCATGCTCTCTCAAATGTCTCTCTGATGGTGGCGCGTGTGTTGGATCATCCGGTTTCCTTCATGATGGTTGAGCTGGGTGGTGCCGATTTATGCGTCATGTTCGTGAACGGACGCCGTCAGTTGGTATTGGTCATAACTTAACTGCTTCGGATGTTAATGCTTTTTTTCTAGCTTCTATTATATAACTGCACAGTAAATGTGTGAGTACTTTTATTACTTTATGCCTGTACGTAGTATAGTGTGTAGTGCTATTCTGGGTGCATTGTCCACACATACCAGGCCCCTCAGAAAGTATTGCGAAAAAAAGTTTTTATATATGGGAGACTGGCCAGTTATAATGTTTTTCGAAAATATGATTATTTATAAGTAAAAATAAGTAAGTTCCAATTTCAAAATTTCCCTCCACATTTTTTGCGAGTTAATTCAAAGTATTGTGTCTCACTGAAATATGGATCTGCGCCGGGAACATTTTAGAGCTATGATTTTATACGATTTCAAGTGTCGCCTGAAACCGGATGAATCGTACGATAGACTTCAAATGGCATTCATGGATGAAGGCCCTTCCAAGGCAACCGTGTATCGTTGGTATAACGAATTCAAGCGCGGTCGACCAACTTTGGGGGATGACGAAAGAAGCGGTCGCCCTTTGACGGCTGTTACCGAAGAAAACGTGCTAGCAGTGAAAAATTTAATCCAAGACAATAGGCGAATTACATATCAGGAGATTCAACACATATTGAAGATTGGATCGGGAAGCGTTCACGAGATTCTACACAGCCATCTTCGCGTGAGGAGGATAGTATCACGCTGGGTGCCGCACAACCTCACCGATGCTCAGAAGCAGGCCCGGGTGGAATGGTGCCGTGATATGCTTAACAAATTTGAAGCAGGCTCGTCTCGGCGTGTTTACGACATCGTTACAGGTGATGAGTCCTGGATTTATCAATACGACCCAGAAACCAAGCGCCAGTCGACTGTTTGGGTGTTTCAAAATGAGCCAACGCCTACCAAAGTGAAGCGATCTAGAAGCGGGGGTAAGATTTTGATCGCTAGCTTTTTTAATTTGACTGGCCACTTGGTATCAATTCCCTTACGGGATCAAAGAAGCATTAATGCCGAATGGTATACTACCAAATGTTTGCCAGAAGTTTTCTCTGTTATAAGCAACAAGCGACCAAACACAGGGCTCCGCGGGCTACTGCTCCACCACGACAATGCACCTGCGCACACCGCACTCAAAACGAGGGACTTCCTGGACAGCACGCCAGTCAAACTCCTGGGTCACCCTCCTTACAGCCCTGATCTAGCACCGTGTGACTTCTTTTTATTCCCAAAAATAAAAAATCAGCTCAAAGGGATACAATTTTCGTCGCCGGAAGATGCGCTGGCTGCGTTCGAGCAGGCTGTAAACGAGGTGTCTGCGGCGGACTGGAAAAAGTGTTTTGAAAACTGGTTTAGGCGCATGAATCTTTGTATAGAGGCTGGTGGAAAGTACTTTGAAAAGATTTAATAAAAATATATGTACGTATAGAACAATTTTTTTTAGTTTCGCAAAACTTTCTGAGTGTCCCACGTATATGAATTTATTAATGTATGTACTTATGTAACTAAATATTGTAAAAAAACTTTTTTTTTTTAAAAGAGTAAGTATGGAGTTTCTTGTGCATTATTCTCCATACCATGCTACTTTCCGAATTCACGGTAAAATCAACTTTTATAACTTGTAAATTTTAATGTACCTACTTGAAATAAAATATCTTTGTCTTTGTCCAACGGCTAGACGGATCTGTATGAAATTAGGCACAGATATGGATTTTGGTCAGGTATAGCACATAAGCTACTTTGTATTCCGGGAATATGTTCCCCTGGGATGATAAAACACTTTTTACGCGGGCGAAGCCGCTGGCAGAAGCTAATATATTTATAAACGCAAGCACGAAAAAGAAAAAAACCTAGTATATAAAATAAATAATAAAAAATAAAATTTTAGGGTTCCGTACCCAAAGGGTAAAAACGGGACCCTATTACTAAGACTCCGCGGTCCGTCTGTCTGTCTGTCTGTCACTAGGCTGTATCTCATGAACCGTGATAGCTAGCCAGTTGAAATTTTCACAGATTTCTGTTGCCGCTATAACAACAAATACTATAAATAGAATAAAATAAATATGTGGGGCTCCCATACAAAAAACGTGATTTTCTTGCAGTTTTTTGCGATAATGGTACGGAACCCTTCGTACGCGAGTCCGACTCGCACTTAGCCGGTTTCCATCGATAGCTTCGTCCACGTTAAATAAATCAAAGAAATATATCAAAGGCCTTTTAAGCCTCTTTGGTATTAAATGAGCTTAGGTTCTAAAACGGTTCGGTTCTCTTTCGTTCTTATAATTCGCGTCACGTCATTACCGGGTTCTCGAGTGCTGTTGGGGCGTTTTCTAGGCAAATGAGCCAAGACTAAAGGGAGTTAATAAGGTGAAAGGTTACGCCATACTTGAGGATTTCATAATTATGGAGTTGAAGAACGTTGCACTTTGAATATCTGGAATTACCTACCTTCACGGGAAGTGACCCTCGCATATTTGGTTTTATACTAGCTGCCGCCCGTGGCTTCGCCGGCATAGTACTTCGCCCATTATCTTTATAAATTATAGGCTATGTATTATTCTGATGTATAAGCAATTTTTTTTTTTATCAAAATCCTTTCAGTCATTTTTGCGTGAAAGAGTCACTGGTTACGCCAGTTTTATCAAAATCATTACTTGCTTTTATTTTAAAATTATAATAAATGCTCATAGTTGTTTATGTCAAAATTACTCTGGTTTGGATGCTTGTATGTTACGCGGGTTAATGTGACCCTTGCTCGCCATTGGCCCGTTTGGATTGCGAACCCAGAACTGTCATACATCATCAACCAATAAAAACTTTTCTAATGTCGGCGCTCGCGAGCTAACGCATCTTCCGGCCGCTCACGTGTTTCAGTTGTTTTTTCTGAAGATTCTACGTTATAAAAGACTGTGTGTGATATCAAAGCTGTGTGCTGTGGTTCCTGAAGAGGTGTAAATTGAGGCAGGAGCATTCGCCTTCGGGATATGCAGGTACGTCCAAACCTAGGTACAATTGTCCAATGTGCAACTACGAGTCAGTCAATCAGCACCAATCTTAAATTACAGTCCACTATTTAGGTATTTCCATCACCCCCTTGTTATTTAAGCACCAGTCACAAACATCCATCCATGCTCACAAACTTTCACGTTTATTTTACTCTATACTAATATTATAAAGAGTAAAGATTGTTTTGTTTGTTTGTACCGAATAGGCTCCGAAACTACTGGACCGATTTACAAAATTCTTTCACCAATAGAAAGCTACATTATACCTGAGTGACATAGGCTATTTTTAAATCCCGAAAACGGGTCTTGTGGGGGTGGTTCATGGGAGCGAAGCCGCGGGAAACAATAACATAATAATACGGCTGTAAACCCCGAAGTGTTAAATAGAGTTGCACTTAAAGAACTGTGATATTTGTGACCGGGGCGGAAGACGTAATAAAACACGGGCACTTGGTTAGATCGTATATTGCAAACTTTCGGCTGCTGCCGGCGCCAGACCTACCTACTTACACATATTTATCGATATACCTACATTACATTCCTCCACCACTAATTAACAACAAGCGACTAAACTTAATTACAACTTTATCTTAACAACTTAACTAAATCCTTAACTAAATACTTAACTAAATCCTTAACTAAATCCTTAACTAAATCCTTAACTAAATCTTTAACAAAATCCTAAACTAAATCTTAAAATTAACATCTTTATTTAACCTACATTTCCTAATGGGACGAGACTGGGGCGGTACAGGCATGGAAGGTGGTGTCGAGAACTCTTCTGCCACTTGATCTCGGTCGGTCAGATCGTTTTTCTGAAGCGGTGACGGCGCAGGCTCCAACGCAGGTGACGACGACGCCAACGAGGCCTCCGACCGCTCCGACCGGCCCACAATGGGCGATTTTGGTGCTACCCTAGGAGCTGAACTTTCCGGCGAACGTGACAACTCTGTGGGGACTACCAGAGAACTCCTCGTCCTACGCCTAAGCTGATCGATGTGTCTATGCACCTGTTTACCGTTACTGTCTAGTACCTTATAGTTGCTTGGCCCTGACGAGTTAGCTATAGTACCGGACAACCATTTTTCCCCCATTAGATATTGTCGATACCAAATTTCGTCTCCTACTTTCACCCTCCTTTCCGACCCTCCTGCACTATCAACCTGCCTTTTCTGTGCTTTTTGTACTCTAACTTCCACATCGGGTTTTAGCACGTCTAACTTGGTTCGCAACCGTCTCCCAATAAGTGCGACTGATGGGCTTATTCCAGTAGTGCAATGTTCCGTATTCCTATAATATAACAAAAATGTGTTTAAAGCCTGTTCTACACTTTTGTTATCTAAATAAGCTTTTTTAATAACTCTTTTTAAAGTCTTAACAGCATTTTCCGCGGCTCCATTGGATGATGGATGATAGGGAGCTGTGAATATATGTTGGATACCGTCACTTTGCACGAATTGTGCAAGTTCACTACTAGTGAACGGCGGCCCATTATCAGTAACTATCTGCCTAGGGACCCCCCACCTACTCCACAGTTCGCGCAACCTGACCATCGTATGACTCGCTGCCGTACTGGGAACTTGAAATACCTCCAACCACTTGGAAGTTGCGTCTACTACTACTAAATAAGTTTTCCCGCATATGGGCCCCATAAAGTCCAGATGCAGTCGGGACCACGGTCTGGCGGGCCAGGGCCAAGGGCGAGGAGCAGAGCGCGGCGGGTCGTCCGCGTACGCGGCGCACACGGTGCACGCACGGCACTCGCGCTCCACCGCCTCGTCGATGCCCGCCCACCATACGTAGCTGCGTGCCAACGCCTTCGACTTTACGATGCCCATGTGCGGCTCATGGATAATTTTTAAAATCTTATCCCGGCATTTTTCCGGTATCACCACCCGGTGACCCCACATGACACAGCCTAACTCCTCGTACAGTTCCGCTTTCCTATTAAAATACGGTTGTAAGTTAACTATTTCACACCTATCTGGCCAACCGTCTCGCAGGTAGTTTAAGATTCTACTTAATAACGGATCCCTCTCCGTTTGTTTTTTAACTTCGGTATAATCCAGCAACAATCCGTCTTGTGCGAAGTGCAGGTATGTTTGTTCTGGAATAGATTCCTCTTTTGCATTTTTAACGCTATTATTTTCTGGCAGACGCGATAAGCCGTCAGCGCAATTTTCGTTTGTGCGAATATATTCTATGTCGTAATTGTATGCCGATAATATCACTGCCCATCGTTGCATCCTACTGGCCGTCATCGTAGGTATCCCCGTTTGCGGGCCTAACATTGATACTAAGGGTTTGTGATCGGTTCGTAAAATGAACTTCCTTCCGTAAATATATTGATGGAATTTTTGTATACTGAATATAATCGCAAGTGCTTCGCGATGTATCTGCGAGTAGTTTTTCTCTGCGATGGTGAGCGAACGTGACGCATAAGCTATCGGGCGCTCGCCTTTCGGCCCCGGCTGCGCCAGCACGCCCCCCACACCCCGCGCGCTCGCGTCGCACGTCACGATTAGTGGTTTATTGGGATCGTAGTGCGCTAATACTTCGGTACCCATTAAAGCTTGTTTTATCTGCGTAAACGCACGCTCACACTGCTCATCCCAGTTCCAGTCTACGCCTTTTCGTAATAACCTGTTTAATGGCACTAGCATGGAACTAAATTTTTTAATAAATTTTGAAAAAAAGTTTACCATGCCTATAAAGGAACGTAATTCACTAATATTATTTGGAGCTTCTAGTTTACTTATAGCTTTAATCTTTGATTTGTCCGCTTTGACCCTTTCCTTAGAAACCACATAACCTAAATAAGTTACTTCATCAACTAAGAAAACACATTTTTCTTGCTTTAACTTTAACCCACTTTCAGATAGTCGCTGTAAGACTTGTTCGAGTGCATATAAATGCTCACTTCTATTTTTTCCCCCAATTATAACGTCATCGAGAAACACTTGCACGTTCGGTATATTATCTAACAAATTCGTCATTATACGTTGGAAAATACCCACACTAGACGATAAACCATAAACTAACCTATTATACTGAAATAGACCTCGATGTGTATTAACAACTGTGTATTTTTTTGAATGAAAGGTGACTATCCGCTCCACCTAAAGAAAAAAGTGATGGATACATGCATTCTACCGACTCTCACGTATGGTTGCCAGACGAGAACTTACACCACTAAAATAAAAACAAAACTAATCAGATGCCAGAAAGCGATGGAAAGAAGCCTACTAAAAATAAGAAGAATACACAAAGTAAGAAGTGAATTAATAAGAAAGAAGACAAAACTGATTGACGTCTTACACTACAGTCTAAGGTTAAAATGGCGATGGGCTGGCCATGTAGCACGAAACAGCGACAAGCGATGGACAGTAGAAGCGACGAGATGGAAGGGACCTAGCGGAAAAAGACGAAAAGGCCGACCTATGAAACGATGGCTGGATGACATTATAGCTACAGCAGGAGAAGAGTGGATGAAACATGCTAAGAATAGAGAAAACTGGAATAAACTGGAGGAGGCCTATACCCAAATAGGGGTTCCTATCCTAGAAAATAATTAGTTATATCAAAAAAATAACCAGAATAAAAAAAAAAAAATAAACAAATTCGGTTTAAAATATATAATGTAATACTATAAGTAAAAATGTTAAAGAAACTAAAAAATACTAACAATTAGTAAATAAGTAAGCCAAACACTAACAGCTACCTACTAACAACATTTGAAATGTAACAATAAGGATACGGAAATAAAAAGGTTTTATTATTATTATTATTTTTTTGAATCATCTAGTTCTACTTGGTTGTACGCACGGGAAAGGTCGATTTTACTGAAAAACTGTGCCCCGTTCAGGCCTACTAGCACATCTTCAATCTTAGGTAGCGGGTATCGATCGATCAGCAAGGCGGGATTCAGAGTCGCTTTATAGTCCGCACAAATTCGCAACGTACCGTCTGCCTTAGTCACCGGCACCAAGGGTGAGGCCCAGTCGGAACAGTCGACGGGCTCGATGACGCCGTCGCGCAGCATGGCGTCGAGCTCTGCGTCGATGCGCTCGCGCAGCGCGTATGGTACGGGCCGCGCGCGCTGGAACACCGGCGTCGCCCCCGGGCGCACTCGCAGCGTTGCCTTGCCGCCCTTGTACCGACCCAGTCCGCCGGTGAATAACACCTTATGCCTGTCGAGAATATTTACAATTCCTTCATTAATTTGCACACAATTCATATTACTCACACCTTTACATGAAAATGACGGTATTCTTATTTGTAGCTCTGCTAACCATTGCCTACCTATCAAAGATGTTGTACCGTTTTTTATTACAAACAATTCTAGCTGTTTTTCCTGTCCCCGGTATCGAACCCGTGGGACAATTATACCTAATGGTTTTATCTTAGTACCATCATAAAATTTTAAAATTGTGTCGTCACTCTTAAGACGCAGATGTGAAAAATAACGTTGGTAGGTGCAACTATTTATACATGAAATCGCAGTTCCTGTATCTATTTCCATATTTAATACGGTATCATCTACAAAAATAGGTAAACTTACTGGCTTATAATTATTGAGTCCAATAAGGTTCAAACTCTCTTCGATGTCCTCCACGTCGGACTCGCTTACGGCCTCCGCGGAATACATACTTCCATACCGCTTACCGCGATGATATGGAATTTTTCCTCGCGACGATTGCTCAACATTCGCCAGACACACCCGACGTAAGTGCCCTGTATGTTGGCATCTGCTGCACACGAACTCCCTGTAGCGACAGCTTGCCACACTATGGTTAGCGGCTCCGCAAGCTGTGCAGTTGTTGCTGTGTCCCGAGTTCCCCGATGCAGGAGTCGCGCGCGCCACGCGGCTCGCGGCTAGGCCGCCGCCGCCACCCGGCCCGCGGCGCCCGCGCGTACGCATGCTGCCACCACTCCTGCTGTTATTCGCTCCGCTGCTGTACCCCTTATTCGATGTGACCGAATGCACCGCTTCCGCCTGTGGACTAGATGTGGACGTTCCATCCACTACTGCCGCGTCTCTTTCTGCCGCCTCCAAAGCGCTCGCTAACTTCACGGCTTGTAAAAATGTTACCGAGTCATCCTCCGCAAACAGTCGTTGCCTGATGACGTCACTCTTGAGTCCGCATATAAATTGGTCACGCAAGCTCTCGCTTAAATTGCCTGCAAATTTACAGTGACGAGCTAATCTTTTTAACTCAGCGACGTAGGTCGCCACGTTTTCGTCCGCTCCTTGTCTTTTTTGACGAAAACGATATCTTTCCGCCAATGAAGATGGCGTCGGCTGAAGGTGCTGACTCATTAAACTAATGGCTTCACTGTACTTTAGTTCCGACGGTTTCTTTGGACTCGTTAGGTTGACGAGTAACTCGTACGCTTCGTCTCCGATTGTCGAAATCAAAGTAGGCAACTTCAATTCTTCCGCCACTGTATTAACCAGAAAGTACATTTCCAATCTATCCACATATGATGACCACTGTCCCGTTTTCACGTCAAATTCGCCTAATTTCCCAATCGACATTTTGACTATTGTTGAAATACTCGTACGCACGCGATATTCACAAAGATAATCCTCGTCGCCACTGTGATATTTGTGACCGGGGCGGAAGACGTAATAAAACACGGGCACTTGGTTAGATCGTATATTGCGAACTGTCGGCTGCTGCCGGCGCCAGACCTACCTACTTACACATGTTTATCGATATACCTACATTACAAGAACATCCCAGTTTTGCCTCTTATTTTAAGTCCCATGTTATAAGGGCCATGTTATGTTATAAGTCTATTAACATCAACCGGGCATAAATCGATACTCCAGGCTGTTACTGAGCAATTCCAGATGGAAAAACCTAAAAACACTTCCGACAGGCTTATTACGTATCTTTTGCAAGAGCAAAACGGTAGCGATCAAACGCTTTATGTCATTAAAGTCGGAACTACCTGCAGTGTAGGTATCATAGGTCCTACACAATCGTTTGCTAATCGCTCGCTGTTTGTCAAATGCACTTATTTAAATGAAAAACCGCTCACAACTCTATTATTGCGCAAAAATCGCTATAGTTTTGCTCTTGCAAAAGATACGTAATAAGCCTGCCGGGACTCGAATCCAGGACTTATTTTCACCAGTAGGGCTTGCAACCACTACGACAGCGATGCAGCGGCATTTCGATGCGTCATTCATTTTTTTTTTTTTTTGTAATTTGGAATGCCTGGTATATTGTTTTAAATTTTACCCCTAAGTAATAATGTCACTCAAAGCATTGTTGCGTAACTACGCAATACAATGTGTCCGTTTCTGTAGTAATAAAAATTTAAGTTCGTTAAATACACTTAATTTTATCGTCAAAAAACGCTTAAAATAAATGTGTTAATCTCTATAAAAAATCTGAATTTTAGGATATGTAAAATGTAAGTGTGTTTTGTAAAATTTTGTTTAAAAATTTACTGTTATGGGTCAAAACAAAAATGTCTAATCTCTGGTGTATTAGTTGAGTATTTTTATAGATTTTCTATGCTATGGCCGAAAGAATCACATAAAATTTACGCCTCTTTGATACCTACATTCATAGTTATGGTCGTTACACTATGAAAATATCGTCAGTAAGTTAGATACTAAAATTGATTTTTGGTTAGAACCCTTGTATGAGATGTTTGTATTGATTAAATTAAGTGTATTTAATGACCCTAAAGTTTTATTACTACACAAACGGACAAATTGTATATGTCGTAGTCATCTGGTTTAATAAGACAGCTAATTGGACGCCTAGGCGGTTTATTAAACGCCTGAATTAAATCCAATTAAATGGCTGAAGGACAACTAGCCAAGTCATTAAGCGCAACGCTTAACTTGATGGCTGAATGTCGTGTACTTATTTAGTTTAATTGGATATTGTTGAATTTGTAATGTTTTCCCAGAGTGACTGAATAGTTTAGACTCTAACATTTAGCAAAACACTTGCAGAAGACGTAGGCGTATTTGGCACCTCCATGTTTTCATACTATTTTGACAATAGCACACTTTAATTTCATTTAAAATTGCACACAAGAACGAAACATAACATTCACGGTTTTCGCTGTTGACGCCATATTTGTTTTGCTACTAGCGCGCCGTATAGAAAATAAAATTGAAATAAATTGGAATCACTTGGCTGAGTCTTGGTCAGTCATCTTTAAAGGGCTGACTTTCAATACATTAAGTTGTTAAACGTTGAATGATTCTAGTTCAATTAATTATAGGCCTAGGCATCCAATTGGATGCCGGCGTTTAATGAACGGCCTAGGCGCCCAATTAGCTGGCTAATTTAACCAGATGACTGCGACATATATAACAGATAGTTTAGGCTACATAATCCCTGTAACAAGCCTAAATGTAATAAACGAACTAGCTACCAGACAAAAAACCAGCCAACCCCTTCGCCACAAAAAGACATGTAGTTCACGCAAAAACCTTAAACAGTGGGTATCTATTATTCAAAATAAATAAAGAAAGAAAAGATTCCACAAAGTAGCACTAGTTTAATTGTAAAAGTACTAGAGCCAATCTTTCAGTGCTGGCTGGAGCAAAGTAATCCATTTTCTATTGTTGACCGGCACCAGTCGATAAGAAGTCGATTTCGTTTACTTTTTATTTTTCCCTTTCTTCAGAAAGAAAAATGAATCGGTTCCTACTTCTCACCCAAGGTGCATTCTATAGATAAACCTACTTATTTTTGAGCGATTTCAGCAAGTTTTTTTAACGATTGGTTCAGGTTATTTGGGTTGATTTTAATAAGATTTGAAGATGATTATGTGAGAAAGGAGCTGTAATTTTCTAGAAGAAATCTAATTAAATACACTAGAGAACAAAACAATGGGCAATGGAGAGGGTTATGCTTGACGTATCCTTGAGTGATCATGTCAGAAATGAGGATATCTGCAGGAGAACCAAAGTTATCGACATAGCCCGAAGAATTGCCAAACTTAAGTGGCAGTGGGCAGGTGCTCGCAGAACGGATGGCCGATGGGGCCAAAAAGTTCTGGAATGGCGACCGCGGACCGGAAGACGATACGTTGGAAGGCCTCCCACTAGGTGGACCGATGACCTAGTTAAGGTTGCGGGATGGCGCTGGATGCAAGACGCACAGGATCGATCAATGTGGCGACGCCTGGGGGAAGCCTATGTCCAGCAGTGGACGTCTTTCGGCTGAATTGATGGTGGTGATGAATGATGAGAGCAAAACTATTGCACAGGCACCCTATTTTAAAATTACATCGCAGATATGAGAAAATAAAGTTTATTATCAAATAAAACAGTATGCGGTTTTGAAAAACATATAAAGCGAGTGTATAAAGTTGGTATATTCGTCAGTTTCAGAGGTTAACTGTAGCGAGCGTAATTGGGCTGAGCTGATTGTGCTTTGTTGTGATATCAAACGATTAAAAGCGAAGGTTCTTATCATTAGATGCTGAAAAATAGATAATACATCAGCACAGCTCAAATTTCTTGCTATATTCAGACTGAAGTTGCTCGACAATTAATATGAGCAGATATTCTGTTCGGCGCATATACCAGCAGAATGTGGAAACTGCAGGCTACATCAGACGTCATGATGGTGGACGTCATAGTGTGACATCAAAGCGAGATGACTGATTTCTCGTCATGTAGTCAATGTAAAAACGACATTATTGACAAAGTTGTCACCAATATATCAAGCTATGCTAGCCAAATAAGAAAGGCCACAAACATCTGCTAGAATATATTGTAGTAAAAAAATGTGATAATTTCATAAGATTGATGGAACGCAAGGGAAGGGCTCTGGTAACAGTTTCTCAAGTCTGTCTGCTCACAGTCAAGTGTTGGGCATTTGTCTTGCTTATGACAGTTCGTTGTTGAAAATACTTTAGGCTGGACCAAAGAATAAGAAAACCGCATAGAAATGTTACTTTCCTTTGTTGGCGCGCCGAACAAAACCACAGAAATAATCACGTAGAAAAATAAAATAAAACACGCTAAGTGCGAGTCGGACTCGCGCACGAAGGGTCCCGTACCATTATTGCAAACACGGCAAAAAAACACGTTTGTTGTATGGGAGCCCCTTAAATATAAATTTTATTCTGTTTTTAGTATTGTTTTACATACTGGCAACAGAAATACATAATCTTTGAAAATTTCAACTGTCTAGCTATCACGGTTCATGATATACAGCCTGGTGACAGACGGATAGTGGAGTCTTACTAATAGGGTCCCGTTTTTACCCTTTGGGTACGGAACCCTAAAAAAGAAAATAACCGTGCTCTAGAGAGACAAACGCTGATCTCATAGGTTAAGTTTTTCAGAAACATTGTGTACCAGAACTCACGCCGGTTATCGGTTTAAGATCTGATGGTTTTAAATATAAAGTAAGCAAAAGGAGTTCCTAAGTAGGCATTGTATTGGTTTGTAGTTTCTGCCTACTCGCATGAGGGAAAAGCGTGAGTTTATAAATGTATACCTTTTTATTATGTTCATTCAAGGGTCAAAAGTGCAGTCTTACTGTCCCAAAATTTAAATGGGCATTTTTTATTTATTGAAAAAGTTGCCCCACACTAGGAATTTCTTCCTGTATCGTGGGTGCGTTTACAAACATTTAAACTCACATACACAAGACACTCAGTTTTGACGCAACTATCTGTAGGCCTTACAAGCGCAGCAGCCGATTGCTCAACCACTACGCCAACCGTGTCGCCAATAGTTGTGTAGAAGAAGTTAAATTATCCACAACTGCTTTAATATGTTGTATAAAATTAAAGTATAGATTATATTTACTAACCGTGAAAAGTTGAAATACTTCTGCCTAAAAAAAATTGCTGCTGCTGTTTTGGTAGAATGTGACTGCACTTTTGACCCTTAAGGTTACACTAGTCGAAAAATTTGACATACAAACGTAGTCTAGGAATTATTCCACTGTTTGACGATGTACGTTCAAAATAAAAAGTGATATCAATTTGTCTCATCATTATCTAGCCCTGTATGGAAGCGAAAAAGTAAAAAAAGAAAATATTTGAAAGTTATGAGCGTCAAAAGTTCCACATTTCGACACTAATTTTAACGCATTTTTGGGCGCAAATAAATACCATTAGAAGACGGAAAATTGTAAAACGGCCTCCATACAGGGATAGATTGGTAGTTCAACAATGCATATAATTATATTTTGAACAGATAGATTTAGTCGGTCTGTTTATAAAATTTCGTCCTAAATCATTATCCATTTCGCTACAAATTTGCAAAAGTGTGTATTCATACGCGAACTAGCTTCCTATTGCTCATCACAGCATCTATCTCTCCCGCACGTGTTGTCGGTTGATATAAAATGCATTTTAACCCCGCGGGTGTTTATGAGGAGATATCCCGCTTCAAATGTTAATGTTAGTGTTAGTGACCATGACAGTTTAAAAACTTATATTTCTTTCTAGTAGGGATGTCATCATCTCTACTAGAAATATTGACCACGTATTTTTCAATTGTCAAGTAAACAATCAATAACGACGATATAGTGTATTGAAATATCGTGTGACGTCACGCCGTGCTACACTTTATACTAACAAAGTGACGTCACAAGCCCTCACTCCTGAACTTTCATTTATTTGATGAAGCAAAAAATACGTATCCAATATTATTTGAAAATCTCACTGACAGACTTAAAAGAATTATCATTTTGCTAGACAGGAAACGTCCCTCTAAGAGCAAGGTTATTTCCATTGTATGAAGGGACAGGTGTATAATAGTTATTTATGCTACAAGTGCGGCAAGTAGGTGATTTCCGATGAGTGGATAAATCGACACGAGTCGGAAATCATCTTACGCACGTGTATCATACAACATTTTACTATGCATTGTGCGAGGAAATAAAAAAATATATCTGAACCAAGCAAGAAATTAATAAAATGGCGCTTATTCAATGGCGCTCAGCATATCTACAGATTAACTAATAGTTCATAGTTCCTCGGGCATAGCTACTGCGCATGTGCAAATAGCTGTCACGTCGTAACGCAAAACGGCACGAGCAAAATATTAATTCTGCCAAACATATTTAATGAATATTTAAAATTAATTTTATTGATCAAAATCTAAATCTAGAGTAATTAAAAACGCCTTAAATGAAGTATTAGTTTTGTTTTACCTTTTATATGAATGATAATCTGTACTTTACTAATTTTTAAAACTTTTCTCAAATAATAAAAACTCTACGCGGCGGGCTGATGTTGGAGTTAAAAATTAAAAAATACAGGAAAGTAAAAAGCACTAGTAAAAAAAAGTGACCCTTTCCGCACAGTTCGGCTGCTTGGAAAACGCTCTTTTCGAGGACATGCATTGTAAAAGTAATATACATCTTTTTCACAGTCGCGGCATAATAGCTTTTGACACGTCATGGTAATGATCTTATTCTGTTGAAACTCTGCACTCAGTCAGTTTAAGGTCAAAGTAACAATAATAGGCACTTTAAGCAATCAGAATTGGAAACTCGCTTCTGTACATTCTTACTCTATGACTACAGTTAAGAGATTAGTTTTTGTTTATTCCTAAATTGAATTTATGCAGAGAATGTTCACAAGAACATGTCCTCTTATGACATGTTTTTGTGAGGGCCTTGACAAAATACCTTGAAGTGACATACAGTTTTTTACCTTTGATGGAGAATGATTCACCACCGGTGGTAGATTATTGGTAGCATGTAAAGAAAGTACTTTAAAGGTTGTTTTTAAACGTTGCCCCGCACTAGGACATTCTCCTGTATCGTGGGTGCATTTACAAATATAATTATATTAACTCACTTATACAAACTACCAGACCGGAACAACTATCTCTAGGCCGTACAAATATTGGTTCCGTACGGGAATCGAACCCGCGCCACGCAGTGCAGCAGCTGATCGCTCAACCACTACGCCAACCGTGTCATCAAATGTTTGTTGATATTTGGTTCCCAAGATATTTCATGCGTAGGTACGCATTATAGATTTAATTCAGACTTGAGCTGATGACGAGGGACTCGAAGGACACGATGAAGCGGTCTACCCACTGACGATGCTTATCAGCGGATCAAGTGGCGCTTCATGACTAAGGCTCTAGACTGTAGACGGACTGCATTTTAACTGCAATTCGACTGCAAATTCGCAGTTAGTACGACTGCTATAAAACTGCAAACCAACCGTGCGGCTTGATCTCTTTTGCTTGGTTTGCAGTCGGTGTGCAGTTGGCGTGCAGTTCAAACGACTGCACGCTAACTGCAAGGTATCTGCATGGTCGACGTGCAGATTAAATCGATCCCGAGTAACGGGAAGTGGCGAGGTGGAAGAAGAAAAAGAAGAATAGTAAAGAAATATAGTATAGAATAGTGATGAATAAATTACATTAAATTAGTATTTAATGTAATTTATTCATAGGTAGTCCTGAAACTGTTCATACAGCCAGATGTTTACTTGCCGTTGGATATTTTTTAGCGTAGAGGCTAACGATGGATTCTTTTGATAGAATGTCGTAGGCAAGATTGCAGGTAGGCTATAGACATACTTATATTGGGGAAGTACATACACTCGACATCCATTATCCTCATTTTATGGCAATCGAGTAAAAACAATCATAGCATATGTTAAGACTATTGAACAATTTGTTTGTTCAAAATAAAATCAATATTTGGATAGATTAATCAATATAAATAAATCAAAATTTGGAACGATATGACGAAGAAGAATTTGCACTTAAATATACTATCTAAATTTCAACAGAGTACCAATTTAAAACTAATACTTTTTGTATCAGGCTACTTTTTGTTAGCCTGATCCAACTCCTGGGCAAAAGCCTCCCCTCATTCCTGTTATGTCTCTCGGTGTTGTGCTTTGTCTCGCCAGTTCTCGAGGAAGTCATTTAAAGAGTCCCGCCATCTTTTGCTTGGTTTGCCGTGACTCCCCATGTATAAGGGCTCCAGTCTACAAGGAAAAACATTAAAAACAAAAATGGAACAGATCTCCATACTCAAAGCGATCTTAGAAATAACATCCCATCTTCGTAATGCAGGCCCTTTTCTCTTCAGTTCAATAGATTCTGTGCAGTGTGAAGAAGGGTGATGTTCCGCTTAAAACGTTGCGAAGTAGCTAGGTAGTGCGCTAAGATGAATCTACCACCATTGGTAGATTCATCTTAGCGTACTACCCAGCTACTCATATTTTGACTTTTTTTTTGTGTATCATCATATTTTCTCAGCTTGGATTTGGACAGAGGGTATTTCCACTATATATTAAGAAAGGGAGAGATATGTGCGAGATATGCAAGGCATGCGAAGAAATATGTGCGCACGGCTGAAAAGAATCCACTATGCATCCTAGCACCACTCAACTACACACCGTTTCACATCTTCGCTATGCATCTTAGCACCGCGTAAGCTTCTCGCACAGTTTTAGTGAATACATTAAATCTTTTTACAAAATAATACCGTCATCCAAATAAAA
Source organism: Orthosia incerta (assembly GCA_948252205.1). NCBI lineage: Eukaryota > Metazoa > Arthropoda > Insecta > Lepidoptera > Noctuidae > Orthosia > Orthosia incerta. Next base: position 12,514,368 of record OX411762.1, on the reverse strand, counting down.
ACACTACAAAGTAAAAATAACTGCAATTTCCGTTTCAAATTCCGTTTACGTTTTTATTATTAGTTTTTATTTTTGCTTAATTTTATTTTAGATTTCGATGTTTTTGTTGGTATATAGGCGTGTGCTAGCTGTCATTATGGCAAATATATTTTATTTTAATTTTTTGTTTTGAGTAATGTAAATTATTTGCATACTATTGTATAGAATCAAGTTTTTGTATTTTTCAGAAGCACGGTAAATATGACAGTTTTCTATCTTCACACAAACGATCGGAACGCGAGTCATACCTACGCGTCTCGAGTTCAGCCAACACTCGATACACTACAGTCGCAAACAATCACGAACGGTGTGATGGTTATGTAAGCAGTTGTACAAGTACTTACTTATGGCAAAGAGCAATTTTTGACTATATTGTGCGGAGAATACATCTGGTTTTGGTCAGCCAGCTCGCGAATATGTATCCTCCGACTGCACAGCAAGATTTTCTTCTTGTTTACGTCTTTTTAGTTCGCTTTTGAAGCAGTCAGGATATTTGATTTTATTAATTTTAATAGGTAGGTAGGTATTTCGCTTTTCCGCCGAATAAGTTGGATAGGGTGGTAAAGTGGCACACGAGTGACCTACCTACTCTCGCGTTAAAAAGAACTAATAGGTAGTTTCCTAGACTAGGCTATATACTTACTTATGTACTTAGCTACTTACATATATTATTAAATGTATTTCGAAAAAAAATATAACTAGAAATTAAACACTAAACAAAAGTAAACTTTACAAAATTAAACTTAAACTAACTACTTACACTATATACAAAAGAAAGGTACACTTAGGCGTCGAAGTACTCATCCACATCGCTGTCATCCGGGAACGTGCCCAGAAGACTGGCAGAATTAAATTAGACGAATTAATATCATTAAGGTTACACTAGTCGAAAATTTTTCCTTACAAACGTAGTCTAGAGATTATTCCACTGTTTGACGATGTAAGTTCAAAATAAAAAGTGATATCAATTTGTCTCATCATTATCTAGCCCTGCATGGAAGCAAAAAAGTAAAAAAAGAAAATGTTTGAAAGTTAAGAGCGCCAAAAGTTCCACATTTCGACACTAATTTTAACGCATTTTTGGGCGCAAATAGGGTATCTATTAGAAGACGGAAAATTGCAAAACGGCCTCCACACATGGATAGATTAGTAGTTCAAAAATGCAAATAATTTTATTTTGAACAGATAGATTTAGTCGTTTTTTCATGATATCTAGACTGCCAAAGGTCTGTTTACAAAATTTTGCGCGCTCGGTTTCGTCCTAAATCATTATCCATTTCGATACAATTTTGCAAAAGTGTTTATTCGTACGCGAACTAGCTTCCTACTGCTCATCACAGCATCTATCTCTTCCGCACGTGTTGTCGGTTGATATAAAATGCATTTTAACCCCGCGCACAAAATAGTTCGTGCCGTCGACTAGTGTACCCTTAAGAAATGATTACCAATGAGAGTAATAAATGGTAGGTACCTTATACTTATTTTAAACCTACCTAGTAAGGTTTAAAATAAGTATAATAAAAAATGTAATATTTACCTCAGATTAGAGAAAAGAATCTGAGTTATTTACAATCATAAAACTAGAAAGAAACTCAAGTAGGTAGAAGAGGCGGGCAGCCCTAACGCGTGTTTAGGTGACGCGAGCTTGTAGGCACTTGTTTCAAGGACAGGGCCGAGTCACAATACTGTTAGATATCTTTACCGTGCTAGAAGTAACCTATTTACTCTTGACTTAAAGACCCCCCAGATTGTAGCTATCGGAAAACAGACTCCGGCAGGGAATTTCACTACTTAGCTGTACGCACAATAAATATTTTCCCAAATGGTGCTTATGGATGAGATGTCTACCATGTATCGATGGTGCATCGCCGTACGTCTGGTAGTGCGATGATGAAACGGGCTTGTCGGAATTGGATCATGCAATTCCATCGCAGACTCTCCGCAATGTCACCGATAAAAAAAGTTAATAAAATCCAAAAGCCAAACTTTTTTTATTTACAACTTTTTAGTTATACTTTTTTTTTCGAATGACTTTATACATATAAGTGGTATATATTTTTGTAATCACCTCTAAAAACTCTTAATTTTCCTACCCCACTCGATGGGTTTCGAAGAAAAAAAATATTGCAACCCCTACACTATGGCACCCAAATTCCGCCATGATTCATTTTTTTTAACTGCACTAATCTAAGAACACTTGGGCGGCCAAGAACTATCTAACAATGTCTTAATTATAAACATCCGTCAAGTGTTTTGAAAGATACGAGGTAATAAAGAATATTACATACATACAAGACACGCGCAAAAACATAACCCTTTCCTTGCAGCCGGGTAAAAACTGACAAGCTGGCAACTCAACGATGATGGTAGTTGTTAGTTTTAATTTCTTAATACGTTTCTTAATACATTCTCGCTCCGCTTAGCTACCTCGCACATCTTCGGTAGAGAAGTACCTTTATGCGAGGCTAACACATGCTGCGCTAGGCATGCAGGCATTTCTTAATCAAGCGAGATCAATCGGGCCGTAGTGAACTAGCGATGTTTAGTACTGGCTTTACGATTCCCTTGAGTAACTGATTTAAAATGAGAATCACGTCTGAACAGCTAGTCATAATTTTTTGGAAAAATATATGTTACATTAGACCCTTTTTTTAATAATTTGATCTAAGAAAATTTTGAGTTTTATTCGTATAGCATTTTGGGTCGTGCGGGTGTCTCAAGGTCGTTGGCGTTAGTCGTTGTTGTAGGTATTGGAAATTAATTTGAAAAAGGATTTTTTGAGCAGTGGTGACCCAGTGGTAACGACCGCGACTTACAAGTTGTAAGTCTTGGGTTCGAACCCAGGCAGGCGCTTTATTTCCAAATTATTTCATCACCACTGCTCTGAAAACGGTGAAGGAAAACATCTTGAGGAAACCGGCATGTCCTAGAACCAAAACTTCGAAGACATGTGATATCCACCAACCCGCACTAAGCCCGCGTGGTAGATTACAGCCCATTCCCTATCATAGAGAGGAAACCTGTGTCCCAGCAGTGGGAACATTAAAACGCTGACGATTATTTTAGTTGAAGTTGGAATTTTCATTTGGTTTTTACATGTTGTACCTATTTTTGTTTAAATTGTAGGTACTAGCTTCTGCCAGCGGCTTCGCCCGCGTGAATTTCGAAAACTATCCCAAGGGAACATATTCTCGGGATAAAAAGTATCAAATATTGTGTTGTTGGTTTCAGACTATAATCTATCTCTGTGCCAAATTTCATGCAGATCCATCCAGTCATTTGAGCGTGAAGAAGTAACAAACATACAAACACACACACACACTCACACTCACAATTTTCGCCTTTATAATATTAGTGTGATGTGATGTGATAAGTGTGATTAGTGTGACTATGCTGTGAGGATACTTGCTTCTGCCTGCGGCTTCGTCTGCGTGAATAATGTTAACTTATATCCCAAGGGAAGATTATACCGGGATGCAAGCTTATGTGCTATTCCAAGCTATAATCTACCTCTGTGCCAAATTTCATCCAGATCCGTTCAGGGATTCAGGAGTGATTGACTAACAAATATCCATCTATCCACGCATTTATAAAATCAGTAGGATAAATCTATCTAAATATATAAAAGCGAAAGTCATTCACTCATCAAGGAATGTCGAAAATCGTTTGACGTATATAGATGAAATTTGGCAGAAAGGTTTCACAAGTAAAGTACGTGAGCACTAAGAAAGGATTTTTGGAAATTTCACCCCTAAGGGCGTTAAAAAAGGTTGAAAGTTTGTATGAAAAATCTAATTCGTTCGGCTGTTATTCTTGAAACTTAGCACAAATAGTAATCTAAGTAAATGATAAACGTTGATTTTATTACCTATTTCAATTTTGAAAGAGAATATAGACAGATTAGCATTACCTCTTTCCAATATTTTTAATAAATGTTTTGAGGAGTCGCTCTTTCCAGACCAATTGAAAATAGCTAAAGTGGTTCCAATATTCAAAAAGGCACTAAGACTGATCCGAAAAATTACCGACCCATATCCCTTTTGCCAACCTTATCAAAATTATTAGAAAAAATATTAAAACTAGACTGTTGGTTCATTTTAAATTGAATAATATCATTGATTAGACAATTTGGATACCAGAAAGGCGTCGGTTGTTCAGATGCAATAAACATTCTTATAGATGACATAATTAATAAATTAAATGACAAAACAAAAGAGGCTGGGCTATTCATTGACCTTAGTTCTGCGTTTGACACGATTGACTATGAATTATTAAGTACTAAACTAGAATATTACAGTATCAGAGGTAAGGCCTTAAGCCTTGTATCCACTTGAGCATGCTCAGGCGAATGAGAAGCTCATTTGGCCGAGCGCGCTCAGGGCGAGCCTCGGCATCTGTCGGTTTTTGTCCGTGCTCAAAGGCGCTCAGTATTCGCTCGGCGCTCAGTGTGGACGGTTGTTTTTGAGTTTGAGGCGAGCGCACAGTATACGATTTGACTAATCTAGGTGGACAAAACTCAGTAACTAAAAAAATGCTTTGTTTGTTACATATAAAAGAATTGTTCGCGACGAAGCGTCATCAACCATACTAAATGGTTCATAGAAATTGAAGTTTGTATGTGTAGACATGTCTGCTTACCACGGCGCGCCACCTGATACTAAAATGAATTTTAGAGGCACGTTTATATTTATACTAAAATTTTACCTACATTTTTTGAGATAGTAGTATAATGTTTTTAGTGTTTGTCAGTATGTTATAGGGTTCAATAGTTCACCCTTAACAGAGTAAAATCATTAGAAAGCATACTGATAAGAGTTATCATAGTAAAAAACATAAATTTCTGTCATACGATACGTCTGTGCCCGACGACGGATTAGTTCCGAATGACCCGTGAGAGGGAACCACACGTTATTTATAGTTTTGGTGGTTTTTTGAAAATATTATAGTAATTAAAATCATGTTTTTAAGGGCTTATCCTATGTACTGGACATGAAATCAGTACATAATGATGAAACTATGTGAAGACCACATAGTTTCTGCTATGTAAATAGGAATATTGACTTGATATCTCAAACACCAAATATATGGTTTTAGGTCATTTTAGGGTATATGGGGGACCTAGACCGGGACAGGAAGCCTATATACACCTCATAGTTAGCGTAGTCTTTTATATAAAGCCCATTTACTTGAGATATCAAGTCAGTATATAATAGAAAAACTGCTGTTTATCTGGTTTTGGGCAATCGCTTACGGTTTTAGGTGCCCTAAGTACCTAGAAACATATAGGTGTACTGGTAAAAGTACTACCATTGGAAAGCTTGCTAAAAGGGCTTCCAGGCGGTTTCTAGATGGGAAGAATCGCTTGGATAGTCAACGAGATAAGCAGTCGTGAAAAATGTAAACAACGTAAAACGTTGAAATTTGTAGACCCTTCAGGTGGAATAACTCCATGAAGGGAATAGATGTACTCATGGTGTAAGTACTTTCGGATGGCTTGCTGGACTAGCTACCAAGCCATCACTTTGGAGCGAAAATCGCTCAAGTAGTTTAAGTACAATTCCAGAAAATAGGTTTCTGGAAATGTAATTTTTAGTCAGTTTTTGGCACTCCCCGGGACTATACACCCCTGGGAATTCCGAAAATAAGGAATTTTTGGGGACCTCCCGATGGCCCGTTAAACGCACCATCGTGTTGTCCCAATCTTATTAGTGTTTTTATATCTAATTTCTCTGATAGCTGGGCGCAAAGAAAGTGACCAGCTATCAAATTTGTACATATCAAGGCACCTTATGTGCATATGACCTAGATAGACTTACATAAACACTAGAAATGTAAAGTGTGGTCTATTGGCTACCAGAATCCCCATAATAGGCGGTGATTGCCTGGTTAGCCTAAGTAGGAAGTCCTAAAGTCGGTGAAATGACTTAGGAATTTATAGATTCATTACATAAGGGATGATATCCCATAGAAGATTCCCGAAAATAAGCTTTTTCTAGACGTCAACAGACAGCCTGCTATTGGCACCAGCAGGTCAACCCAACCTATAGATATCCTTAGGCTAGGTTGAAAACTATTAAGGTTTTAACTGGGAAATAAAGGGAATTGTCCTTTTATTTCATGGAAATAGTCTAGGGAAGCTATCAATACCTGGAAATTAGGTATATTGATTAGATACATAGATAGGGGGCGTTACTGTGTTACAGTACGAAGGAATCCAGCTATTGATAGCACCATGGAAGGGGTGCGGTAACCCTATTTACCAAATATGTATAAGGGTTTTTTACATAAATAAAAATTATTTTCGGCGAGAATTTGCGGGGCTCTCAATAATGGCACGATGCGAGGGTATAAAGAACCCCCGGGCCCAAAATAGAATTTGTAGTCATCCAAAGCTAGTCGCTTGTACTTGTCTTAGTAAATAAGAAGTAATTCTTATATAGAATCACGTCTCAGAAATTGTTGAGAGCCCTAGAATCGTGCCGTGTACTGAATAACTTAGTGTTTCATTTAATTCATCGACTTCAACCCTTATGAAGACATCCCTTTTCGATCCTGTCGAGCTGAACCTCGGAACCTGGACACCAGGAGTGCTGATCCAGAAGTAGGCAACCCGGAATCTGGAAATAACTCAAGTACAGCCAACACATCGTTGAATCGTTAGAGTCGATTTGCAACCCTACGTCACTGCTGCAGCTAGGCATCCAAGAACCTTTGTTTTCGTTGATGTGGATGGGGCGTTCAGCGGCAATGGCCAGAAGGTTTACGCCCTTCTTTTCTCGGGGCCAATGAACACGCTACGTCCTGCACATTTAATGGTCCTTGCGAGCCAGATTTTGGAGCCTGGCGTCCCGGCAAATTCGACGACGGACACACATTTAATGGTCCGTTCGAGCCGAATTTTGGAGCCTGGAGAGCCCCAGGACGTCGGGAACAGCAGATCCAGAAAAAACAACTGGGTGCCTGCATATTAAGTCGGCTACGTGCAACACAACGTTGACCCGTTCGAGCCGAAATTCGAAGTCTGGAGCGCCCCAGGACGTCAGGAAGAAACAGTGGTGGAATTAATTTTTCGAATTTTGGAGAAATTAATTTCACAAATAAACCAAAAATCGACGTGCACTGCAGGGAACAAGTCCTACGTGCCCTATTTGCCGCTGGATCCAAGAGGTAAAATTCTGGAGACAGTTATTGAAAATACCCTATTTTTTCAATAATTGTAAGAAAATAGAAGAAATTTTCTGTGAGCCGCAAAATGCTGTATGAAGACAGATGCGCATCCTTGAAGCCCCAAGAATAGTTCCTGAAGACTTATCGCTGAAAACTACCCTATGTTATCAGTGATTTGTTCTAGAACTGAACGCTTGTTTATTCAACCAAGAATACTCGTTCAGAAGATTGGATTACGTCTTTGACGCGGAAGAATAGTTCCTGAAGACTTATCGCTGAAAACTACCCTTATGTTTTTAGCGATTTGTTTAAAAAACGAGCGCCCGTCAGAAAAATACAAGACGTGCGTTTAGAAGGCTGATGTGCATCCTTGATGATTGAAGAATAATTCCTGAAGCCTTATGACTGAAAACAACCCCTATGTTTTCAGGAAAATTTTGAAGACTGAATTTTCGTCAGTGAATGGAAGAAACGTACTCTGAAGACTTAGATACGTTTCGGATGTACTGACTATGCGGTTCCTGAAGCACTATCACTGAAAATAACTTTGACGTTTCGGTGATTTATTTGAAGATTGAATTTTCTTCAATCAAGCAAGATACGTGCTCTGAAGATTGATGCACGGCTCTGATGCTTTGGACAAGCAGTTCATGAAGCATCACCACCGAAAAGTAACCTTGACTTTTCGGTGATTTAGAATTTGATTGAATTATAGTCAATCAAATAGAACATACACGTTTATGGGAAAAATAAACTTGTATAGCAAATGCCTGAAGTTTCCTGAAGACTTATCACTGACCGTAAGTTTTTAGTGATTTTTTATTTGAAGATTGAATTATAGTCAATCGAAGTGGAGGTTAACTTCTGGAGATCGTCGGTTTGAACGCTGAAGCCCGGAACTGGGACTTATCTTTGAAAACTAACTTCGAGTTTTCAAAAGAAAATATTTCAACAACAATGCCGATAACCAGATCCAAAGGCAAGACGCCGGAGGCATGGACCGTGGAGTTGGATCAGCCAGCTGGCATCAGACATGAGCTGCCGCCGTGTTCACCTTCCACAACCGAAGGGACCGAGCCGTCGGACGAGCAGCGCCATCTAGCGCCTCAAACTGAAAGCACTCCGACGCATCAACCAATAGAAACTGATCAAGCGGTTTCTACCAGAGTAACCAGATTAGAAGGAGCTTCAGACACAACATTGAAACCTTCTCAGAAAGAGAAGATTTCCGAAGAAGACAGACGTACAGCGATGCCGATGACTACCCGGGGTGACGCCCGTATCGAACATAGCCGTCCGCCGTCAACTAGAGTGACTCGGTCACGAAAAAACATAGACAAAGCTCGCGAAGACTTACTCAAAATTAAGTTGGAGCTTGCACAATTGGCACTTCAGAGAGCGGAGGAAGAGGGTTCCGAAGCTGAATACTTGGATGACAGAAACTCGAATGACGAGTACGTGCGTTCATGGCTAGAAGAGGCACCAGAACCTCAGCCTGAGAAGGAGGATAACGTCGTTGAAGGGGGAACCAGAAATTCTATGCATAGACCCCTGACTGCGGCCGCCACCAAATCGCAAATAGAAGGTCAGCATCCTAAGGAGAAAGAAGTGCGAAAGCCTCCAGTTGCAGCGTCAGCTGAGTGTACAGGAGGTCAGAGGGATAGTCTCCGTCCATTCTTGACGGAGTTGACGTCCGCTATAGCGTCGCTAGCCGACAGGAAAATAGAACAGCGGGACCAAACGAACCCCTCTGCGTCGAAATTCGTCATGACATTGCCGAATTTCAATGGTTCTCATACTGAATGGCTATCATTTCGGGCCATATATGAGACAACTCGAGCGTATTTTACGGACATCGAGAATACAGCGAGGCTGAGGAGAAGCTTACATGGACGTGCAATGGAAACCGTCAGCTCAGAACTCATCGGACATGCCAGGCCCGATGACATCATGAAGGAACTCGAGCTGCAGTTCGGCCGTCCAGACTCCATAGCGCAAGCTGAAACAGATAGATTACGCGGACTGCCGCGCTGCAGTGAGTCACCAAGAGACATCTGCGCGTTTGCAAGTCGCGTAAGAGGTGCTGTAGTCACGCTCCGCGCGTTAAAAAAGGGTCATTACCTTATGAACGCGGAGCTTATGCGATTGTTAACAGAGAAGTTACCCAATTCGCTACGAGCACAATGGTACCGATCATATTCGGAGAAGTACCAATCGGTGCCAGATATTTCATTGTTCAGTAATTTTATATCTGAACAGGCACACTTCTGTAGTCCATTCGCCCCACCCGAAGGCATCGCTTCGGCCGAGGCGAACACCAACAGACGCGTCACACAAAGGACGCATATAGCTACGGACCAACCGGTAGGAAAATGCCGTGTTTGCGACGTGGGACATCACTACGCCACTGGATGTGCACAATTCAGGGGCGTAGCTGTCGAGAAAAGATGGGAGCTAGCGAAAAAACACAATCTATGTTATCGCTGCCTTCAACATCGACGAGGCAACCACACTTGTAAGAGAAAACAGTGTGGCCAAGACGGGTGCAGAGATACGCACCATCGGCTTCTTCATAGGAAGAAGCAACAGCAGAGGGAAGCCAACAAGAAGCCCGATGTTCCTGAATCCAGCAAGGATCCTCAGGAAACGGTGGCCAGTTTCGGGTCACCATCGAGCCAGGCGTACCTAAAGATAGTGCCGGTCCGGGTCATCGGACCGGCGGGAGAGGTGGCAACATACGCTCTCCTAGACGATGGGTCCACCGTTTCGCTGATGGATGAAGACATCGCGAGGCAAGTCGGGGCAGAGGGCCCTGTGGACCCGCTCAAGATCGGTGCGATAGGCAACACCATGCTCACCACCCCATGCTCAAGAAGAGTCAAGGTGACGCTGGTTAGCCCGCAAGAGAGAAGGGTACAATTTAAAGCACGTACTATACCTAAACTCAGCTTGGCAAAACAAACAGTGAGCGATAGGGTTGTCGCACGCTGCAAGCATTTAACCGACTTGAGAAAAGAGTTGATGTACAACAATGGCGTGCCAAAAATACTCGTCGGCCAAGACAACTGGCATTTGTTATTGGCCAGCGAGATTCGCAGAGGTCCAAGACACCAACCAATTGCGTCACTTACAGCGATGGGTTGGACACTACATGGCGCGCACAGTAGTTTACTACGACAACAAGTACATCATGTCAATAGAATAACAACTGATGACAATTTGGATCATCAGTTGCGCGAACATTTCGCCATAGAATCGTTGTGCATAAACCCACAGCGACCCGCCTCTGACCCAGCAAGAAGGGCAGAGGACATTTTGAATCGATCAACTGTCCAATTAGAGAATGGACACATCGAAACCGCCATGCTTTGGCGTAATGAGCATGCTGAGATGCCAGATAGCTTTGAGACAGCTCTGAAGAGGCTCGTCTCAACAGAAAAGAAGCTGGACAAGAACCAGGAACTTCTAAGAAGATACTCAGACCAGATGGACTCGCTAATTGCGAAAGGGTACGCTGAAAGGGCACCCGCAATTAGCACGCCGGGCAAAACTTGGTACCTCCCACACTTCGATGTCTTCAACCCAATGAAGCCAGACAAACTTCGCATCGTACATGACGCTGCCGCCAAATCGAGAGGAATGTCACTGAATGACTTCCTGTTAACTGGGCCCGACCTATTACAGTCGCTGCCAGGCGTAATGATGCGGTTTCGCCGCCACTGCGTCGCAATAACCGGTGACATAGCGGAGATGTTCATGCAAGTGAAGGTGCGGAGCCAAGACCGAGACGCGCTTCGCTACCTGTGGAGGGGAAACCGCAGAGAAGGAGCGCCAGAAGAATATAGAATGACGTCCATCATTTTCGGCGCAGCCAGTTCGCCTTGCACAGCAATTTTTGCAAAGAACTGGAACGCAAACAAATATATAGAGAAGCACCCTGAAGCTGTGGATGCTATACTACGTAGTCATTATATGGATGACTACCTAGATAGTTATAGAACTATCGAGAAGGCGGCAGAAGTCGCTAGTATGGTGCGAAAAATACACCTACAGGCGAGGTTTGAACTCAAGAAATGGGTTTCAAATAGCTCGCAGCTCCTAGAAAAAATGGACCCATCGCATATACAAACTGAGATGGTATCCATTGGAGATATAGATACGTCGGAAAAGATACTCGGCCTCATATGGAGGCCAGGCGAAGACACGCTGGGTTTCAACCTCACACTCGCGCGTCTGCCTGAGGGTATCTTGGACCGAGAGGCGCCCACCAAGCGAGAGGCGCTCAGAATAGTAGCGTCGCTATACGACCCACTCGGACTCGCCTCGCCAGTAACCATCAAGGCGAAGCAAATATTGCAAGAAGCATGGAGGCGAGGCGTCGACTGGGATCAGAGGCTAGATGTTGACCTAGCATTACAATGGAAAATTTGGGTACAACATTTACGCCAACTAAAAAACGTTAGCGTACCAAGATGCTATCCTGGATATAGCGACGCTATAGAAATGCAGGTGCATGTGTTCACTGATGCAAGCGAGATGGCATATGCTACCGCTATATACTGGCGGGCCACGACCGTGGAAGGCAAGCACTTAATAAGCCTTGTTATGGCGAAAGCGCGGGTGGCCCCACTGAAACTGCTTTCGATACCGAGACTCGAACTTCAGGCCGCGGTATTGGGAACCCGCGTAGCCGCAGCAGTGATGAGTGAACACGACTGCAAGCCCACGTCAGTAACGTATTGGTCAGATAGCAAGACCGTACTGACCTGGATTAGAAGAGGAGCGAGAGTATACAAACCTTTCGTTGCTCACCGAATAGCTGCTATTGAAGACAATAGCAAAGTCGAAGATTGGCGATGGATACCCACCAAGATGAACATCGCTGATGCAGCAACCCGTGACGTGCCACTGCGGTTCAACTCGGACCACGAGTGGTACTGCGGGCCGAGTTTTTTGTCTCTTGGGCCCGAATTATGGCCCACAGAGAAACCTCCGACTACAAACGACACGGGAGAAGAAAAAACTTTCGTTGTCACAGAAGGGGACAAGAAGAGCTTCATAGAAGCCGTTCCAGAGCCAAGCAGATTCTCCAGATGGGAGCGACTGCTTCGTGCGACCGCCACAGTTCTGCGTTTTATATCTCTTTGCAAAAATAGAACAGAGATAACGTCCTATAAACGGACGAGAAAAAACGCTGAAAAGGACCCAGACTGGCGCAAGAAGCCCGCTGTACCTGCACAGAAGCAGAAGCAGGCATGCAGAGCACCAACCCAGGTCAACAGACAAATCATAGAAGCAGAATTTCTCCAAGAAGCTGAGAAAATACTTGTCCAGGTCGCACAACAACAATCGTTCGCTTCAGAGTTAGCGAATGTTGAAGAAATAAATAAAAATAGCTCGCTGCGACCTTTACAAATTCAGGTCGTCGACGGCGTGCTGCGACTAAGAAGTCGCATAGCAGCTACGCAAGAGGTAGCTGAAGAAGTGATGCGCCCGCCTATATTACATGGCGACCATCACATAACGCAGTTGTACATAGACTGGACACATCGCAGTCTACAACATAGTGGCACCGAACTCACAATTAATGAGGTACGGCAGCACTACTGGGTCGTGAAGATGCGACCAACAGCGAAGAAGGTGATAGCAAGATGCCTGCATTGCCGTATACGCAAGGCACAGCCACCAGTACCTGCGACCGGCGACCACCCGAAAACGCGCCTCGCTCACCATAAGAGGCCGTTTACATATACCGGGCTCGACTATTTCGGCCCGCTATCCGTCACCGTCGGTCGGCAGCATCAGAAGAGATACGTAGCACTATTTACGTGTCTCACATCAAGGGCGGTGCACCTTGAAATCGCCGCCAGCCTTAGCGCAGACTCCGCCATATTGGCGCTGCGCCGATTCGCCGCACGCAGAGGATGCCCAGCTGAGATACACTCAGACAATGGCACCAACATGCACGGCGCCGACAGAGAGCTGCGAGACGCCTTCAAAACAGAGGCAAGTCGTAGAGGCATCGTATGGCGCTTCATAACGCCATCAGCGCCATTCATGGGAGGCGCCTGGGAGCGCCTAGTTCGTTGTGTAAAAAACACACTATACAATGTACTTACAGAAAAACACCCCACCGAAGAGGTGTTGTCCACACTGATTTGTGAGGCAGAGTACATTGTAAATAGCCGACCATTGACACACGTGTCGGTAGATGGTGATGATGATGAATCCATCACACCGAATCACCTTTTACTCGGTGGGTCAGCCAGACTACCTACACCTGGCACGTTCACCGAGCAAGATATAGACAGCAGGAAAATATGGCGACGATCACAGATCCTCGCTGATATGTTCTGGAGTCGCTGGGTCAGAGAGTACCTGCCGGAGCTCCAAAACCGGCGGGAGCCACATAGTAGTGGGCCCAGATTTAAAGTGGGTGACCCTGTCCTGATAGCCGACGGCCAGCTGCCCCGCAATACGTGGCCGCGAGGCCGCATTGTGGCCGTGTATCCAGGAATCGACGGAGAAATCCGGACCGCTGAGGTACGCACGCTTGGCGGTACCTTGAAGCGTCCGGTGAAGAAACTCGTCCCACTGCCCCAGTAACCAGAGATGCCGGAGCGGCGACCGTCCTCTCGGTGGGCCTGGCCGGCAGCCGAGAAATGCCGTCCGTCGCTCACCGAAGGAATGCAGCGCCGCGCCGACAACACTTCGAGTCGACACAGCGAGTCGACACAGCACTGCACGGCGGGAGATATGTTCGCGACGAAGCGTCATCAACCATACTAAATGGTTCATAGAAATTGAAGTTTGTATGTGTAGACATGTCTGCTTACCACGGCGCGCCACCTGATACTAAAATGAATTTTAGAGGCACGTTTATATTTATACTAAAATTTTACCTACATTTTTTGAGATAGTAGTATAATGTTTTTAGTGTTTGTCAGTATGTTATAGGGTTCAATAGTTCACCCTTAACAGAGTAAAATCATTAGAAAGCATACTGATAAGAGTTATCATAGTAAAAAACATAAATTTCTGTCATACGATACGTCTGTGCCCGACGACGGATTAGTTCCGAATGACCCGTGAGAGGGAACCACACGTTATTTATAGTTTTGGTGGTTTTTTGAAAATATTATAGTAATTAAAATCATGTTTTTAAGGGCTTATCCTATGTACTGGACATGAAATCAGTACATAATGATGAAACTATGTGAAGACCACATAGTTTCTGCTATGTAAATAGGAATATTGACTTGATATCTCAAACACCAAATATATGGTTTTAGGTCATTTTAGGGTATATGGGGGACCTAGACCGGGACAGGAAGCCTATATACACCTCATAGTTAGCGTAGTCTTTTATATAAAGCCCATTTACTTGAGATATCAAGTCAGTATATAATAGAAAAACTGCTGTTTATCTGGTTTTGGGCAATCGCTTACGGTTTTAGGTGCCCTAAGTACCTAGAAACATATAGGTGTACTGGTAAAAGTACTACCATTGGAAAGCTTGCTAAAAGGGCTTCCAGGCGGTTTCTAGATGGGAAGAATCGCTTGGATAGTCAACGAGATAAGCAGTCGTGAAAAATGTAAACAACGTAAAACGTTGAAATTTGTAGACCCTTCAGGTGGAATAACTCCATGAAGGGAATAGATGTACTCATGGTGTAAGTACTTTCGGATGGCTTGCTGGACTAGCTACCAAGCCATCACTTTGGAGCGAAAATCGCTCAAGTAGTTTAAGTACAATTCCAGAAAATAGGTTTCTGGAAATGTAATTTTTAGTCAGTTTTTGGCACTCCCCGGGACTATACACCCCTGGGAATTCCGAAAATAAGGAATTTTTGGGGACCTCCCGATGGCCCGTTAAACGCACCATCGTGTTGTCCCAATCTTATTAGTGTTTTTATATCTAATTTCTCTGATAGCTGGGCGCAAAGAAAGTGACCAGCTATCAAATTTGTACATATCAAGGCACCTTATGTGCATATGACCTAGATAGACTTACATAAACACTAGAAATGTAAAGTGTGGTCTATTGGCTACCAGAATCCCCATAATAGGCGGTGATTGCCTGGTTAGCCTAAGTAGGAAGTCCTAAAGTCGGTGAAATGACTTAGGAATTTATAGATTCATTACATAAGGGATGATATCCCATAGAAGATTCCCGAAAATAAGCTTTTTCTAGACGTCAACAGACAGCCTGCTATTGGCACCAGCAGGTCAACCCAACCTATAGATATCCTTAGGCTAGGTTGAAAACTATTAAGGTTTTAACTGGGAAATAAAGGGAATTGTCCTTTTATTTCATGGAAATAGTCTAGGGAAGCTATCAATACCTGGAAATTAGGTATATTGATTAGATACATAGATAGGGGGCGTTACTGTGTTACAGTACGAAGGAATCCAGCTATTGATAGCACCATGGAAGGGGTGCGGTAACCCTATTTACCAAATATGTATAAGGGTTTTTTACATAAATAAAAATTATTTTCGGCGAGAATTTGCGGGGCTCTCAATAATGGCACGATGCGAGGGTATAAAGAACCCCCGGGCCCAAAATAGAATTTGTAGTCATCCAAAGCTAGTCGCTTGTACTTGTCTTAGTAAATAAGAAGTAATTCTTATATAGAATCACGTCTCAGAAATTGTTGAGAGCCCTAGAATCGTGCCGTGTACTGAATAACTTAGTGTTTCATTTAATTCATCGACTTCAACCCTTATGAAGACATCCCTTTTCGATCCTGTCGAGCTGAACCTCGGAACCTGGACACCAGGAGTGCTGATCCAGAAGTAGGCAACCCGGAATCTGGAAATAACTCAAGTACAGCCAACACATCGTTGAATCGTTAGAGTCGATTTGCAACCCTACGTCACTGCTGCAGCTAGGCATCCAAGAACCTTTGTTTTCGTTGATGTGGATGGGGCGTTCAGCGGCAATGGCCAGAAGGTTTACGCCCTTCTTTTCTCGGGGCCAATGAACACGCTACGTCCTGCACAAGAATAATATGATAAAAAAAGCCAAATGGAATGTAAACAATATTAATTTTAATATTTTAACAAAATAAGTACATTTTTGTCTTGTCTCGATGTACTGTTTTCTTGGAAGTTTTCGTAATAGCGTGATGTAGGGGTCTGAGGATATCAGTAAATGCTTTATTAAATCATAATTGGTTCTGTATCTTGAGGTTTTCATTGTATGGCCTAATCTGGCCTTCCTAATTTCTTTATTCTTGGCTTCAGAAGCCTCTTCAGACATTTGGGCGTCTATGAAGGAAAATGAAAAATATATTATAATCGCAAAAAATCGCAAGTATTGAGTACTATATCATCAAAGTATAATAAACACGTAATCTATTAAGACTATTATCACAGCTTGACTGCGTTTGACTACCAAGTATAACTCCAAGTCAAAATTAAGTAGAGGAAAAAATACAAAATCTTCTATGTATTTTTAAACAAACGGCACACATTCGTCAAAGTAGAATATTGATTATTTTAATATCTTAATATACAAATAATTATCTCTATTTGACGACTCCATGAAAAAAACTACTCGAAGTTGCTCAAAACACAAAAAAACATGTACACTCTTTAGCGTTAACGGTCACACGGAGCGGGTCGGCCGACTAGCTGCAGGGTTTGAGTACTTTCGCCCTTTGTTATAACCAGTTTCGCGTGGTCTAGGGATACGTTACTGTTATTGTCAGTTAAGCAATATATTCAAGGATGTAAGGAGATCAGTAAATCGTTATTTTAAGCATTCTATTTAAATACCTATTGTCCAGCTAGATTGGTCAAATCGTATACTGTGCGAGCGTGTCGAATTCCCCGAGTTTAATATATGTAGTTTAATTACGTTTACTTTTTCTGTCATTTGAAAAATGAGTGGCTTGTGGGATAACGAGACTTGTTTACATTACATTATACATTTTTATTGTCTTAAGCAAAGGTTTACAATTTGGATTAATGACTTAAAAAAAAAAGTAAGTACAATACAATTTTCAGAGGGCTCCTCTGCAGCCGAACTAGGTGAGAGCCTGTATTTCGGCGTGCAGCTCCACCCACAGGAACATTTACGCAAAAACTTTAGTTATTACTAATTGAAATACGGAACCTAATTCGAAATCAATAATATAGAAATTTAAAAATTAGTTAAATTAAAATGCTAAAACCTTAATAGTAGATAAATAATAAAATTAAATGATAAATTACGTTGAAATTACGCAAAATACGCGCTTAGTCGTGGAGTTGCGGAAAACAGCCCGTTTTAACCTAACCTAACCTACATTGAAATTATAAAATCGCAACTATTAAATATAATAATATAGCAATCTAAATAAATTAAAACCATAACATTATCAATTAAAATAAATCAAAACTATAACATTAACAATTGAAATAAATCAAGAAATTATCAATCGAAATAAATTAGGATTATAAATTTTTTTTGTTTAACATTAATTCATGCATATGAATCAAAGAGGGTGTTATGGGATATATATTTCTCACATCCACCACCTTGGTGGTTTTCTCTTCTTCTTTATGGCACAGTGAATGATTATAAAGGCAGCAGCAGCTACACGGACACGTGAAGACATGACGGAGCCGAGCATATACTGAGCAGCCTGAGCACAGCTTTTTCAATGTTGGGGCTCGTTCGACCAAAACATTCATTTTGTTCCTCTGAGCATGCTCGGGCGAATGAGCGGCTCATTCGCCCGAGCATGCTCAAGTGGATACAAGGCTTTACAGCTTTTAAGATCCTACTTACAAAATAGACGGATGTATGTCGAAATTAAAAGCATCGATGATAATAATCATGAAGTCGTACACACGTCTAACATCACAGACATAAAACGTGGTGTGCCTCAAGGCTCAATTTTAGGACCGATACTCTTTACTATTTTTACCAATGACTTGCTCAGCTTAACTTTATGTACCACGTTAAGCCTGATCAAAAACTTGTTGTCTTTGCAGATGACACTAATATTATAGTTGGGGCTAATGACTTAAATGAATTGGGTTTTGGCTTTGATTAACTATAATCGTTAAATAATCAAACATGGAATTGCATCCGTGATTCGCGATTTGTATTGTGCGGCGTCTTTGCAATTGGGATTCGTGTATATTTGGCGCGCAGCGAAGTGCCTTTGCCGGGAACGCGTGTTGGAGTCTGGCGAGTATCTCACCGGATCGCGTTTGTGTCCCCTTTCAAATCCTTATTCCATTTATTATATATATTTTCCCTCCAATACCCCGACCGTACACACGGGATTACACCGTATACACGCAATTATAACGTACACACGGGACCAGAAGACCGCCACGAGGAACAAGGGTAAGTGCATAGTTGTAAGGATTTCACTTTCCACCTGTCTGACAGGAACCAGTATTTCATCCCAATAAGGAGCCGACCCCTAGCTCTCCACTGCTGCGCACTGCAGCTTCGTAGGTATTGGTCCTGGGAGGATCACGGAGTCGCAGCGCTGCTATGGGCCCCAGCGTTCGCCTCTTGGCGCCGTGATCCGCAGGCCTGTACTAAACACAGCCAATAACCTTATTCTTAATACAATTAAAACTAACATTATTTTATTTAAGACGACAACTCGTAACAATGACAGTATAAATGTACAAATTAAAGAAGACAATATTGAATTGGTAGACAAAGTAAAATAGATGAAACTGTAAACACGCTGTTGACAAAAGTAAAGAATATGGTTCTGGGCTAAACTGGGCTCATCGTCTGGCTTACTTCACATGGGAAAATTTGATGATTCAGACGGTTACCTGCGAAAACAATGGCGAATTTCACAAAGATTAGCGGACGTGTGTACTGGCACAGATAGGATAAGGAAGTACTGCCAGATTTTCTACCCCGCAACAAGTGGCAAGAAAGCATAAAAATTTACAATAGATGAATCCGTACTTATTGTAGCGTTGTGGGGGTTCTCAACTAGAAATAGACGAGTGATACTAAAAATCAAAATTAGTAACTTAGTACGGTTGATAGCCAGATCACTAAAAACACGGACCTACTCTAATTTGCCGGGACGCTATCGCTCGGTCATTTCGATTCCGCTGGCTTAGCTGACAAAAACTTTCTTTCGATCCTCACGACTCTGTGTGCCCCGATCTAGGGTGAGTACCACATTAGTTAAGTGATTGTACCAGATTCTCTGTGCTGGATAGCCAATATCGATTCCATCACCTATTTATTATCTGATTTGGCGCTGTCATTGTTGGACGCGTGGCTAAGGGTTATCCAGGACATAGAAGATTGTAATGAGTATGTATTTCTACTGCATCGGGGTGTGCCTCAGTGTTTTATTGTAAGTGATCACGTTTACTTTATGTTAATAAATGCTTGCGTGTTCATACTTAACCTAATTTTGCATCTGTCAATGTGATTGCTATGTTTGCAAGTTTGTTACCTGTAAACCGCTGCGATGATTGTGCTGAGCTTTCACCTACAATGCTTCCCACACCGTTCCTTGGCTTAAAAAGGGGAAGAAGCTGGTACATCGCATGCGGCGTGCTGCTAATTGCACAGCATCTAACATGCGCACCCAATGGTGCTTTCAGGGCTCTTCGTACGGGCTGAAGGCTGGACCCCTTGCCTACTGCTGCACGCTACTCGTTTCCTGCACGCTACCTAAGCACGCTGCCCAGGTCTTGGCCTGCCTCCATGCAAGCCGGTGTCTGCGCGGTGTACCCTGTGCCAACCGAGCAACTACAGTTTCGGCGGCCTATCGCTGAGCCTGTGCTTACAGGCCCCCGCGTCTGCCACGTGCTGCCAAGGGACGGTACCCTTCTTAATTTTTTTTCGGTGTGTTAGTGATCGAAGCAGAACAGAGACCACGACCCAGCTGTACTACCTTAGTTCATAATTAAATGTATTAACTTGTCAAGCTGTTTTCTTTGCAACTACCTACTACCTATCAGTTAGCGGCCTGCGCAAGCTTTCCCTGCGCAGGACCTACTTGTCCAACGCACGGGCTACCGGGCCGCGAATCCGGTCTCTTCGTGAGGCCATGGTGGAGCGTTTGAACTTGTCCTTGCAAGCAGTCTCCGAATGGGGCGATGCCAATCTGGTCAAGTTTAATGCTGCTAAAACCCAGGCGTGTCTTTTCTCCGCTAAAAAGAGCCAATTTCACCCGGCTCCAACTTTCCGTGATGTAACCGTGCCAATAACGGACCATCTTGAGCTTCTTGGCGTTACGTTGACATCGACTCTCAATTTTGGGCCATACATTGAGGCAAAGGCTCAGCTGGCTGCCAAAAAGTTGGGGATCCTTGCGAAGGTGAGAAGGTACTTCACGCCGGAACAGCTGCTCAAGTTGTATCAAGCGCAAGTTCGATCGTGCATGGAGTACTGTTCTCATCTCTGGGACGGATCTGCCAAATACCAGCTTGATGCACTAGAGTCGATCGAAAAGCGGGCCAAGAAACTCATCGTTAATGAGGCACTGGTCACGTCAAAGCTCCAGAGCCTTGAACATCGTCGCCGAGTTGCCAGTTTGTCGGTATTTTATCGGTTACATTTCGGGGAGTGTGCGATGGAATTACATGATTTAATTCCGCCCAGCCCGTGCCATCATCGGACTACCAGACGTACGGCGATGCGTCATCGGTACATGGTGGACATCCCACCCATACGCACAAAACGTTTTGGGGACACTTTTATTATGTGTACAGCTAAAGAGTGGAATTCCCTGCCGGAATCTGTGTTTCCCGTTAGCTACAGTCTAGGCGTCTTTAAGTCAAGAGTGAATAGGTTTCTTCTAGGCAAGCGAGCTCTATCGTCGACCACATCATCGCTTACCATCAGGTGAGATAGTGGTTAAGCGCAAGCCTATAGATAATAAAAAAAAAAAACCTAGCCGTTACATTATAGTAGACCCTGACAATCCCCGCAACTCTTGGCCCAAGGGAATAATTCAGGAAGTGATCCCTGGAAAGGACGACCGAGTCAGAATGATTCAGTTAAAGACCAATTGGTCTTTTTGTTTACTTTGATTTCGCGTGTCACTCAAATACAAGTTGATGGTGAGTGCTACTGAGGCAGCATTGGAGTGGGGCATGTTAACTACTCGATAAACTCGAAACATATTTGAAAATGTAAAAGTAAGTGCGTGGGGTCAGTGCGGGTGGAAGGGTGAGTCCCGAACCACTATGTTGTTTTGCGATGACGCAGTGCCAGATCGAACGCGACAGACAGCGCGCCATTCCTTACCTTAAAATTTTCTTGTCTAACCCTACAGTTTTACAAATATAAACCCTTTGCTCAACAACCGTTGTTACTATACCACACTCTCTCAGAGAGAAATTTAAGGAGATTAATGTTATGACTGTGCCTTCTCAGTATATTTATGAAAATCTTTTATATGCCCATAAAAATATAAAATTGTTTAAAAAATACAGTGATATCCATAACATAAATACTAGGAACAAACACAAATTTGTAGTACCAACAACAAGGCTCAAGAAAATAGGTGACTCGTTTAGATGTCAATGTGTGCGCTTTTATAATAAGTTTCCAAGCCACGTACAAGTTCTAAGTCTTAATAAATTCAAGTCATTCATTAAACGTAAATTGTGCCAGAAAGCGTTTTATACCATTAAAGATTACGTTGAGGATAAAAAGGCTTGGGATAAAGCTGCTCCAATTAAAAATGAATTATGTTTTTTTTTTATATTTGCCACCGTGAATTTTTTTTTTTTTTTTGTTTTTCTGGCAATGACAAGAATATATACTTTTTAAAGTATTATATTATTTTATTTTAATTATTGTGAATGTGAAGACTATGCGGACCATTCTTTTTTTTTTTTTGTTTTTTTTTTTATATATCTTAGTTTTAAATCGTGGTCTGGCAGTTTGAGTAGTTTATGCGGCCTACCCGAATGTCCTTTCTTTGGTATTGTTCGTCGAATCGTTGAGCTCTTTAAATTCTGTGTTGAGCTGCTCGGTTATTGACAAATGCGTGCACTGACTGGACAGGTCCACTCAATCTGGCTGGTTGTTTCCTCAAAAGACCATTTCAGACATCAGTCTACATGGTCTTCACATGATCTAACCAAGATTTTTGTCTGGACTATAAAAGAGACTGTGACCTCTGAGTTAATTTCGGCCTTTCTTCTCAGAGTAGTCAGATAGGAAACGCCGATCTCATCTAGTTTTAAAAAATATGATCGACACGTAAAAGTGTTTGTACAAACCAAGTTACAGAAATAAAATCATTTATCATCGATCCAAACAAGTGACGTTTTTATAAAATTTTTACTTATTACAAATTTAACATCAAGTGGGGTATCGTTGTTTAGAATTCGTTGAGTAGAAGAATACTGTATTTTTAGTTTTAAAAAATATTGGTAAAAAAGGAATGAGTAGCCAAAGTCAGCCTTTTTTACAAATTTTGTAACTTCCTATTGACCTAACTTCAAAGTTGGTGATGATGTTTATTATTATGTATTTTTTACTAACAAACACCAATATAATGATAAATCAGATTTCTTCTTTGAAATTCCCTAATTTTTAGGATTTCGTACCTAAAGGGTAAAAACGGGATCCTATTACTATGACTCCGCGGTCCGTCTGTCTGTTTGTTTGTCACCAGGCTGTATTAAATTTTCACCGATGATGTATTTCTGTTGCCGTTATTATAAAAAACATTAATAACAGAATTAAATAAAAAATTAAGTGGGGCTCCCATACAACAAACGTGTTTTTTGCCGTTTTTTTGCGATAATAGTACGGAACCCTTTGTGCGCGATTCTGACTCACACTTAGCCAGTTTTTTTTCTTTTTACAACCGACTTGATTTTGTAGTTTGGTACGAAACCCTAAATGTGCGAGCTCCGACACGCTCTTAGCTGGTATTTAAGGTTCCGTAGTCAACAAGGAACCCTTACAGTTTCGCTATGTCCGTCTGTCCGTCCGCAGCTTAGCTTAGAGACACTTAATACTAGAAAACTATAATTTGGCATGGATATAGTTTTAATAAAGTGCCGAGCAATGAAAAAGTTGCACCCACAAAATGCCGACAAACACCTTAATATCTAAAAGTATAATGAAATCTATTTTATTATGCAAACTTTAAACTCTTTTAAATACTGGTATTTTTGAAGCCATGGATAAAAAAAGTTGAAAAACAAAATTTTGGGGTTTGAAAATTTTGGAATACATTTGTTTCGTATTTTGTTTTGCTTTTGATTTCATCCTTGTTTTCGTCGTTGTGAAATAATTCTTAAATTGTTAAGTCTTAGGGCTCTCGTACCCGTAAATCATGTCTCTATCACCCGAGGATTGTACGAGAATCATCACTATGGTGGAATTGGGGACCAGCCAAAGAAATACGGCCAGAATAATGGGCGTGACACATACTACTGTCCGAAGAGTGATCTAAAGGTTTAGGGAGACTGGATTAAACCTGAGAAGACCAGGTACTGGCAAGCCAAGGTGCACAACAGTCCTAGATGATCGTTTCATTGCGGCAGCCATGTTAAGAAATCGACATCAGACGGGAGTTGTGGTTCAACAACAACTTCTGCAAGTTCAAAGGGAGCCAATAAGCGAGTGGACAGTCAGGAGACGTCTTGCCAAAAGAGGATTGAAGCCTTTCATGCCAGCAAATGGCCCAAAACTGAAAGGCATCATAAAGTTGCCCGAATGCGATACGCCCGCGAGCATACAGAATGGGGTGAGGACGAATGGGGCAGATGTTCTCTGATGAGTCAAGATTTATGCTGTACCATCATGATGGGAGGAAAAGAGTATACCGACGACCAGGAGAACGTTTTGCACAAGCATGTTTTGAAGAAAAAGTGTCACACGGCGGAGGTACCGTTCACGTGTGGGCTGGTATCTCTGCAGAGGGTCGAACAGCGTTAGTTCCAATCGAGAACGGGAACCTAACTGCTGTGAGATACATCAATGAGATTCTCAATGAACATGCTGGTCCGTTTTTGGCCAATATGGGCGACAATGCAGTGCTCATGCACGACAATACACACACACTCAAGCCCACACTGCTCAAGTTGAAAATGAGTATCTTCAGGACGTAGGAATCCACAAAATGGAGTGGAGCCAAGGAGCCCCGATTTGAATCCTATTGAGCATGCTTGGGACGAGCTTGACAGACGTGTGAGAAAACGAGTTCCACCTCCAATTACTCTTCGTGATTTGAATTACGCGCTCATCGAAGAATGGGAGAACATTCCTCAGCATATGCTGAGGAATCTGGTATTCAGCATGCCCAATCTCGTAGAAGCTGTATTGAGAGCACATGGAGGAAACACCAAGTACTGAGTTATCAAAACCTACGTTTACACCTAATTAAACCCCTTCTTAGAGATTTGGTTTTATTTGCCAAATGGCCCCAATTTTTTAAAACATTTAATTTAAAATTTGAACACAATATTTACGTTTTTAGTTGGTAATATTCTGATGCACTGTTAAATGTACTTCAATATTGCAGGCGGCGTCATTAAGCTAGCCTTTCCCGTTTAGGAGTAATTTGGTACTATGTCACTGGAACTTTTTTATTGCTCGCGAGTGTATTTATAATCACCGACAAAGTGGTATTTTTTTTTTGCCTTACTTTGAAGACGTAAAGTGAGGATGGTTAATTTTTTCTCGTCTATCCCATAGTATGGGGTATCGTTGGATGGGCCTTCAAAAAATATTACGGGTCTCTCAAAACCATTTTTTTTGTTTTATGGATCCATTTGCTTAAAATTAAGCTTTAAATTGCTTACTTTTTAGAATATAATAACATTTATTTGCATAATTTTTAGAGTCAAGTGCGAGTTGGATGAGTAAAAACATCATGGCAGTAGTTTATATAATTAAATTAAAAGGAAAACTATCACAGCTAAGTAAGCTTTACAACTTTACGAGTAATAGTCGACCAACTTATAAAATTAACTTGGAAAAGTAAAATTTTTGTACAAATGCCATTGAAAAATTACTTATATAACGTTGTTAGTTGTGTAAAACAAATAGTAAATATAAGTATATGAACCATGTAAAAGTATACAATAATAAAATTATAACATCCTCAATAATAATGATTTCTAAATTAATAATGTTTACTCTCGAATAACGCATTGGAGTGGGCGGAGTCGTTGGCATTACCGGTCCGTACGGCGCATGCACGCGGGGTAGTCTATTTTGTTGTTTTAGTGCAGTAAGTATTGGTATTTTCGATGTTTTGTAATCTAAAATCAAACTAGATTCGATTGCCAAGCAAATTCCGCTACCCGCTTATAGATGGCGGTAGTCTCAGTGGTCGCAATTATAGACTTAATTGCGTTTAACGTAAGGTTGACATTCGCGTCATAGGTCGATATTTACCAAGGCCACATCAGTGAAGTATAACACATTGCATTTTTAATTACATTTTCGATATCGATAGATAACCGATTTCATAATTTGAAAAACTAAGACATTTTTTTTTTTTTTTATTTGTTTAATTATCATCATCATCTTCCTGCCATTATGACATGTAACTTGGGGTCGACGCTACACGTCGCCATACCATACCGTTCATATATATTTTTTATAAATCTATTTGAAATTATGTACTTTTTTAATTAAACTTCACGAGGCGGGCGGGCTCTTTACAATATTATAGTATAGAAATATTAAATTACTTATTTTATTTTGTCGATATCTATCTATAAAGTCAATATCCGATCCAACTACATCACTAATTGAGTAGCGAAAAACTTACGAGAATGAAATAGTGAATACATTCAAAAAATTTCAAATTCCGAAACAGAAAGAAACAAGGAGCGTGCGTGTGTTGCGCGTCGTATCAGCTCCTTTCGCATTGTTGTCCTTCAAGATTATTTGTTGCAGCTTGTATACATTGGTTTTTTGTTTCTATCATTGAATAATTTGATTTTACTATTTGATAGTTGAGTAGGTTGTTTGAAAATACTCATACAACGGTTTGTAAA
Source organism: Orthosia incerta (assembly GCA_948252205.1). Taxonomy (NCBI): domain Eukaryota; kingdom Metazoa; phylum Arthropoda; class Insecta; order Lepidoptera; family Noctuidae; genus Orthosia; species Orthosia incerta. The sequence continues at coordinate 12,488,193 of OX411762.1, read as the reverse complement.
TAACTTTGCAAGTATAGGTATTTAGTTTATTCTTCTCATTTTTTTTGAAATTTTTTCTTAGTCGGTGTTTTAGGGTGAGGCCAAACGAACGTATTTTTTGTTGTGAGTCGCGTAAAATGAGTCGCGGATTTTACGATCAACTGAAATTCAGATAGGCGGCAGCCTAACTGAGTTTCACTTGATGAGACGGACGGACGTAAATTCAGTTGTGTGAGAGAGTAGCCCCGTAAAAACGTATAATAATTCGTTTTTACGGGGCTACTCTCTCACTTCGAGCGCAATTCGGTTGAAATAATTTGTGTGAGTCAGCAGACAACTCATTTTCCGTCGCCGTGTGGCACAAACAGGACTTGAGCATGAAACCGAATGCAGCGTAAATTTCGCGACGCATTTTACGCGACTCAAACCGCGATCTTACAGTGACACTGCTGGAAGTGAACATTGTACAGCAGTATCTGTCGAAGTAAACAATTTGAAGATAGTATAAGGAGCCTTGTATAGGCAAATGCCCTAACAGTGTCGCAGTAGGTTTCGTACGTATTTTTTATCGCCTAACCGCCCTTGCATATCTAATATTTGAAGATTTAAACGAAAACTATCTCTGTAACGGCAATGCTGCAGTATTCAAATTATTACGTGACGCTAGTTATCAATCTTGCTGAAAATCAGCGCTGTTGACGATAGGTTCGTCTGAAGTCACGGCATTAAGCTGAGCAATGACCTATTCTTGCACAGATGCGACGCACAGCCTATTTGTTCTTGTTGTTTTCTACTCAGTAATCGGCATTTTGTTTAATGTTTTGTTTGTTTTTATTTGGTAATGTCGAAACATATTACGCAAGTAAATTGTCTTTTTGGCTCTAATTGGCCTCTCACCCACAGATATAACGGTGTATTGCTCTCATCAAGCAAGAGACAAAAAAATATTTTTCGTTTTAAATACGAGGCTTTTGGCTAATTTGTACCTATAGTGAATGCCACTCTTTATTTTGTATTGTGCGTTTAGTTTGTGCAGAATAAACAATTTTTCTTTCTTTCTTCTTTCTTTCTTTATTACAAACGCTTGCCTCTACACTAACTTCTAACTTCACTTGTGAGGTTGGATTTTATAACTCCTTCTTCAATTACCATCGTCCTATTGGGCCCGTTTTAAGACGTGAGCCGCTGAAACTGTTTCAATGTTCATGTAACAACGAAATGCTGTCTTTTAAAACCCTATTATTGCGCGTGGCCCGACACGCACTTGGCCGGTATTTTTTATTTTTGGTTCTACAAAATATAATGTATGAGGTTTCAGAGGTATTTATTTGTCAGAAGGTTATACTGAAACCACTTATTTAATATATTTTAATATTCTTGCGCACTTTTAATCATTTCATTCATTTCTTTGCCAAAATAGAATAACTATATTTATATCGTCTGCGTAAAGAGAAAGGTGACAAATGTTGCAATCCTGCTTGGTGTATATTATTTACATACACTAGAAACCATAAGGACCCCAAAATGTATCTTGGGGCACTAGCTACTCTGATAAGATCCAATTTTAACAGCCTGGTAGCGATCACTGAAATAAAACTTAAGAATTCCATATATATAAGTCAATACTCTCCAGTTTCATTAATTAAAAGCAGGGGTGAAACACAGTGTACAAGGGTTTTATAAATTAATAATTTTTCTTAGTGCAACCTGTTTCAATTTTAATTTAACGCTGGATAAAAGACAAGGTCAAAAGAGACATAATCCATTAGTAAAATGGATTATGTCTATCAACTTTATGTATGTGTTATAGTGATTTAATCAAATCAAATCACTATAACTCAGAAATAATTACAGTTATCGCAAATAGGCAGAGTGTTTACTTCTTCCTTAGGTTTTAATTGAATTTTTAATTAGGTAATAGTTGAGTATATAAGATTGATGTTACGAGTTAATTTCTTAGTTGAAACTGTATCAGAGAGATTTTAAGTAACTAAGATAATTAAATAGCGGAAATGTTAAAAAAATATAAGTTACTGTTTTATATGTTATGCGTTTTAGTTTTAGTGGTGCCAATCGATTGTCTAGGCATCTCACGTATCACAGAAGCCTCTCGGAGACAAGATCCGCCCCCACCACCACCAACAGAAGCACCACCAACACAACCAGCAGGACCACCACCACGACCAGCAGCACCACTACCAGCAGAAGAAGCAAAAATGGTAGCTTCTGGCATTGATACAACTGAAGACGAAGGTAAACCATTTTTTAATTAAATGCCTTTATTATTTCATAGATTATCAAAACTTTTTATTTCAACTAGGCCATTAAGCGGCACTTTTGAACTTCAAAAAAATCAATTTAAAAGTAATAATAATTGATTCTATCGTCCATTCGGAAAAGTAACTTTTTATGGAGAAGAAAGGACAAGAAACTCCACAATGAACAAGAAACTCGACGACCGACAAGGAATTCTATGATTATATATTACTTTAGTAATCAATACAGTATTTAGTTTAGTGATCTTATTCAATTTGTGGACCAATCGTCATTTATTTTTTCTACACAGGCTTGCTTTTTAAACTTTTACCACCTTACTCATAAACATTATGTAGCGTCTGTATCAATTGTTACACTAGGCTTTGTCCTTCTTGATTGCTTTTTGTTCAAAAGTCAAATTACTGACGACTGAAAGAGGGAATTCGATGTGCGACTATTTACCTGCTCTAAAAGATTTATTAGTCCTTACTAACGTTTTACCTCCTTAGGTGAATGAGGTGGAGAATGTACCAGTGAATGATACCAAGAAAGTTGATGATCAAATGTAGATAAAACAAATAGTGGGCATAGGGAACTGAAACGGTTTATAAACAGTCAATTGGTCCATTAACCGTTGGTCAACATTATCTTTAAACCATTAACTTTTCATCCAAAGGAATTTTCACTCACGAACGTTTCTCCAACATAACTCTATGTCAGTGAATGCTTAACCAACAGAATGTTTTGACCAATTACTTTTCACCCAAAGAACAATTGGCCAACGGATTGTAGTCATTATGAATATTGCTACGTTACGGTTGGGAAATTTGATAATTATGTTCAAAATTAGTTAGGTTAGTCTAGACCCTGCATACAGTAATAGGAGACCCCCCCAGCCCCGCAGCGGGGCTCCCTCGACTTTGTTGCTTAAATAGTAATCGTACTTACCTATTCTGTATTAAAACCAATTTTAAAATATAATACAATACAGTTTGGGTGAAATGTTATTGTTCAAAACATTCTGTTGATTATGCATTCACTGACGTAGAGTTATTTATGTTGGCGAAACGTTCGTGGGTGAAAAGTCTTTTGGATGAAAAGTTAATGATTTTAAGATAATGTTGACCAACGGTTCATGGACCAATCGATTGTTGGTAAACCGTTACAGTTTCTGGACATAGTGACATCTGTCATACAGTTTTGAAAGTGAAGGAGGTAATTTTAAATCTATCTCAACAATTTACGAAAGTAACTCTGTCTCTCTGTCTGATACCTTTTCACGCTTAAACCACTGAACCGATTTTAGATGGAGTTAGTTTGAGACCCTGGGAACGACATAGGATAGTTTTTATCCCGGAAACCATCCTTAAGGTTACACGTCGACCATTCTTCCATACAAACGTAGTCTGGCGATTACTCCACTGTTTGACGATGTAGTAAGAAATAATTGCCTAATGTTTATATTTTTTTTCCTGCGGGATAGAAGTGAAGATAACTTTTCATCACTCATGTTTGGAATCCAAATAAAACTTTCACTAATTGCAATAAGATAAATGAAAACGATGACTTATTGTTACTTAAATGAAGATGTTTAGTGTCACAAATCATGTTATTGTTACTCTTAGACGCACGTAAACAATGTTAAAAACGCACGTGCATCAAGCAAAATCACACACAAAATCCGTATCAAGACAAGACAAGTTGCACTGTTTTGCGTGTGTGACAGAGATGCATAATAATATTCGTTAGAAAAGTTTTGAGGCATTGTACGGATCACGCAAGTCCAGTGTGATGTAAAGGACATGTAAGTTTATTTTCGATGCTGACAAATTAACGTAAGGGTCAATATGATAATGAAAAATTGAGTCACAATTTAATGTAAGGGGCATGATATTTGTACATTCTTAGAGAAGACTAATGTATAAGACAATACTAAAACATCTCAAATTATGGCATAACTTATGTGACCTGTTATAAAATGTACTCGATTTTGTTTAAATGTAAATACCAAATACTGTGAGTAAAGAGACTTGCATTAGTTTTTAAACAAATATTAATTTGAAATGTCATATACAGCTAGTTTCTAGAAAAATAATGGTCTAGTCCTACGGAAAATATGTGATGTAAGGGACTTTCTTTTTGAGATTTTGAGTATACCAATCGATAGAGCAAGAAATTCTGAATCAAACGATGTATATAACTCATTTTCGACAAAATGTCCCTTACGTTATTTCATATTTCCAGTATCGATTTATCCGCTGTATACAAAGCTCTTCACGGTGCAACAAGACTTAAGCCGAAGGCGATGAGATATAAGTAAGTGTGGGTGAGGAACGGCAGGATATTTGTCAGAAAGACGGACGGCAACGAGCATGTACTTGGAAGCTACCTACTTCATAAAAACAAACGAATTTTGCCGATGCTGACGCTAAAGAAGCATTCACGGTTGCCTTTGGAGAAGTGTCGAAAATAGAACTGCCATTACGCTGTCCACCTTTTTGTCCTGAGGAACCGGCTTTATGGTTCGCCCAGGTAGAGGGCCAATTTATCCTGTCAAGGATAACCAGCGACACGACGAAATTCTATACCGTGACTACAAAGCTGGAAACTAAATATGCACAGCATGTAAAGGACATCATCACAAAACCACCGGAAACAGACAAGTACGAAAAATTAAAAACTGAACTAATTAATCGCCTGTCTGCCTCACAGGAAAAGCGGATACAGCAACTTTTAATACATGAGGAGCTAGGCGATTGCAGGCCATCTCAGTTTCTACGGCACCTGCAAAACCTAGCTGGACCCTCAGGGGCTTCAGATTTTGTGAAGAGTATCTGGACTAACCACTTGCCACAAAATATACAGACTGTTATTGCTTCACAGATTGCCGACTTACAGGTGGGAAATCTAGCCGAGATTGCGGATAGGGTGTACGATATTGTACCATCCACACCACAAGTCGCTGCCACCTCTGCTTCTACCAGCACTTCACCAGACTTGCTCAAGCATATAAGCGAGCTCACAAGGCAGGTGGCACTACTGACATCGCAGAGGAACGGTAACTGGAGAGGACGTTCCCGCTCACGCTCACAATCTCGGCGTAACCAAAAAAGGTATGATCGCGATCGCTCAAAAAGCTCTAGACCCCAGCAGCCACCAATTAATCACCCGCATTGCTACTACCACTACACCTATGGGAACAAAGCAAACAAATGTAAGCAACCTTGTACATTTACGTCGGAAAACTTACAGGGCGGTCGCAAGTAGCGGCTAACGACTGCCCTACTTCAACAGGCCGTTTATTCATAACCGACCGGACTACGAAAATGCAGTTCCTTGTGGACACTGGCTCAGACTTGTGTGTTTTCCCTCGGTCGGCAGTAAAGACGCCTGTCAAACAATCGAAATTTGAATTAGTCGCTGCCAATAATACTGTGATACACACGTACGGACCAACACAGCTGCGACTTGACTTAGGCCTCAGGAGAAACTACACCTGGAGATTCACAGTGGCAAATGTGTCACGACCTATCATAGGGGTCGACTTCCTTGGTTTCTACAACTTACTCGTAGACTGCAAAAACCAGCACTTGATAGACAACACAACGACACTATCAGTAACAGGAGCTCAATGCAAGTCAACGGACGATATCTCATCCGTGAAGGCAGTAGTTGGTGACACAGACTATCACAAAATTCTACGCGAGTATCCGGAAATTACTCGACCACCAGGTACACATTTACCAGGTAAGCATAATACGTTGCACCACATAAGGACGACTCCAGGTCCACCAGTAGCAAGTAAACCACGACGCCTTGATCCTGCTCGAACTCTTGTTGCTAAGAAGGAGTTTGCAGACATGCTAGCGAGTGGCGTGGCCAGACGATAGGAGAGTGCCTGGTCTGCTCCACTTCACCTGGTTAGGAAGAAGGACGACGGATTGAGACCATGTGGCGACTACAGAGCACTAAATGCAAGGACGATACCAGACAGGTACCCCATCCGCCACATTCATGATTTCTCCTACCAGCTATCAGGGTGCGCAGTATTTTCCACCATAGATCTGGTCAAGGCATACAACCAAATAGCCATCAACCCTGACGACATTCCAAAGACTGCCATTACTACACCATTTGGTCTTTACGAGTTCCCCTATATGACCTTTGGTTTGAGGAACGCTGCTCAAACCTTCCAAAGGTTCATCGACGAAGTTCAGCTAGGATTGGACTTCTGCTACGGGTATATCGATGACATTCTCGTATTCTCACAAACTCCTAGCCAGCACAAGCAGCATTTACGGCAAAATTTCAGGAAACAGATCCAGAACTGCAAGACCTGATTCGAAACGGCTCTTCACTCAAGCTGGAAAAGGTCGCAACACTTATGGGTAACGCACACATTTTATGCGATACTTCAATGCCAATGCCACGCCCATATGTGACACCACAACTAAGAAAGCAAGTCTTCCAATCGTTGCACTGCGACTGGTGACACAAAACTATGTGTGGCCGGGGATCCGCAAGAACTGTAGAGAGTGGGCCAGGCAATGCTTGCAATGCCAAGCAAGTAAAATTACCCGCCATACCATAACTACTCTTTTCTCTTTCCTTACTCCTTCTCCCAGATTTACCCACATACACCTCGACATCGTAGGGCCCTTAACCATTTCTTGTGATTACAGGTACTGCCTAACTGTCATCGACCGATTTACTCGGTGGCCTGAGGCGTACCACCCGCTGAAGGACATAACAGCGGAAACCTGCGCAGCTGCCTTGGTGTCCGGCTGGATAGCTAGATTCGGCTGTCCGGCAAGGGTGACTACAGACCGTGGTCGCCAGTTTGAGAGCCACCTGTTCAAGGCCCTCACTACCTTGGTCGGTGCACACCACTTTCGCACCACCGCCTACCACCCAGCTGCGAATGGCATCGTTGAGCGGCTACACCGGCAGCTCAAGGCAGCCATCATGTGCCACACTTCTTCGCAGTGAACAGAAGTACTACCGCTGGTGCTACTCGGCATGCGTAACTCTTGGAAAGAAGACATCCAAGCCACGCCTGCTGAGCTAGTGTATGGTGAAGCCCTCCATTTACCAAGCCAGTTTCTGTCTGCTACAGATCTGCTGCCGATGTCACACAATACGCAACACGTCTTCGTGCACACATGGCCAAACTTACTCCCAGGCCGACCTCCTGGCATACGACCTCTCCCTTCTACATACCTTGAGATCTGCATTCCTCTACACACGTCTTTCTACGCCGAGACTATGTCCGAAGCTCACTAGAACAACCTTATGCCGGTCCCTACAAAGTGATACAAATTCATCCCAAGTATTACACAATAGAGGTAAAAGGAAGGACAACTAACGTCTCTGTTGACAGATTAAAACCCGTCTACATCTTGAAAGAAGAGGAAAAACAACCAGAAGTCAGGTTAACACCAACGGCCGCCCAACAGTCATTACAACACCAGCAACAACAGACACAGTGAAGAGGACAAGAAGCGGGCGGCGAATACAATTCCCCGATTTTTATCGACCGTAGTTACGGTCTGGCCGGGGGGAATATGTGGCGGAAAAATAAATATTAGACCACCACCTTACATTTTAGAGCGGCATCGCTCCGCTCATGAATCTTGGGCAAAACGTAAATCACACGATAGTTTGCACCAAGTGACCGCACGCTAACATGTACTTCTACCGTCGGACGAGCCGGGCCGTGGACCGACAGTCTTCATTCGCTCGCTAACTGCACCATTCGGATCGCGCCGCGCTAAACTTTTTATATTTTCAAGTGTCCATGTAATTTCATTTAAATATAACTTTCTAACTCAATAATATTCTTCATTTCTTCATCTATACTTGCATCATTCTTCCGTCCTTACGCTTCACCTTCCGCTAATAAAAACAACAGTACGGGTAGATACCCGATTTCGTAGAAAATCGGTGATACTAACGATTTTCTACATACCAATGATCTGGTGAAGGTTGCGGGGATCCGCTGGATGCGAGACGCATGGAAGCGATCAATGTGGTGATGCTTGGGGGAGGCCTATGTCCAGCAGTGGACGTCTTTCAATGATATGATGATGATGATAGATACTACGATAGTGAACAAGAATGAAGCAGGAAGGTGCCAGGATGTCATATTCATTGTCTATCATGTGGCTGGAAAGTACCTCGACATGGATGTTGAAGCGAGAGCAGTGCTAGTAGGGGCGTCTTGTGTTAAGGTCACCCATTATAAGGGTTTTTGAGTGAACCTCGATAACTGTGTCTAGGTTTACAGGTAATAAGGCTAGGTTAGACGATTGATAAGCCGAGATAAAGGCGATTTTTGGTTGGATAGCCCGCAAATTGTATTTATAGGTTTTCGACTTATAGGTATATTTAGAGGGAAAGATCTATGTCCGACTTGACTAAAATGGCGACTCCCTGACCGACTCCATCAGGTTTCTTGTCGCACCGATAACAAGTGAAGTCAGGAATTTGATGTGGGTGATATTCTAGTCTCTGACAAAGCTACGATATAAATAGAAAGCTCGCTTACTTCAACCTACAGTTCCGCAATTTTGGAGCACATGTCATCGGCACTCCAAAGGACGTACGTACATTTTGTGTTCTGCAAATATTGACTAAGATGTGTATGAATAAGAATAACTTTATTCATCATACTAGTACATCCAAAAAATTGGCTTTTAATGGGTTTTATCAAATGTGAAATCAACATACACAAAAAAAAAGATTCCGACGAATTGAGAACATCCTCTGTTAAGGATGAGGTTGAGGATGGCGAGGATTTAAAACACCAACTTTACACACACACAAAAGTATAATTTTTTTAGATAATTTACATAGATTTTCAATTGACTTCTTCTTTCTTGACATAAACAATGATCATAAAAAAACTACAAAATTCGAACACACACTCGTTATTTTGAAATATTAAGAAAAACCAAATGAAACCTATTTACTAAAATGTTGCCAGTCGCCAACATCCTCCTTTTTTTGAAGTCTGTTAATTAGGTGAGGGCTATAGGTAAGACGTGCGACTGACACGAGTACGCTCGCCTTTACTTGGTGCTTGTCTGACTAAATACGCTTTAGACAGTGAGAGAGCGGCTTGTAGAGAAAATAATACGATGTCCAGCACAGTTTTTGAGAAATCAGCTAAAATTCCATATAAACAAATAAACATAAAATGAAAGAAGGGAAGTTGTAGCAAGAACATAATAATATTGATGTCCGTATAGACTTTAGCATTTTGCTACAATTCTTAGCCGCTCATCAGGGATTTTGTCGATTAAGCCGACGACGTAGCGGCCAACAATTAGGTTGCGGTGCGATGTGACACCAGCCTTCTATTATCCTTGTATGCACTACTTAAGTGCACCCGAGGATAATCCTCGGTCCACCATCATCATCTCAGCTGAACGACGTCCACTACTGGAAATAGGCCCCCAAGCGTCGCCACATTGATCGCTCCTGTGCGTCTCGCATCCACTGGATTCTCACAGCCTTGACCAGGCCTGCCAACGCTACGTCTTCCGACACGCGGTTGCCACTCCAAAACTTTTCAGCTCCATCGATCATCTGTTCTGCGAGCAATTTGCCCTGCCCACTGCCACTTAAGTTTGGCATTTCTTCGGGCTATATCGGTAACCCTGGTTCTCTTGCGGATGTCTTCATTTCTGGAAAGGAAACTCCGAGCATAGCCTTCTCCATAGCCCTTTGGGTAACTACGTTTGAGTTATATCGTACCTATTGTTTTTTGTATTTTGACACCGACTTCGGAAAACAAATATATTTTTCGCTTTACAGTATTTGGCTTTAGAAGTCGGTTTAATTTGTTTGTTGAAAAGTTTTTTATTTTACTCTTTTTAGTGGTGGCAACTCATTTCAATAAGCCCAAACACGACTATACTCCATTTGCGATAACGTTTTAATTAGCCCATTTTACAGCCCGTTCAACCGATTTCGACTTCCATTGCGTTGGTGATACGACAAATGGTAGCTGTAGTAAACAGCTGGTTTTGGTAACAGGTTTATGCTTTTTATGTCATCCTTATGTTTACGGTATAGAACTCAAAATCGGTTGAACACTGTAAATAGATTTGGAAACATGTCCAATGTTATTTCAAATGGAGTTTAGAATACAATGTTTTATTACAGTGTTTCAGGGCCTATCTTCAGACTTCATCATCAGATAATTTCGATGGCACCATTTTCATTAGCACCATTTATATATAATGTATTTGCTTCTTCATTCGATTTCCGTGGGATCCCATCATCAGATTCTGATTTGGTGACACACATCACACATCACAAAATCAGCCTATTAATGTTCCCATTGCTGGGACACAGGCCTCCTCTCTGTGAGAGGGAATGGGAAATCCACCACGCGGGCCCAGTGCGGGTTGGTGGATGTCACATGTCTTCGAATTTTTGGTTCTAGGACATGCCGGTTTCCTCACGATGTTTTCCTACACCGTTTTGTGAGCAGTGGTGAAGAAATAATTTACACTAAGTTAAGCGCCTGCCTGGGCTCGAACCCACAACCTACAACTTGTAAGTCGCGGCCGATACCACTGGGCCACTACTGCACCAAAGTGTGATTGATTTGGTGACACTGGGATCACCTTTTATTCCTTTCAAAGAAAAAAAGAATTTTGCAAAGCCGTCTATATATGACAGGAGTTATTCCCGAACATACATAAAAAATAGAAACATCCGAATTGAGAACCTCCTCCTTTTTGGGAAGTCTTCCTTCATTAAAACTGCTCTTAGATTTTTTCGGTTTGTAGCCGCTTGACTTTTTCTTTAAAAACGCCAATAGTTTTGAATATTTCTATATGTGTTGTTTTCGTTTTTATTAATGTCTTTTGCATTTTTTGTTTTGTTCGTGGCTTTTAGAATCGAATAAATGCTCCAAAGTGTGATTGATTTCCTTGTTTTAGATAGTTCAATGAAGTATGATAGCATTTTAGTTTCTGAAAACGTTTTAGCGCCTTTAGAATGGCTCCACGCATTGAACAAATTGTATGCTTTTATGTACTTTTCGTGCGACTTTTCCGGAAGAAAACTCAATTCGGCATTATGTAACGCTTGCACTAAATCTGCAGGTGTTTAATTTATATCTGCGTCGCTGCTGGACTTGCTCAAATTTTATGATATCTGATGATTTTATAAAAAACAAACAAAAATGATAGATAGTGAATTTAATAAAGAGATGAAAATTTAAAAATATTTTATTCATGCAGTCGTCGTGCTGGCCAGTACGATTATTCTAAAAATGAGGTTGGTGCACTGACATGGACTAGCGGTATAGAAAATTAGGAAGTTAGAGTAGAAAGGTTCGAATTAAAAAAAAACTCTTTCCGCGCTAGCAGATGAAATGCACTTTTGAAATCAGATTTCGAATGACAAACAGAATCTTTCCGAGGTTGTGAGTTAAAAACGTAGAGCAGTGGTGGCCCAGTGGTATCGGCCGCGACTTACAAGTTGTAGGTCGTGGGTTCAAGCCCAGTCAGGCGCTTTACTTTGTGTAAATCATTTCACCACCACTGCTCTCAAAACGGTGAAGGAAAACATCGTGAGGAAACCATGTCCTAGAACCAAAAAAAATTTGAAGACATGTGACATCCACCAACCCGCACTGGGCCCGCGTGGTGGATTACGGCGCATGCCCTCTCACAGAGAGGAGGCCTGTGTCCCAGCAGTGGGAACATTAATAGGCTGCTGATGTGATGTGATGTGAGTTAAAAACAATCTTAAGTTAATGAAGATGAAGGAAAAGATGAAGAAAGGAAGAGTAGAGGTGGTTTTGACGCAAGATTACTATTGCACACACACAAGATTCCCAGATCTGGGTTGAATAGAAGAAAGTGAATATCGTTGATCTTTAGCAATATCAAGATCGCGACAGAGGGCTATCCACTCGCTCTGCAGACTGCTCCCCCCCCTCCCCTTTACATGTTGTCGCGCCCCTCTAGAAAGGTGCACCCCCTAGATTAAAAATCACTGGTCTAGTGATTGCAAGCGCTACCGTTGAGCATGAGGTTCTGGGTCAATTCACAAGGTCGGGAAAACAGATATGGGGTTTTCTGGAATCAGTCTTCACTCATTAACAGTCTGGAGTCTGGATTCGTTCCCGCTTGTTGGCAATGGCTAATACCTATGGTGGAATACTACCGCTCATTCCCACAGAGAGGAGGCCTGTGTCCCGATAGAGAGAACATTATAAGCTGAATGAATATGCTTTCATTGTTGAGCTTTTTGCTGTGTATTTACTAATGTTATAACAAGTAATGAAAATGGTATATGATTTAAGGATTAATAAATGGCTTTAATTATAATAATTCAGCTTTTATTGTACGTTTATTTTGTTATAATCGTATTTCGCATGTTAATTATTTTCACAGTTTTTATCTAGATTTTTATTCTTTATTCTTATTAAGTTATGTAGACCTGTGTATACTCTATAATATGTAAGCTCTGTATGTGACATCCAACAACCCGCACTGGGCCTGCATGTTGGATTATAGCCCATTCCATCTCACAGAGAGGAGGCCTGTGTCCCAGCAGTGGGAACATTAAAAGGCTGATGACGATGACGACGATGGGTGTGAATTACAGGAAAATGATATGGTGTAAGATTTTTTTTATATTTTGTGTAAGTTGCTATTGTTTTGTAACACTCGTTGGTGATCCTTCAATAAATAAATAATAAACATTGACTTATTAACGAGAAAGTATTTGTTCTGATGTTTACTTTTGTACAGGTTGTAGTGATTGGGGTATCAAATTTTATTTTGGTGGTTGCTAGCTTACTATTTTAATGCTTTGATCTTTATGTATTTTTCTTTTCAGACGAAGCCGCAGATGGCCCGATCATAGCTGTGACGGATTTGGCTGAGAGTGCAGTGGATAGGGCTTTAAATTTGGATTATGGACGTTATTCCGCCATTGATTTTCATTATGAACGTCATCAGTGGGATGAAACCACCATGCCAGACTACGATAGATGTTACGATGATTATACCAAGTGCTACACAAGTCTGTAAGTAAACCGTAAATAGAGTTCGTCTGAAACAAACGTTTTATCCGTAATCTAGGTATAAAGAGTACAGATATTTAAGTCTAATGGTGAAATTGTTTAAAAATGTTATGATGAACAGAAACCACCACATTATACAACAGTAACAACAATGTAGAGTACGCACCGTACAGTAAAAACGACTTTTCGTGGAATGGAACAAAAAACTGTTCAACAAAAAAAATTTACTGACTTCCAAAACATCGGTGTCTTTTATACCTATTTTTTTTCGTTTTTGACACCGACTCCCGAAAAGAAAGATTTTTTCGCTTTTCATTGTTTTGTTTTGGAAGTCGGTTTAATTTTTTGTTAAAATGTTTTTATTTTTCTCCTTTTAGCTGTGGTACCGAACACCATGAAAATCATTTATAGCCAAAGGGCTTTTCATAATAGTTTTAACAAGCCTAATCACGACTGGAATATATTGTTTTATTACGGAGTTCCGGTGCCTACTTTCCGGCTTCATCACCAGATCAGTTCGATGGTACCAGTTTCATTAGAACCATTTCTTTAAAAGAAAAGGAAAGAAAAATAATTTAGTTGTGACCCGCACAGGAGACAAGAGAAATCAGCTTAAAATTAAACAAAAATAAAAAAACCCCGTGCGAGACCAAAAAGGCTCAGACTCTTTACATTTAAATGTACGCTTTAAATTTGCTTCACTCATTGAACTATACTATACTTCTCATTGAGAAGTTCCAATGGCCACCTGTGGTCTTCCTCATCAGTTCCACTTCACCAAATGATATTTTCTGAATGCAAACGTTTTCCATGTTGATAAAAATACCAAAATCGCTACATTTGAGGAGTGCCCTCGATTTCCATGGGATTCTCTCATCAGATCCTGACTGTGACAATGGAACCACATCGAGAAGATACCCTTTCAAACAAAAGCATATTTTTTTAAATTGTCCATATTTGACGAATTAATCGGTGAAAATACATAAAAAAACAGCCGATCATCCTGTTTGTAAAGTCGGTTAAACATAACTTGAAAGGCGTGTAAGTTCTTCATTTTTTTCAGAAATCGTATTTGTTTAGTAACATCTTAAACATCTTTTAATTAATCAATCACCCCTAAATGATTGAATGGATTATGGTGACACCTGGAATACGGGTAAACCATACCCTGAATTAGGACGTAAGGTAGTTTATATCAGAAGAACGCTCCCGTGAGATAACATTTTCGATCTTCATCTTCAAACAAAACCGCCGGCACATGCTAGTTTATAAATATCGGTTAGTCTCGCTATGCTCTAGTCCCGCTATGTTTGACTCAAAAACACCTACTAAAAAAAACATTCTTGCAAAAAAATATTACCGACTTCCAAATAAAAAACTACAAAGTGAAAAATAACTTTATTTTTGGAAGTCGGTGTCTTTCGTAGATACCATTTTTTTGCGATATACTCGTAGACACCGACTTCCAAAAATAAAGTAATTTTTCACTTTGTAGTTTTTTATTTGGAAATGAGTATTTTTTTGCAAAATAGTTTTTTTATTTTACCCTTTTTAGTTGTACCTACCTAATAGGCAAGTTGTTTAGTAAGTACCTATAACGCCAGAATAGATTACCCGAATAACATGAAACTTGAATATAATCGGTGAAATGAGATATCTGCGTACCCCTTTCGAGCGTACTGGCGTGATGTTATGTTATAACAATAAACAATATACAGACAACAGACAAAACAATAAACAGGCATGCGATTGCAGAAATCCCGAGAGATTTGCCGTTATTTATTGAAGAGATCTGTTGTACATTGCCGAAGTTCTTCATCAGATCTTCACCAAATTAAAATGGGAGCAATTTCGTAATATGTTCTTTCTAACAAAAAATAATTTTAAAATCGGTGTACAATTGACGGAGATATCGGTGAAAATACACAAAAAAAAACATAGAACCTCCTCCTTTTTGGCAAGTCGGTTAAAAAGTTCCGCTATGCACGAAATCACATTCGCGGGCAGTGATGAAGAAAAGTTTTACAGTGTAATATTTTATTTAACCATTTAAAAAGTAAATTAAGAAAACCTTATATGTGAATGCCATTACTTTCGCGAACGTTTCATCATACTAACGAACGCACACTCGCCTTGCCGCCACTCAACGCGTCACGTCATTCATTTTAAAAACTAAGTGTCATCCATTCCATAGAACTGTGAAATACGAAACGTATTTCAGTAAGAGAAAAACTTAACCTAAAAATATTCCGAACTAAGATTTCGATGTTTTTAGTTTCATTTCAATATTTTTCAGCTGCCTTCCTCAATTTAACTGAATTCAAACACTTTTCTTTCAAACTGTACTTTCCATTGTTTACGTAGAATCGATTAATTTCGTGCATTACAGCACTTTTTAGTAGGTATTTTTCGAGTCGAGCATAGCGGGACTAGAGCATAGTGGAACTAACCGTTGAATATGCTGTGAGGATTGCTGAACCATGGAACAGTGTGCATGAATTTTGTTTTATTGGGTGTGTTTTTTATGTTATTTATGTAGGTACCTATGTATTTTTATGTGCAGAATTGCTCCACATCCCGTTTGTGTAATGAGGACCCAAAAAATTATGAAAATTCTTGACACCTATTGCGATGCATATTTCTATAACTGCAAAGAAGGACTGCGTAAGTATCTTTCGTTATTTCGGCGGAAGTTATTGTTATGAGAGAGAGTACGAATTTTGTGAGTTTGTGTAACTATTATTAAGCGTAATCTTTGAAACCACTTACCACATCCCTTTTTTAAAAAACATTCTTATAATTTTTAAGCTACCTACATTATATTATGTACCTTATTATACAACCCGGGCAAAGCCGGGGCAGGCAGCTAGCATTTTATAAAACTAACGTAAAAATATTTAGCCTTTAAAGTTTATATACATTAAGGTGTCGGTGTTAAATTAAGTCGAAAACTTATTCCAATCATTTTTTTGGTTCCTTTGGGCATTTTGTAATGAACATCGTTCATATGATTACGAAAAAAAGGCAATTTTTCATTTTATTTGGTTACTTTTATTCGTATAAATTGTCTAATAAATTAAAAAATCTAAATAAAAAATGGTGTTTTGATATTTATTTTTTGCTGCATTTCCAATTTTTTTGTTTTTTTTTTTTTTTAAACGTTGCCCCACACTAGGAATTTCTTCCTGTATCGTGGGTATACAAACATATAAATTCACACACACAAACACCCAGAGCCGGAACAACTATCTGTAGCTCATACAAATATTTATTCCGTGCGGGCATCGAACCCGCGACACGCAGCGCAGCAGTCAATCGCTCAACCACTGCGCCAACCGTGCGCCCAAAATTATGGACGTCAATGCTATACAAAATCATGTTTTGAAGCGTTTTTAACGTTTATTATATACTGTTTGTACAGATAATCAAATAAGCTTATACTAATTAAACAAAACCAGCCAAGTGCTCGTCGGACTTTAACATTTAGGGTTCCGTACCAAAGAATAATGTTTCAATATATTTAGATTTGTAACTAAAATATACGTAATAATAAACATTATCACCAAATTTCTATTCACACAATGGGAAGTTAAAAAATCTTCGGAACAAAATTATGTAATAGACGACGGACAGACAGACACGTGAGTGACAGCAATAGGGCTCCATTTGGACCCTTCTGGTGCGGAACCCTAAAAAGCAAAAATTAAACACATTTTTTTATCGGATTTTAAATGTCACTTTTTTCGTAAATTATTAATAAGCATCGTAAAAAGAAATGTAGTTTTTTTTGCTTATTGCTGCATGTAGTTTGTGCTTGTCAATTTGACTTGAGGTGTATTCTCAGTCTAGGACCAAGTTCTCAGGTACTTACAATCGGGTATCTTATATTGACTCGCGTACATAACGAGATCACTCAAATTAAGCTGGCATTAGGCTGGCATATTATAAGTTGGGGGATTACGTCACTGATAAAAATGCTTGGCTAAATGATAGTCCTGCTCCATCCACTAGGGCGCAAAAACAAGTGATATGCAGAACATTATGATTTTGAAGTACTGTTGGACCTGCTGAAGACTATGAATATATTTGTATTGTGTAAACTCAATTGGGTGTTGTGTATGTGAGTTTATATGTATGTAAACGCACTCACGATACAGGAAGCAATTCCTAGTGTGGGGCAACGTTTCTTTTTTTTTTTAAATCCTTTTTATTATATAACTGCACCACACGTGTGTGAGTACTATGTACCCAACTGTAAATCTAGCATTTACTGTATCTGTGTGTCGTTCGTTGACTTGTGTGTGCCCTGGCAGTTGAGTGTGTCATGCTCTCTCAAATGTATCTCTGATGGTGGCGCGTGTGTTGGATCATCCGGTTCCCTTCATGATGGTTGACCTGGGTGGTGCCAATTCATGCGTCATGTTCGTAAACGGACGCCGTCAGTTGGGATTGGTCATAACTTAACTGCTTCGGATGTTAATGTTTTTCTAGTATCTATTATATAACTGCACAGTACATGACTGTGAGTGCTTTTATTACTTTATGTCTGTACGTAGTATAGTGTGTAGTGCTATTCTGGGTGCATTGTCCTCACATATATGAATTTATTAATGTATGTACCTAAATGTAAAAAAAAAATTTTTTTAAAGAGTAAGTATGCAGTTTCTTGTGCATTCTTCATAACAAGCTACTTTCCGAATGCCCGGTAGAATCAACTTTGATTACTTGTAAATTTTAATGTAACGTTCAAAAGTACCGCTTGGTGGCCTACTTGAAATAAAATATATTTGTCTTTGTCTAAGCTAATCTTAGGTATAGAAGAGGCAGCTTTACTTATATAAAAGCTTGGATGTCACTTCTAGAGTAGTCGCCTGAAGGCAGGCGCGTTATTACCTAAATATACCAGATACAAGTAAATCGCATTTCATTTCCGTAGCACCCTGGCTACGTCCCTTACAGTACTGTATACTTCATTTATTTAATAATTATAAAAAAAAACAATGTCCATCAGCAATAAAGTAGATAACATTGAAAAGGCAAAAATTTTTTTCAAGCTGGTACAAAAGGTATAAATATTTTTTCAGCAAACGAGTGCATATACACAACCTCACAAAATTCGCACTTGTCTTGATAATTTTAGTATAGATTAGATTACTATTATTATTTTATACATTAGTATAGATTTGAAAATTGCTGACCCGGCAAATGTTTTATTGTCAAAACCGAGTTCATACAAAATCCCAATACGAATAATAATATTAAAAAAAAAAATATATAATAATATTTTCCGGATAACTTTTCCATTTTTTCTTTCCCAGAGATCCTTACTTGGATTAATACGAATATTTAAAAAAAACAATGTTGACGCGTCAGCAAACTTTCTAATGGATCGGCGCAATTCGAATGAACACCGCCAAGCCATTTTTACTAAGCGAAATTGAAAGTACATATGTTCACATGGACATCGCATTGTGACATGAAAATTTCTTAGTGCTCGTTTCTGGAGACGCGGGGCGTTGCGCTTCGCGTTGGGCGGTGCGGATCGCACTGAATTCTTAAATGAGGCGTTGTTTAAGAGTGTTTACTGAGAAGCGATTTTACACGCGTTTGCTTAAGATGCAGGTGGAGCCCGCGGATGGCATCGCCGCGTCGCACGCGACCTTTATTGCAGCGTCGTAAGCAGCGTTGCGACCAGCTGTTTCTGCACTGCAATGCTCCTTTCACGATAAAATGTAGCGCCACGCGCGACGGGCCCGCTTAGTTGCTCGCGCCAATACGAACATCCACGTTATACTCGCTACTGCATCCAAAGCGTTGCCCGAAGTGGAACCTTCTGCTAGCTTTGTTTGGAAATTGCACAAAGTAGACGTGAGCTACCGTCAGCAATGGAGTACGACATCACCGACAATTCGACATTTTGTTTGAAGTTAATTCTATGCTAGCCACGTGCTACGTTACACGCTGGAGAATCCGCTGCGGGCGCAGTGGCGGGCATCACTACTCTTCACGCCCCGCTAAACGCAGCGCATCATGCTCTGTGTTTTCATAAACAGCATCGTACATTACCATATGTTTGTGTTCGAGCATGTGATGACGTGGGCCATGGCACGCGCCGCTTGCCTGTGTGTCTGTAAACAGAAAAAACGTGCGACGCGCCGCGTGACACCACGCTGCACCAGAAGCACGACGACGCCCTGCGTCTCCAGAAACGAGGCCATAGTGGGTGGTGATGGTGCCCGATGTCTAGGATCACCACGAAAGAATCATCATATTTTGTTATCAAATACAAAATGATTGTATGTTTTTATTTCACATATAAATATGACTCGTAGATCTGTGATCCAAGGATACCCCCATATCGATGCAAGAAGGTACCTCAGTCTAAAAATAGCATTTTGGCCCCTATATCTAATATTTAGATAATGTACACATCCATACCAAGATAAACAAAATACGCGCGTATTTGCGCTTGTACCTACTACAGACTCTACGTTTTGGATATATGCTATGTATATTTTTAGACCGACGCGTCGCGTTGCTTTGACTGTCTTTTCGTGCTTTGCTCCTGATAAGATCACTGATTTATTTGAAAATATTGACCAAGACCAACCGAGGTTGGGCCATTCAATATATTTTTGTGACCTATGTATGATATTATTACTATTTTCAGGGTATTGGCGTATCGTCGGCTATGGTAAATGTTTCGTAGAATTTTTTGGCTGGCCCAAACTGGAAGACTTCAACGAAGGCTAACAGTACTGTGTTTATTTTAATAAAGGTATTTGTATGGGTATTTTAATTTATGCTCCTTGTAATCCTGAATACTTACCAGGGGCGAGGCGAAGGCCTCGCATGCAGATCGTTGCATGAAGATGCAACTCGATTCATGAACTTCGGGCTTTTAGTATCTAGCCGCATTGACGCCGAGTGGAAGCAAATATCCAAGAGTTTACCTAGAGTCCAGTAATTTTAGCTGACAATTCGTATAAACTTTCATTTTAGCGTTCTAAAAATTGTCTCTAGAGTCTCATAAAATTTCGTGTCTGCGTCGTAAGTTATTCAAGGTCAAGGGGGCCAAAAATCTGTTTTTTGCTAAATTCTCGACAAAGTTTGATTTTACTGCAATTTGTGCTCAAAGCAAATTTGTTCCTTGTATATTATTATTATATATAATTGTGCATAAAAAAGTCCTACATAAGATTCACTAATATTCATTACTTTTCGAGATATGAACCAAAACACATTTTTTACGTTTATTTTTTGCACTAAATCTGTGCTTATGGTAATTTAAGCTAGTTAAATTATGTTTTTAGTGACTTAAACGGAGTAATGAACTAGACCATTCATCATTCTCACGGAAACTCGGTGAAAAACGAAAAAAAAAAGGAAAAAAAGGGAAAAGGGGGAAGAAAAGGGTAAAAAACAGGGTTGACGGAGTCAAAGTACGCAGCACGGAGGAATAACCGGCTAGCGTAACATATCAAACATTAGGTTAAACTAAGTTAAGTAACCCAAGGTCAAGGTCTAGGTCAAGGTCAAGGTCGAATTAGGTCACGTTAGGTTAGGTAAACGTTAGGTGTACGGTGCCCCAGTGTGGGTGGACTCCCTGACTGTCCAGAACAAGGCTCAACTGCGGAGACCGCAAAGAGTCATGGCCGTCAGGGTAATACGCGGATACCGCACAATTTCAGCTGAAGCGGCATTCGCTAATGCGAACGCCGCTTCAGCTGAAATTGTGCTGCTAATGCAGGAACACCCCCGTGGGATCTGGAGGTGCGAGTGCTGGCCGAAGTTTACCAGCGAGGTGCGGAAGTTCGGGTGGAGAATGGCATTGGCCCACCACCTGAAGTGGTGATGAGGTGGCGCAGAGAGGCGCAGTCTGCCATCATAAGGCAATGGATGGAGACGCTGGAGACTCCCAGCGCCGGTCACTGGACTGTTGGTGCTATCCAGCCAATCCTAGAGGAGTGGATACGGAGGCGACCCGGGACGTTGTCCTTCCGTTTAGTGCAGGTATTAACAGGGCATGGCTGTTTTGGTAAATATCTGCCCACAGTGGCAAGACGAGAGGTGACCCCCGTGTGTCACCAGTGCTTTTGCAACCAGGACGCGGCCCTGCACACTCACGAGCAGTGCCCTGCTTGGGAGACGCAGCGCCGTGTTTTGGCGGCAGAAATTGGGCAAGACCTGTCACTGCCGGCCATTGTTAGGGCCATGGTCGGCAGTGAAAGGGCATGGGAGGTGGTTGCATCTTTCTGTGAGGATGTTATCTCGCAGAAGGAAGCGGCGGAGCGGGTCACGGAGGTAGACTCTCTCGCTGATGCGATTCGTCGCAGAAGGGCAGGACCGCGCAGGCGGCGAAACGCCGACTAGATGCCGCCATAACGGGGGTCAACGGACGATAGATCGGAGACTCTATCGTTCTTGCTGCACAGCTCCTGGAGATTTGGTGATGTCCCAGTGCACCCGGACATCGCCGAAGAAGGGAGACCGGAGACGGGCAAAGAAGACGGATCCCAGAAGTGGGCCACGCTGGATGGGTCGCAAATGACATGCGTAGCAGTTCTCGCGGCCCACCCATCAAGGCGAAAGTAGGTGCACCGGCGGAGTTTTTAGTGGGTGCAAGCCCCACATAACCACGTCATCTCCCCGGACGGCGTGGCATGCGTCAGGCATTTTCATCGCAAAAAAAAAAAAGGTTAACGTTAGGTTCAAATGCTTAAATTTCCAAGCATGTTTGAGAAAGTACAATTAGTTCGAATTTTGATTAAATTTAATTCTTTCCTTAACAACAAACTAGTTATCAATTTAATAAGACAGTGACAATTAGTTGATCCTTCTGTCTTTTGACATGCCACCATTTTAATATTTAATTAACGGTTTTCTATTTATAAATTATATTTTCATTTGAAAATTAGGTCCTTTTGTCGAAATAGTTCGAATAAGTTTTCGAAATATATTTTTTTGTACTTTTTCTCTATCCATACAATGCTGAACGACGGTTATTTACAAAATCAAATAACAGTTTCTGATTTATCAAAAAAATACTTATTAATTAAATTAAAAATCTATCTCAATGAGCACAAGGCTCAAAATTGCACGGCCCTTAGACCGCATTGACACGGTTTTATAAATTACTTGATGTTCCGCGCGGCTTCGCTCCCGTGGGCCATCCCACAGGACCCGTTTTAGGGATAAAAAATAGCCTATGTCACTCAGGAATAATGTAGCTTTCTATGGTTGAAAGATTTTTTTAAATCGGTCCAGTAGTTTCGGAGCCTATTCGGTACAAACAAACAAACAAAAAAATGTTCCTCTTTATAATATTATATATATACTAGCTGTTCCCCGCGGCTTCGCTCCCGTGGACCACCCTACAGAACACGTTTTCGGGATAAAAAAAACTGTCACTCAGGAATAATGTAGCTTTCTACTGGTGAAAGAATTTTCATAATCGGTCCAGTAGTGCCGGAGCCTATTCGGTACAAACAAACAAACAAAAAAATGTTTCCTCTTTATAATATTAGTATAGATATAGTATAGACTAGCTTCTGGCAGTGGCATCGCCCGCGTGAATGTCGA
Source organism: Orthosia incerta (assembly GCA_948252205.1). NCBI lineage: Eukaryota > Metazoa > Arthropoda > Insecta > Lepidoptera > Noctuidae > Orthosia > Orthosia incerta. The sequence continues at coordinate 12,465,323 of OX411762.1, read as the reverse complement.
TAATTAGCGCAAGGGAACATATTCCTAGGATAAAAAGTAAGTGCTATTTCAGACTATAATCTATCTAGACAGACGGATCGCGAAGTCTTAGTAATAGGGTTCCGTTTTTACCCTTTGGGTACGGAACCCTAAAATTCGGTCTAGTAGTTTCAGAGGCTATTCGGTACAAACAAACAAACGAAAATCTTTACTCCTTATAATATTATTTATTAGTATTAGTATAGATTAGGACATTACGATGAATGGAAGACCACTATAAAAAAACTTTTTTACAAATAAATACTACCGACTTCCAAATAAGAAAACTACAAAGTGAAAAATAACTTTATTTTTGGTAGTCGGTGTCCATAACGCAAAAAAATGGTTCCCACGAAAGACACCGAAAAATAAAGTTATTTTTCACTTTGCAGTTTTCTTATTTGGAAGTCGGTAGTATTTTTTTGTAAAAAAGTTTTTTATTTTCACTTTTTAGTTGTACCTACCTAATAGGCAAGTTGTTTAGTAAGTATCATATACTCGTAACGCCAGAATAGATTACCCGAATATTATGAAACTTGAAAAAAACCGATGAAATGAGAGATCTGCTTACCCCTTAAGAGCGTACTGGCGTAATTTTATGTTAAGAAATGGTATAAACAATAAACAGACATGCAATTGCAGCAGTCCCTAGAGATTTCCCGTTATTTATTGAAGAGTTCTGTTGTATATCATCAAAGTTCTTCATCAGATCTTCACCAAATTAAAATGGGACCAATTTCGGAACATACTCTTTCAAACAAAAAAAGAATTTTTAAAATAGGTTTACAATTGACGGAGATATCGGTGAACATACACAAAACATACAAGAAGTCGAACATAGAACCTCCTCCTTTTTCGAAAATCGGTTAAAAAAAAGGTATTACAAGGCGGACGTTAGTGGAAACGCCGCCTGGGAGGGGACGCCCTAGATCTAGAAGGACATACACGGTTCTTATTGGGGATATACTTCTGAAATGCCAGGTGCACAGTAATCATAACCAGCGTACGTGTATGACTAGACAGATGTATGAACGTATATGAAGCTAATGGGGTATGTAAGGATTGTAACAGCTGGTGGTCTGTAGTTATGTTTCACACATCACATCATCAGCCTATTAATGTGCCCACTGCTGGGACACAGGCCTCCTCTCTGTGAGAGGGAATGGCCCGTAATCCACCACGCGGGCCCCGTACGGGTTGGTGGATGTCACATGTCTTCGAATTCGCCGATTTCCTCACGATGTTTTCCTTCACCGTTTTGAGAGCAGTGGTGATGAAATAATTATTAAACAAAGTAAAGCGCCTGACTGGGCTCGAACCCACAACCTACAACTTGTAAGTCGCGGCCGATACCACTGGGCCACCACTGTTAGTAGTAGTTATGTTTAATGTGTAAAGCACATATATTTTGCTTAATATATTAACTTCCTGCAAAATATATATTATGCTCCGAACGACAAGTCGCCCTAAACTGTACTTCGAGCTAGGCCGGACTGTTTCAACTTGTAATCCAGCACCAGAGCATTGACACCAACAGCTGACCGCTTTGTCTGAAGTGGAACTCCGGCGAACGACTGAAGTATCGAATTTTACCTATCTTTCTTGTGTTAGAATAAATTTATTATAGTTATTCTTAGTTCAGTAGTTAGCATAGCTTTAACTTTAAAGATTTGATTACTGTTTGAACTTTTAGTTTCTCGAAGAAGTGGACTCTGTTTAGTGATACTGGGTTAAGGTGTTTATTTGTTGAAAGCAGGTAGATCGATGTTCTGAATAAATTAAAAGGGAGTGACGGGATACTGAAAGGTCTTACTAAGTCTAGATGCTATGTTCTGATGAATATATAATTACAATTTCAAGAGTGGTAGATGGTTTTTTTACTCGTACAAGCCTGGCTGATTTTTAATTATAGCTAAAGTTTATTTATTTACTTCTCACCATAACAAACAAAACAGACATTGTTACATTTATGGTACATAATATAGTTTTCAACACACTTGCTCATAAAGTGGCTCTAATTTCACCGCAATTAGGCACATAATGATGCCTGTTATCAAACTGTGACTTTTTCATTACTATTATTCACAAAGTGAGTTATACAGTTTTTTTTTAATTTATTGGTTGAGTTGCTTTGTTCTTAAAAAAGTTTCGAAACAAAAAAGGTCGTGCTCAATAGTACAAATAAATTAATGTACCTATTTCTTGCTCATTTCATGCAACTTCGTATTAATTTCAACTTGTACGTGCTTAATAAATAAAACTTTCACTCAAATATAAATTTTATTTGCTCTGTAATTAAGAAAAAATTAAATTTCCTATTTTGTACGTGGTTCAAACTCTATCCACGATAAGCCAAAATAAAAAGAAATTTCATTCTTTTAGTCTATGGCCGATCGCCATTGTAAGATGCGCGCGCATAGGAAAATTAATTAATTTTGCCCGCCATTTTGAAAAAATTTCACAACTCGTTTTTACTGTTAAAAATATTTTTTTGTATTATTTTCTTCACAAGTGTGTTGAAAAACGTCGTATGATACACGTGTGTATTGATGATTACCGTCCTCGGCTCTCTTAAGACCCTCACCTACGGCTCGGGTCTCAATGACGCCTCAGCGGTAATCACCAACATTGCACACTTGTACCATAATGTACTATTATACCACTCTCCCTCTAAAAAGCTTATTTATGTCACTGAAAACAGTGAATAAAAAGCACTTTTTCTCGCTGTTTTGGTGTTTGAATTTAGAACACACCAATATATATTCGACGTCCATCTCAATGCTATACAACCTCCATGCGCATAAAATACTCTATACGAACTCCTTGTGCAAATAATATTCGACTTTCAAACTCCTTTATCGATTTGATTTTCAGTTTGTTAATGTTTAGGATTATAATAATGATTTTGATTTTAGTCTGGGATGTTTAGTGAATACTTATTTGCATTGTAATTCTAATATTAATTGCATTGGTGTTAATTAATATTATAATTATGTAACGTAACGGAGGTGGTCACTAGCCCCTGAAACACAGTTGCTGTTACCTAGCTCTGCTTTAATTTAGAAAAATGTGAAACCCTGAGTTTGCACATTTTTTTTTAAATTTTGAAGGTAATAAAACTTTTACTTATTATGTTTCCTTGTGATTTTCGCTTAAATCTTTTTTTTTTCTCGTATTCATGGTATAAAATATAGTATGCAACTCTTGAATAAAACGGATTTATATCGAGGGCCATGAATCACTCGCGTCGCTCAGGATTCTAACACTTGAATCACTCGCTATGCTCGTGATTCAATCATCATGAATCACTCCCTACGGTCGTGATTCAGTTGTTGGAATCCTTCACTTGCTCGTGGTTCATCTATGGCCCTCGCTTTAAATCCGTCCTTTATTCACTAGTTGCATAATATACTATTAGTTTACTGTGAAAGCAAGTGCGTAGGTTAGACTGGCATAATCCCACTAAGGCCCACTTGCACGAAAAACTAAATTTATTTGATTTAGTTGCTAACTCGAGATAAATGAAAGTGAAAATTTGAGAGGATGGAGGTATGTTAATTTTTCACGCACAAACTACTGAACAGATTTTTATAAAACTGCTATATAGCTCATACGTAAGAACAACAAAATAGGGCATAATTTATGAAGAAATTGGGGGAAGTACTAATATCACGTGAATGGAGCTGTGGGCATCAGCTAGTTAATCTATAAGGTTCTCACAGCTGGAAAACAAGGTCACATCTTAGTGAAAGGGAGCGGGCCGATACAGACCACACAAGGCTGTATACAAATTGACATTCTCAACGATAAGATTCTCAACGATAAGTCACACTACATCCGAACTCTCTCCGTCGTAATTCAGGAGATTTTAAATTCGGATAAAATTCGAAAATCACGGACTCGGATCGGATGTAGTGCTTACGATGACAAAATGTTTGGGATTGACAAAGATTGGCATGTCAATCGCATACATTTCTCAAGCTACAGTTTTGACACACAGTGAAGCAAAGAGGAACCCGAGGAAGGGCTGCTCACCACGGGTTTTGCCGATAAGCCGACGACAAAGCGGCCAACATGTAGGTTGCCGTGCTGCCTGGGTGACATCGCAACTGAGGCGGGCCGCGATGTCGTATGGAGCCTCTCATACCCATATGATATCGCGGTTGAGGGTTGAAGGCCGCGGCGGGAGAGGAGTGCCGGTATTGCGGTGCGCTGCTCTCCCTACCACCCACGGCCTGGATGGCACCGGTGATGGGGGGTACTCCCCAAGTAGGGTCCGGTGACGGACAGCCGCAGCGGGTTCGCGGTGAGTGCTAACGCATTCCCGTGTACCCGCCATAAACGGCATAGGACACTGTTGAGTTTTAGTGGGTTGGAGTCCCACATAACTGCTTTATCTCCCCGTGGTAGCGCAGTATGCCTGAGCATTTCTCCAAGTAGAAAAAAACCTGATTTAAATTAGGTACCTTTCAGTTCGAAAAGCTAGTCTTATATATTTTTTTACTAAGTACTTATTTAAAAATGGTATTCGCATCGTTGTTTCATTATAGTGCCTGCCTGCCTTCTATATGCGTCTTCACGCGAATGCGGAGAGCCACATTAATATCTGCGTTACTGCGAGATAATTCTGTTAATATAAAATTAACAGCCCTCTTGCGATCACAAATTAAATTTTACTTCACCTCACCTCTCGTGTGTTAAGTAATGAGTGGAACGTGTTAATTAAGTTCTCCTAGTATACTAAGATTCCACTACAAAAATATGCAGGTATTTTGTTTTTGATGGAACTTGATTTTTATGAATGATTCTTCACAGTAGAAAAGATTACTGCAGGGTTGCCTGGCTGCAACTAGTTTTTCGTTTGCTTTTTTGTTATATTTTTTCTATCTCTCTCCTATACTAGGAACTTCTCCTGTATTGTGGGTACGTAAGTCACATCAATTAGCTCTCAGTTAGCCGCTCTTTATGGGTTGCCTGGTTTTGCAGGTAAACTGGTAATCCACAGCTTGTGGCTAATTGAGGGGTAAGTAATATAAATATAAAATTACAAAATCTCTAATATTTACAAGAAATAATAACTCAATCTATGATTTCATTTGATATAATGTTAATATAATAAACGATTGATATAATTTTAAAATAACTATTTTTTATAAGCATAACATACATCTATACTAATATTATAAAGAGGAAAGATTTTTTTGTTTGTTTGTACCGAATAGGCTCCGAAACTACTGGACTGATTTGAAAAATTCTTTCACCAATAGAAAGCTACATTATTCCTGAGTGACATAGGTTATTTTTTAATACCGGAATTTGGCCCTGTGGGATGGTCCACGGGAGCGAAGCCGCGGGCAACAGCTAGTTGAATATAAAATCGTTAGATACACGACTCAAAAGGCATAAAACCTATTTAGTCTAAAATGATAAAATCGGCTAGTTGAAAATAAAAAAGAAAATTACACATATACACATTATAATCAAGTCATGCTTAATCAATCATTGCTAAATTTTTCATTTAATATTTAGATTCTTTTCGAAAACTACGTTTATACTAAATATCATTTTATAATAATTTATCTAAACCAGTCACAAAGTGGTCATAACGGTATCGTTTTTCATAATTTTATTGAACTTTAAAGTTGCTTCTGCATCGTCTTCCCCGTTGCGGGAAGTGCAACCCGTTCGCCCTTACGTAACAAAGGATAGAAACCCATGCTTCGTGACAGCGGGCGGGGGTTACTCTCCCTTCGCGCCTCTGGTGTTATTTACACTCCAGGAGCAGCAGCCAAAAGACTACGTAAAGTTAGGGTGCCCCGATTCGATTTTGGAACAGATTCGACCTATTTTAACCACGAAGTGTCATGAACTACAAGAGGAACGGAGTGAATGACATGTCCTATCAGGTCACAGACACACAAAATAGCGGTAAACGTTCCGTTTCATGATCGTACTAATATTTTTTTTCATTTATGTTTTATTAATCTAGCAGGACACCAGTATCAATATATGGTGTTAACGATAGACCTCATGATTTTCGATTAAATAAACGTTATATCCAAAACTGTTATACGAAATAAGTTTTAAGAGTATTTAAATGTTACCTATGCCGTACAGATAGAAACAAAAATCTCTCTGATCCTACTCTAAAGCTCATGAAGGATAGGCGTGAGATGATCCTGCAGTTTTCAGACGATGCGTTGAAGTACAGCTGAATAGACGGATCTCAAAGTCCTTGAAAAGCGACCTCCGCCGCGGTAATACCGAAAGTATTAAAGACAAGATTGAGCGGAATAAGAGCTCCAAGGTCTTTGCAAGAGATCTGACTATTGGGCAGAGCCAGCTCACGAAACTGAGGACCGATGATGGCAGGATCGTATCCGCCAAACCGGAGCTTCTGAGGGAGATCGAGAGATTCTATGGGCTCACGTACACGTCAACTAGTAAACCCGTCGCTAATCTAGCAAACGATCCTAGAACTAGATTGACCCGACACTATACCGAAGACATTCTGGACGTCAGCCTGTACGAGATTAGGATGGCTCTGAAACAGCTTAAGAACAACAAGGCAAGGATGACGGCATTACGGCCGGACTCCTGAAGGCAGGTGGAAAATCAGTACTGAAGGCTCTTCAGAATCTATTTGATTCCATCATACTCGAGGCTGAGGGGAAAACGCCACAGGCTTGGTGCTGGGGTGAGGTGGTATATACGAGGTGGTGGTTATAAATATAGGCCCATCTCACTTCTTAGCCGTGTCTACAAGCTGTTTTCAAAAGTCATCACTATTCGTCTCGCGCGCAGGTTTGACGATTTCCAGCCTCCCGAACAAGCCGGATTCCGTAAAGGCTTCATCACCGTAGACCACATACATACGCTGCAGCAGGTTATACAGAAGACCGAAGAATACAACCTGCCTCTCTGTTTAGCGTTTGTAGATTACGAGAAAACCTTCGATTCGATCGAAACTTGGATTGTACTGCAGTGTCTCCAACGGTGCCAAATCGATTACCGGTACATCGAAGTGTGGAAGTGTGTATATAAAAACGTCACCATGTCAGTTCTACTTCAGGATCAGGCCTCGGAACCTATCCTTCTGCAGCGAGGTGTGAGATAGGGAGACGTCAAATCTCCGAACCTGTTCACCGCTGCACTGGAGGATGTCTTCAAGGTTTTGAACTGGAGAGGGCTAAGCATTAACGTCAATGGCGAGTGTGTTAGTATTGGAAGTACGTGTAACGTCATTTAATCATGAATTTTCACTTTTAAAGCACAATGGCTTGCAACAAAATACAAACTGTCATATTTATTTATCATATTCCGACAAATGTCGAAGTGCCTACCTAAATTATTATTGTGTTATCAAATACCTACAATTGTTAGATTACCTAAGTAAATATTGTTGTGTGTACAGTAAGTTATTCTAAATTTACATTTAAGCTAGTGATGATATTCCTATAAAATATTACGTAATTTGTAATGATCATTGTGATGAAGTCCTTTGAGACAATTAACACAAGACTGTCAGTTAGTATTAATATTCTTTCGAATATTGATTAGAAATAACTAAATGGGCGATATTAAATTCCTTAATAGTTTTGATACGTTTTAAAAAGGTTTCATTACTTAAGAATTGATTATTGATCTAATTGTGAGATCAGTGTTGAAAATAGTAGGGATACCGCACTATTTTCTAGTATTTGAAGTATTGCGACAGGTCGACTCATTAGTATAAATAGTGTGTAATTGCTTGATTAGTGTGACTTATTTGGTGGTGAACTACAAGCTAGTACAGGCCAGATATTACGTTGTGATTGTGATAGTAATATTGTTCTTCTGAATTGTTATATTTTATGAAAGATGGACTACACAAGCTTCACGTAAGTTATTTGATATTATAACTTGATTATTGCTATTGGTTGTGTTGAAACTCTATCTGTATTATATTAAGGTATTTATTCCTAATGATGTTAAATTGATTTAAGGACTAGTCATATTCTTTGCCTATCATTGTTGTTATGATTATGTAACATTGTGAAATATTACATGATTCATCATATAATGGTAATAATAGAATAAGATCTTTATTGTGATAAACCATATTTACTTAGTTGTAAAAGATATCTATAAATACTATGAAAAGAGTTCCGTGGAGTTTCTTGCCCTTCTTTTACACGAGAACTAGTTTAGCGAACGGGCGGTAAGCTCTCTCGAGCCTCAATATGAATTAATTGACAAGCCTAATTGAAATAAATACCTAGTCTTGTCTTTCTGTGCTTTTCTTCATCAAACCTTTCCCTTATACACCACATACATAGGAAGTCTGATACACTGTAAATAACCAGCAACCATCTCGACATTCCAAGCTTGCTATCTTCGTAAATATCGATATTTTTAAGTTGAGTTTCTTCATAAATCTAACAAGTGCATCACTCACCTTCGGTTTGCCGATGATATAGTGGTCATGGCTTAGACTATGGACGACCTCAGTACAATGCTTGATGACCTCAGTAGAGCTTCCGAAAAAGTGGGTCTTAGGATGAACATGGACAAAACCAAGGTGATGTTGAATGCCCATTTACACCCACTCCTTCCAAGGTTGGAGACAAACGATCCAGTTGGTCAGGGCCAACTGGATCGTTTGTCTCCAACCTTCGAGAAAGAGGTCAACCGTCGAATCCCACTCGGCTGGGCAGCGTTCGGGAAGTTGCGCGGTATCTTCTCATCCAACTTACCACAGTGTCTCAAGACAAAAGTCTATGACCAGTGTGTGTTGCCAGTGATGACATATGGCTCTGATATATTGCCAGTGATGACAGGTCGCTCACAATAGGCCTCATCAGAAAGCTTACAGTCACCCAACAAAGGGCAATGGAGAGGGCTATTCTCGGCGTTTCGCTGCGTGATCGGAACAGAAATGTAGAGATCCGCAAGAGTACCAGGGTTTCCACCAAACCCGAAGAATTGTCAAACTGAAGTGGCAGTGGGCAGGGCATGTTGCACGTTGAAATGATGATGATTATGACTCAGCCTCCCCTCAATCTAATTGACTGCCATAGCTACTCATTCGTATGTGTAGGCAGTTTCCTTCAAAATACCTTTCCTTTTCCTTGATTATTGGAAAAAGGCTAGGCAGATGATGATGTTTTATTAAACAATATCCAATAGTGTCTGCTTACATTCAGATAATAAATTAACAAAACTTTTCTTTCCAGCAAGAAAAGATTAATTAATGGATTGAGTCATTAGCACAAAAATACGTCGTCCTACTAATTGAGCAACACAAGTTCCAGGAAATAAATCAGTCTTTGTCTTTCCAGCTACAAAAAATATATTTAATAATTGAATTATAAGCTGTTTTTTGCATGATAGTTTTTTAATTTCATACAGCAGATAAACAATCAACCTATCTAACTTTTTCTTACCCTTATTCTTTACTAGTTTCTGCCTGCGGTTTCGCCCGCGTGGATATCGGCAATTATCCCACAGGAACATGCTTCTGGGATAAAAGTATCCTTTATCTTAACCCAGGTCATGACCTGTCCGTATACCTTACCGAAATGCATAAATTTGTATTTGCATATCTAGAAGTGGACAAAGTGAGAAATGGGTATATTAGAGGAAGTTTGAAAGTGGCGCCAGTGACAGAAAAGTTGAAAGGAAACCGTTGGTCCTGGTATGATCATCTGATGAGGAGGGATGAAACGCATGATACTAAAAGAGTTATGAATATAAATGTGGATGGATGGAGAGGGAGGGGACGGCCGACGAAAAGATGGATGGACTGTGTGAGGAGTGATATGAAAGAAAAGGGAGTAAGTGATGGCGTGACGGGGGACAGGACGGTATGGAAGTAGAAAACGAGTTGCGCCGACCCCAAGTAACATGATACAAGGGCAGGACGATGATTATAATATCCCTAACTTAAGAAATGCTAAGTTCTCCATACGAACTTTCATCCCCTATATCATCCCCTTTAGGATACCCCAGGATGCCATCTATCTCCCTCTCATAGAGAGGAGGCCTGTGTCCTAGCAGTGGGAACATTAATAGGCTGATGATATGTGATGATGTGGTTTAGGCGTGAAAAGGTAACATACAGACGGATAGAGTTACTTTATAATATTAGTATGGATTGTTCACAAAACATAAAAATCATACAAATACAATAGGACAGCTTTTGTACAAATGCGAGCTTAACCTATAATTGGGTTCTCAAACATCTAACCTCAGTTACATAGAGAAATTTGCAAATGAGGACAGTACATCCAAGTGCTTTATGTCAAATCAAACTAACAATATCAATCAAATAAGAAGAAAAAAATGCATGTGAGTTGAGCATTAATTAATTATATGTGAAATATCAAATATGTCAATCAGTTTGTACTATTGAATTTATATAATGAATAAATGCATTGATTTATATTATTACTACAATTGTGCATAGGGAAGAATAAAAAAGGCCCACCGTTGTACAGTTTATAGCTAGTAGGGGGGCCAGGGAGTTTCGCATCAGCCTAATTGCAAATTAAAATAAATGATTGAATGAATTCATGATATTTATTTATTTATTATATAAAATGAGGAATTTTAATAAAAAGAAACTTTAGTCTAAAACACATACAATAATCGGCCTTATCGCTTGCCGCGATCTCTTCCAGGCAACCTGGTATGGACAGTAATTGCTTGGACATGAATTGGGGCGGTCATTGGTGTAACAATAACATTGCCTAAATTATATACTACAATAGATACACAGATAAATACATAAGCTATGTAATAGATACATATATACCCACTTAATATATAGGCAAATAAAAAGAAGTACAAAAAATGACGACAATCTATTGATAATCACAGTATCTATTTGAAATTGACAAGCTAAGAGGAAGACAGCGACAGATAATGTTCCTTTACAAGTCTTTTGAACACAGGCAATGATTGAGCACGTTTGATTGGATCGGGCAATGCATTCCATAGACGAGTAGCCTGTACAGTAAATGATTTATCCAAAAAAGTCGCGCAATGCGTTGGCATTTGAAGTCGTGAGTTTTCTGATGACCTAAGAAATCTCGTGTGTGAATCGCGGAGAAACTGGAAACGGTTAAGGTAAAGAGGGGTGTAAGGAGTAAAGAGTACATTATATAAAAGGGAAAGAATATGAGCATTCCGGCGAAGGCGAATGGGCAACCACTTGAGCTTCACACGGAATTCGGAAACATGGTCATATTTGCGCAAACCAAATATGAACCTTATACAAACATTTTGAAGCCGCTCAAGCTTATCAAGTTGTTCTTGAGTTAGGTCAAGATGAATGAATGATAATGTGTAAACTTTGATGTAACCATTTATTAATCAGTGCCAATAAATGGTTATGATTATGATTACATAAAATTGAAACTTTGCTGGGATCAGCTTATTATCTAACTAGATGTAACTGCATAGCAGTTTTTTACATGGAGTTTCTGAGCTTCAGGGTATATCTGCCAGTAACTGGATAATACAATATCCCTTAGTCTTTCCCGTAGACTGTCAAAGATCCAATAAATAACACCCAACAAATGAAAATGATATGATGTTGATGATAATGATGGGTAGATGTAATAACAGCCACGACAGCATGGAGGCGTCTCTGCCTTTCTCACCCATCCTCGTATACACGGACCGTAATTTTTTATGGTTATTTTTTTGACCGGTATGTCTGTATACATGTATGGTCACCTGTTCCCTCTTAACTTCTAAACTATTTATGATAATTTGACAAATTAATGGTGTCGTTGGAAGCGTCTTGTTTGTTCGCTGGTTATAGGCTATGTGACGTTATGATAAATTGAAGATGGCGTCCTCTAGGATGCCCGAAGTCACGAACAAAACTTTTTTTTTCACCCCTCCCTATCATGTGTGATATTGTTGAACAGGGATTTTAAAATGAAGGTAGGGTTTGGTACTTCATATTTTTGTCAAGCGTACCATTTGCTAGATATATTCACGTCACGAAAACTGCACGACTTTGCCTTTACTTTGTCCGACTACGGCGTCGCAGTGTTGATCGGTATGTATGTAAGTATGTATGCATTTATGTTCATTAAGCTCTCAAATTTCGAATCATAAACTTATGTGTATGTTTCGTTAGCTAACATATCTACACGCACATAGCTCATACCTATACCTGTCTTTTAGTGAATAGTAAATTTCCTAAATCAACTACGTTATCGTTATACGATTGAGTGCAGTGCGATCAGCCGTTGCAATCGGACGCGACTACACTGAACGCGAAAATTATTTAATTATTGCCGAGCGCGGCAAGTGCCGCTGCCACCATGCGTTCGGAAGAACTTGTGGCGAACGAGGTCCTGGCATTCCTGCAGTATCAGCTGGATTTCATGGACGAGGTCAGTGTGATACAGATCTGCACGTCCAACTTCAATGAAGAGGAGATACGCAGGGCAAAAACACTGCTGTACGAGTCGCTACATATGGCTGACCGAATACCGTCCCGTAGGAGGGATGAAAAAGGAGAGAGGAGTCTCCAGGACGTTATTAAAGTGTTAAAGGAGACCGACCCGGACGACGTGCCGACTTTCGTGGCGAAGGATTTGCGCAAGCTACCTCCTGTCACATTCGACCACGTCGACGTCACCAGGCTACTGCGGGACATCACAACCCTCAGGTCAAGCCTGGTTGAAATGCAGTTGAAGTTGGAAGCATCTCAATCTACCATCAGTGATCTAAGTACCGAGATGGCAGTTTTACGCAACACGGTATGTAGGTCACACGAGCCAGCTAACAACGAAAACACACGTCACGGCGCATTCAATGCATCGCAGCTGAGTTTCGAGTCAGCAAAATTTGATTCGTCGCCGGCCGCCGTCACTGCAAGCGATGCAAAAGCGTGCACCGCCCTCCCCGCGTCTCCCAACGTTGGGGCGCCGACCAATAATAGCACGTCAACACCGGGACGTGCTTACTCGGCTGCCGTTATTGCTGCTCCTACAAAAGATCAGCGGCAACCTAAGCAAGCAAGGGGTGTCCATGGGCCCTCTGATCAAGTTCGAAGCTCGTTGCCAGCGGTAACAAGACCAGGACAGACCGATGAAGAAGGCTTCGTTCGAGTGGTGAAGAAGAAGAAGAAGAAGTCTGCTTGTCGCAATCAGTGCGGTTCCGCACTGACAGGGCCGAACATGTTGCTGCGTCCCGCTATTCCGTCGACGCAGCTGTACGTGTCACGTCTGCATCACTCCACGAAGGCAGAAGAGGTCGTGGAGTACATAAAGATCAAGACTAAATTCTCCCTGAGAGTCGAGCAGTTGGAGTCGCGTCACAAGATTAATTTCAAATCTTTTGTGGTGCGGGTTCCGACTCATCATTTAGAGACCTTCATGAAGGAAGAATTTTGGCCGAAGGGTGTCGTGTATCGGCGTTTCCGCGGTAGGTTACATGACACCACGACTCAGCGCAATACGTCGCCGACCCAACGTACTAAATAGATAAATAGATTTATGTTAACTTTGTTATTAATTATGTATTAGTTTGTTTTTGTATGTTTAGTTAGTGTATTTTATCTATGGGCCTTAGTTGCCTGAAATAAATAAATAATAATAATAATAATAATAATAATAATATACGTTATCAAGAGTCCACTATTGTAACTTAAGTATAATGTAGATACATGTAAAACAACAAACCCTAAACAGAAAAAAAAATGTGGTGTGGCTGTGCAAAAACCCCTAATACTTTAAATAAAAAATAATTTCAACAAAAACTAAAACCCGTCTACTGAAAAATCACGCTCTAAAAAGTATGACACAAGAAAATATTCTCACTCTATTCATCTGAAACAGTTATGTACGCACTATTTGATATCTGTCGGGTATTAAATAGACAACTTGTAATAAATAATTGATTGTATTTCATACATATTCATAGTGGTTTTATGCTACTCTGCAGAATGTACGTACTATGTACGTGGCATACGGCAGTGACAGGTCTTCCCCAATTTCTGACGCCAGAACAAGGCGCTGCGCCTCCCAGGCAGGGCACTGATCGAGAGTGTGCTGGGCAGTGCCCTGTTTGCAATCACACTGGTGACACACGGGGGTTGCCTCCCGTCTTGCCACAGTATGCTGGTATTTACCAAAACCGCCATGGCCCGATAATACCTGCACTAAACGGAAGGACAACGTCCCGTGACGCTTCCGTATCCTCTCCTCTATGATATGCTGGATAGCCCCAACAGTCCAGTGAGCGGCGCTGGGAGTCTCCAGCCTCTCGGCCTATTTGATTGCCTCATGTCTGCGCCTCTCTGCACCACCTCATCACCACTTCAGGCGGTGGGCCACTGTTGTTCGCCGCTGGAACTGCTGCACGTCGTTGTTAATTTCGCTTCAGCTGAAATTGTGCGATATCCGCGTATTACCCTGACGGCCATGACTCATTGTGATCTCCGCAGCTGAACCGACCTTGGCCAGCCTTACAGCACTAAACGGAAGGACAACGTCCCGTGACGCTTCCGTATCCACTCCTCTAGGATATGCTGGATGGCCCCAATAGTCCAGTGAGCGACACTGGGAGTCTCCAGCCTCTCGGCCTATTTGATTGCCTCATGTCTGCGCCTCTCTGCACCACCTCATCACCACTTCAGGCGGTGGGCCACTGTTGTTCGCCGCTGGAACTGCTGCACGTCGTTGTTAATTTCGCTTCAGCTGAAATTGTGCGATATCCGCGTATTACCCTGACGGCCATGACTCATTGTGATCTCCGCAGCTGAACCGACCTTGGCCAGCCTTACTTAAGTCTGAAATTCGACCCGTGCCGCTGTTAGTTACTTCGCCACACTGACAGCGGACAATTTATATTAATAATAAAAAAAACTTTGGACTTTTGTAGGTGCCCCAGGCACCCCGCAATCTTCCAGGGTGGGATATAAAAATAATAAAGCCTACGCTACGCTACGTTTTTGTTTTCTAGGAAACTCCAGTTTAGAAATTTTTCTTCACAACTTTTACAGCTTACTTACATTTACATTCGCACAGTAACAAACACATTAATTGTTTCTTACAAAACGAACCGATACATTCCATTGGGTTATTAGGGGATTACTTTCCCATCAGTGCGAGCCCACAATGGCGAATAGAAACCAATCGGTGTGGTTGCACAGATCGCTTCTTTCGCAACCGTAGGAACTGAGACACAAAACGAAAATTATGTTAAGTAAACAAATTTATTTATACGAAAAATAACTTCTTAACTTATTCTGAATAATCGGTACTGACCCGCAGTGAATGTTTATCTGCTTTCTGTCCTCCATCTAAAAGTTGTTCGCAAACTTTTTCAATCTAAATTAACAAAGAAAATTATAAACATTTTGCATTTAGATGTCTTTGTTAAGTTTCATTGAGGGTCACCGAACGGTGACCCTCAATGCTTTAGCGTATTTTACCCGACTGCGGTAAGGTAATGATTTTTGAGCGTATGTATGTGTATGTATGATTGTCCATTTCTATAACACGCTCTACAGCTCAAACGGCTTGACGGATTATGACATATGAAGTGTCATAGGATTCGTCTCAACTGTGGGAGTGAAATAGGCTATATAATTTTTAAATATGGCGCCTTGCCCCCCCCCCCCCCCTCCAAAGGGGATGATGTATTTTTTTTTTCGTCATAACAATACAGGTATCAAATGAAAGCTACTAAATGGACCATTCCAAATATTACAGAAAAATACATTAAATTATAGAAAAACCTATCAAAACTTCGTTTGTAACCGCTGGCAACACCTCATAATATTTAATATATAAATTATACTTCTAGAACTTGTTTTTCTCTTTTCAGTTTAGCAGATGGGCCTCTTTTTGTTTTTATGTACTGTATAGTAGTTAGGAGCTCGTGGTTAAGTAATAAAGGCCGCAGGGGTCGATCTTCAAGGTTAAGCAACGCTTGTCGAGGTTGTTCTGTGGATGGGTGACCATCATGCAATGCCGAGACTTTGCCGTGCTTCAAATAACACGTTAAGCCGCAGTCTTTGACAGTCGTTACGGGTACTCAGAAACCTGGTAATCTGACACCAGTCTTGCCAAAGGTATATATTACTAGCTGTTGCCCGCGGCTTCGCTCCCGTGGTCCACCCCACAGGACCCAATTTCGGGATTAAAAAATAGCCTATGTCACTCAGGAATAATGTAGCTTTCTATTGGTGAAAGAATTTTTCAAATCGGTCCAGTAGTTTCGGAGCCTATACAAACAAAAAAATCTTTCCTCTTTATAATATTAATATATTTAGTATAGATATAGATAACATAAAACTGTTACTGGGTAAGTGCTCGTTCACACAGAGGTCCGTTTTACAGTTTCGCTTTATCGTATACTTTTTTATTCGGTTATGGCGTAAGTAGTTGTATGAGCGAGTTCACACACACAACAGTATTAAAATACTGATCCGTTTTATCGGACGTCCATCCTCGTAGAAAGTTGTTTGGTGTGAACATTACCCCCAGTAGCGACGGATCCGTTAAAACGGTACTGAAAATGCGGTGTGAAAATCATGTCCAGTAGCGAAGGATCCGTTAAAACGATCCAGGAAATACGGATATTCTTTGTGTACGTACCCTTAATAGAGGTCAAATAATAGATAGGCAGTTCTTCTAAAATACACAACTCAACTGCATCAGGCTTTAACTGGAAGCTGAAATAGTTGGGAAAAGGCTAGATGGGGACTGATTTGTGGTCACTAATCATTACATATAATAAAATAATCTAGTCAATTTATCAATAATGTACTTAAATTACCTAATTTAAACTAAATCAATTATTAACTATTATAAATCTTTTATTTAAATGTTTTTCAATTGTTTACTATTTTATCAATTTTGTAATCAAATGTTTTTCAATTATTAACTTTTACATCAAATGTTTTTATTAATTTTATTTCTAATCCGTTATTAAATAAGTTATATTAAATTCATTCTTATGAATTTATCAGTCTAAAATCTAATTAAATGTATTAACCAAAATCGAATTTGTTTAATTTAGCTATAATATGTATGTCACATAGAATGTGAAATGTGACATATGTGTTTGCATAGACTGATGTTTTATGTACCTACAATTATATGTAAGATTTATTATAAATGTGTAGTAGGTGTTCCTATCAATAATTTAATAACGAAAAGGGCTTTATTATTTACAACAGATTGCAACTAAAAAACTACGAGTATAAACGAATACATAGCATAACCTATATACAAGCGCGTATAAAAACAGGAGAGGGGAAGGACCTCATTGGGTTTAAAAAAATCGTCCACATCGCTGCCAAAGGGAAAAGTGCCCAGAACGCTGGCAGCATTGCCACGTAGCAATGCTGATTCTTTGGCCGAAGGAAAGCCCATGCAGCGATCTGGTGACGTGAAGAGTCGACTAACCATTTACTTCTGGCAGCCGATTTATTGAGCCAGGTATACTATAAGGCAGAAAATTTCTCTCCAATACCAATCCAATCGGCTGCCACTGTGGCAAAGTAACTCACCTTATTCAAATTCAGTTACAGTTCAAAAGAATATACTAAAACTTTCCCTATATTTATTTTCTTCAGTTTCAGAGCCTCCGTACTGAAAGTTTCACTTCGTACCCGTGTTTCAGCGGTAACAAAGCTTTTTAAAATTGTGCCAGGCTACTTTGAATTCCAGGTACATTTAAACGAGCTTGCTACAGATTCGAGATGTCGTGAAATGTTTTCTTTGACATTCATGAAATGTAGCTCGCTATATTGTTTATTTAAGGGCGTTTTTAAACTTGCATCCAATTGTATTGCTATCAGAGAGGAATTGAGATATAGTTGAGAAGAACGAGTCCCGTAAAGGAGTAATAAGTTTAAGAGCTTATCCTGATAAGCTCTTAGAGTAAGGTTATTTGGGTGTGTGTAAGGAACAGATGTATATAAGACTTGTATACATCTGTCCCTTACGCACACTCAAAGTAACCTTACTTTAAGAGCTAATATTCACACACCCCCCGTCTCAAAATCGAAATAAAAAGACTCGAAAATTAGAAGAAGTTTAAATTCATTTTGACACAAAACAAAGACCGAGTAATTCTTTTTGGTTTACATTTGATAAATGTTGTATATTTGTGTTTTTAAATTAAACACTTTTTATGAGGAATCGGGGCTATAAAGTTCCTGTATTTTCACGGACACTAAGACATACCTAAATTAATGCCTGTGTTAGGTTTGGTGACCGAAAATTGAAAACGCAAAAATTGCAACATATTTTGATGTTCAATCCTCCTACTTTCTTTACGGAAACCGTTCCAATTAACGCAACGATTTAAAATTATTCGTCTTACAAATATTTATTTTAATGTTTCATATTCTTATCGGTAAAATGATATTGGTTTCATATCCAATCTGGAATCCATACTGCCGGCATTAAAATTGCTTTTTCAATACTCATTTTCTTACAGCAATGCAGACTTGCAATAAGCTGAGATCACGCCTGAATGAAAGAGAAGATCACGTCTATATAGAAAAGTATCTATAATAGGTATCTATGTACGTAAAATTTTCAAAGAAATGAGAGCTCCATAGAACCTACAAATAGATAGATACAGAAGGTCGGCTCAACCCAATGAACCAGCAGCAGCCATGCCCTCTCAAAAGCTTGAAAAAATGAAGACTTTTTAACCGCGTTGAGCGATTTTTATTTAGTAGGGGAAAAACTTATAGCTTCTCATCAGCGACATGATAATGTCGTTGTCCGCGTCCTTGACATACTAATGTTACGTGGGCCGGAATAACTGGCGTCACTGGTCTGTCCTCTGAGCCTCTAAGCGGCAGGTCTTGGTCACCAGGATCGGGCGAGACCTGTCTTTGGCAGCAGTTGTGAGGGCAATGCTGGCAGAGACAGAAAACTGGAGGGAAATGGCCTCCTTTTGTGAGACCGTGATGATCCAGAAAGAGGCCGCCGAGCGGGATCGTGAAAGGGCCGATCCCTCTCGGAGAATAAGGCATCGGGGAGGCAACCGCTTTGATGCCTTAAACGCCGAAACCCCGAATGCATCATAGGCAGGCGGGACTCCAGGGTCGCGGGCGCTCAGACTGGGGACTCTGACCGCCCACCAAGTGACTCCAAGTAAGACGGTGGCACAGTGATCACGGAGAGATGTGCCCTAACAGGCGTTGCACGAAGGAGTTCCGGAGTGGTCTTTTAAGAGGTAACGGGGCCCCTTCCATGTGCTGATGGTGATCACCGGGGTGGTTTTAGTGAGGTAAGAATCCCACACTCTTCAAGGTCTTTCCCCAAAAGCCCAGGCACCATTTGAAGGTTGCCCCCCGTAAAAAAAAATTGATACCATCTTTATGGTTAACACCCCGATTTAAAGCAATTCCACTCCGATGGGTAATATTAGATTAGAAGGTTAAGGGAGCGGAGCGGAGTGACAGGTCCCCTCTATGTTGGTGAATCATTTGGGTTAGGTTTGATTAGAACAGTGACCATACACGCGCGAAGGCGAACGAGAGCGGTGTGACAGAAACGAATCGCTGCAAAACCGTTTTCCGATGTGCAGTTGGCGTGCAGTTCCAACGACAATTGGACGCCAACTGCACATTGAAAAACAGTCCGTCTGTGTAGAGCCTTAAGTGCAAATTAGAATTGCAAGAGACAGAGATAGTTGGAAGTCTTTGGAGGGGGCCTCTGTCGGAGGATAAGCTGTTGTTGGAAAAACCAACAACAATTTACATGTAATACGCATATCTTCCACCTCGCCACTTCCCGTTACTCAGGGTCAGCTTTCCTATTCATGATGAGGCACCACTTGTTCCGCTGATAAGCATCGTCAGTAGATAGACCACAATTCTTCATGTCCTTCTAGGCACTCGTCATCAAAGATGTCAGCGGTCTACCTCTCCCTCTTTTGTGTCGTCATGGAAAGGTACTTTACGATATGGTCATCGGGTCTCCGCACTACATGCCCGTGCCATCTAAACCTGCAGCCTTATCGACCAATTACATGCGAGATAGAAGACGCCATTGTGGATTTTCGTCTAAGTGATTAGTCGATTTTTCATACTCTTTGCCCTTTGCCACGCCGAATTCATTACGCAATAAGGCTGCTGGATTCGGTTAGTTTTTCGGCGATGGGTGAAACCTTGAATCTACCCCGTTCAAAGTTGTTCCGAATTTTACATTTGAGGGTGACTCCGCCTGCCCAGCGCAGCATGCGCGCATCTTCATTGTGTGCAGGTTCTGCTCGTCACTCTTTTATTAATAGCAATATAATAAAAGAGTACTATTGTAATTTATGGTTAAACAGCAATACAAGGTTATTTAATTTATTTATTTTAAAAGTGCACAATGAGTGGTATAACAAGAAAACTAGTATTCTGGGAGGTGACCATAAGCTCTTAGAGCGGTATCAATTTGAGATCGAGTAAGTAACTGATGTATACAAGTCATATACATCTGTCCCTTCTTCGATCTCAATTTGATACCGCTCTAAGAGCTTATGGTCACCCCCCTGAAGTTTTAAAATGAATCGGCTTAATGGGTCTCGAATCAAGCAGTTCGACTGTACCTACGTGAATTTTCACTTAGTGTATAGAGTCAGCCTTCTGTCTAAGCTACCAATATGTATCAGTACAAAGAGCAATCCGTACCCGTCGGTCGGTAAAACCTGTGGATTTACCTGTATTAACTTTTTGATTCTTTCTATATTTCCATCCCCCACGATCCGATACTGTGCGAACTTTAATCAAGTGAGTAGGTATCTCGGCAATAAGTTGAGATAAGTTGGGTATTGCGCTAAGACGTACGGTGTAAAGGGAATTATGATGGGGTACACGTAGTGTATAAGCGTAAAAGTCGCTACCTTTATCATTATAAAACTAGAAGAATGAGTAGAGATTCTTCGTAATAAAAATAATGCTATATACGGTAACTTTTCCTCTATGAATAATAAGATTGAAGATATTACAGGCAATATTAGCTAAGTAAACGTTTACGCTTTGAGTAGGCGTACGACGCCTATTTTGCTTAATTCTTCATGGGCTTTTAAGGGATTAATCCTTCATTACGTCGTAGTACAGTTTCATATCTATTTTTTTAATATTCTTATTAAAAAAATAGATATTTATTATTATAGCCAAAAAATAGCCAAAAAAAAAAAAAACTTTTTTTTTTTTTTAAATAATAAATATCTATTTTTTTAATAAGAATATTAAAAAAATAGATATTTATTATTTAAAAAAAAAAAAATTTTTTGTTTTTTTTTTAATATTCTTTTGGCTCGCGCTTGACCACTATCTCACCTGATGGTATGCGATGATGTGGTGTGTTGTGTGTGTGATGTATTTCATTTCATTTCTATCCTATCATCGATAGACTGCAAAAGTTTTGCTGAATCTCAATGGCATTTTATCATGGCAAATTGGATTGTTGATCTAGGTTAGGCCACGAAAACGAAGCTAAAGGTATAGCAAAATAAGCTACATTTAATTTTTCACATTTCGGTGCCTCGCTGTGTCACAACCTTATCGTTCAGTTTCGACTTTTTCAATAAAACCGTCTCGTCGTCTTCCATTACGTTTCCAAATTACATGAAGTAGAAAATTAAAGTATTATTGTAAACGAGTTCTTGTAATATATGAGTACCTACCGTTCGTCCGCGTTGTAGACGTAAAACCTCGACAAGGGTGAGGAGCTTGCGCGGTCGCGACCGTGGGCAAGAAATATCAAATTTAACAGATGAAGATCCCAGACGCCCCAGACGTTACTGACTTCTTTCTACACAAAAACTGTCGTATTGAGTAAATAGTGTTAGTATGTGATTTAAACGCATACGCATAATTGTAAGCTTGGGCTGTCAGCCTTAACCAAAGGTATTAGTGGGCTTAGTGCGAGTTCTTACTCGCGATCATTTGCGTTAACGTAAATGTCAATTTGTATTGAAACTGGATAAGCGCTGTCTGGTGACGGCATTTTGTGTATACATTTTGACATAAGAGATCATATACGTGATCGAGTAGGTTAAAAAACTCTGAATAAGCTCACAGGCGATAAATGTACGTAAAAACCGTGCTCACTTTTAACCGGGTGAATGCCGTAATTACCGAAACAATTAAAAGCCATGGTGTCGCGTGGATCCACGTTTCGGGCACTTAAGGTTACACTAGTCGAAAATTCTTCCATACAAACGTAGTCTAGAGATTATTCCACTGTTTGACGATGTACGTTCAAAATAAAAAGTGATATCAATTTGTCTCATCATTATCTAGCCCTGTATGGAAGCAAAAAAGTAAAAAAAAAAATATTTGAAAGTTATGAGCGTCGAAAGTATCACATTTCGACACTAATTTTAACGTATTTTTGGGAGCGAATAAATACCATAAGAAGACGGAAAGTTGCAAAACGGCCCCCATACAGGGGTAGATTAGTAGTTCAACAATGCAAATAATTTTATTTTGAACAGATACGTTTAGTCGTTTTTCATGATATCCAAACTCCCAATGGTCTGTTCATAAAATTTCGCGCGCTCGGTTTCGTCCTAAATCATTATCCACTTCGCTACAAATTTGCAAATGTGTGTATTCGTACGCAAACTAACTTCCTACTGCTCATCAAAGCATCTATCTCTGCCGCACGTGTTGTCGGTTGATATAAAATGCATTTTAACCCCGCGCACAAAATAGTTCGTGCCGTTGACTAGTGTACCCTTAAAGAATAGTGAAGTGAACACGGTAAGTATCCGAGTTGATTTTTATGGAAGCTGTACAGAATAACGTTAACGTTGGTACTCAGCTGAATCCGGTAAGACTGGAAGCCAACCTCAATATAGTTGGAAAAAGGCTAGGTACATTGATTTGTACAGAATAACGTTAGAAATTAGAAATCAATACTGAGTACCAGACTTCCAACAATACTACCAGGCTTCCATATGATAGTGACTATAGTGGGTGCCTACGCGACGAGATGGACCGGGCTTGCTAGCGAGCTAGTCTATTGTTTTAACGCTAAGGAAACATGTCTAGCTAATGCCCGCTACAACAACTCGCTGCGCATATCGCGCCGCCTAGCACCGCGCCCGCAACCTCGCTAGTTACTGTGCGTTCACTGTCTGGGCCTATTTATTGCGTGCCTTTTGAATAAATGAAGAAGAATTTTTATTACATTTCGGTTAAATATAGACAGCTTAAAACAGACTTGTGCTGAATAATGTAATTTTTCTTTGAAAAGTTGGTATACCAGTTCGAATAAGTTCATTTATTAACATATAAACAATTGATTATTCTAAAAAAAAAAACAAACCTATATACAAATAGAAAAGGGAGCCGAAAAAGAGCTCATTGTGCATCAAAAAATTCGTCCACATCGATGTCAACGGAAAAAGTGCCCAGAACGCTGGCAGCATTGCCACGTTGGATGGCAATGCTGATTCTCTGGCCGAAGAAAAGGCCAGCCCTCTGGTCACGTGAAGAGTCGACGAGCTGTTAGTTCGAATTAATTTGTTTTACCTATGTTTTTTTAGTCAGCTTCGGTACCTGCTTGCAGACTGGCAAATATTTTTTTCTCAAACATGCTTGGAAATTTGAGCATTACTTTGATAACCTTTTTCGAGATAAATCGAAATTGCTGTACTAGCCAAATACATATAATACAATACATGCGAGCAGCGGCCGTAAAAGTTGTATGAAAATCCATATTTGTCGTGGTTTACGGAGTTCTGGTGCCTACCTTCCAGCTTCGTCACCAGAGTAGTTCGATGGTACCATTTTCATTCGAACCCTTTATTTAAATTTGCTTCATCACAGTCATTCAACTATTCGGGATATCTTATACCCAAAACATATTTAACATTGAGAAGTTCCAGTGGCCAACAGTAACTATGGTCTTCTTCATCAGTTCCACTTAACTAAATTATACTTCCTGAATGAAAATTCTTGCCATGTTGATGAAAATACCAAAATCGCTATATGTAAGCCTGTAAACATTAGGCGTTCTCTTGATTTCCATGAGATCACCTCATAAGATCCTGATTTGGTGACAATGGGACCACCTCGAGAGTATACCCTTTCAAACAAAAAGAGAATTTTCAATGTCGGTTCATAATTAACGGAGTCATCGGTGAACATACAAAAAAAAAATCGTAAACGTCGAACATAGAACTTCCCCCTTTTTAGAAAGTCAGTTAAAAATAACATGGAAATTCCCTAATCAGACGACAGCACCATCGCATCTGGGCTCATTAGATGTGTGATATACATTAAGTAACTTTCAGTTCAAAAAAACATGTTTACTTAATATTGATACTTAATACTGGGGTGCACGAGAAGGACTTCCCCGAGTGGCTTCTAGGTCATAATAAAAACGTCCGGCGCACCCTGGTAACAGCTGGCACTCGGTAACGCAGAGTCAAGCTGGCCAATCTTCTCACCAAGATGATTCCTCGAAGGCCCTTATCAGTGCCAATACAGTCGGAATACCAAAATTCCATCAAAAAGCACGCCCAGATTTGACCACTCAGCTATCGGAACCCGTTCTGAACGTCATCTCGATAAACATTGAGGGTTTTTCTGCAGACAAAGCGTTGGTTCTCTCTGAACTTTGCTTTACTTTACAATGTGAAACCCACTGAGAACACAAATGATAACCGTAGATACTGGCAAGTGTTCCATTAGCTCTGTTTATAAAACGACTACTCAACCATTCCAACCTTGCCTGTCATCCGATTTTTACGACCGAGACAGTCGAATAATGATTGGAGATTTTAACGCCCATAGTACCTCTTGGGGAAATCGTAGTACAAACAACGATGGTGCAGGGGTTGAACAATAGGCAGAAGCGGAAAATCTATCCTTGTTGCATGATGCATAACAACCTGCTTCCTTCAAGAGCGGTAGATGGAAGCGTGGATATAAACCCGACTTAATTTTTAATAGCCTGAACATAAGTCATCTTTGCCTCAAAACAGTAGAATCCCCGATACCACGTACACAACACCGCCCAATATCATGCAAGTTGCAAGCTGCTATAAAACCAACTACGGTACTATTCAGACGTAGGTTTAACTTCGAAAAACCTTACTGGAAGCACTACGCTGAGAGCATAGACCAAAAACTTCACTCGTGCCAGTGCCTCATAACTAAGATACGTTTGTTGAAGCTGTGCGGGCTTCCCCCCGACAATTTTTTCCTAGAGGCTGCCGCTGGTCTAGACCCCAAATCCTCGAGGTTACTGGAATATTACGAACAACTGACACAAATGACCCGTTTGCAGAAGACACTATCGCAGCAGGGGAAGAACTTATTTAAAGCAATGTCAGTTAAAATCGCAAAGAAAAGTGGATGAACACCATAAATAAAATGGACATGACTAAAAATATCTAAAAAGCGTCTTACCGGCGACCCCCCTGTGCCTTCAGCATCGAATCAAGTTACTGTCAATCAGATAGCACATCAACTTCTTTTAAATGGGAAACCCCCGAAAAAACTCCCCGAAGCCTCAAAATCATCTTCCGGTAGTAATTATATGAGTAAACCCTTCTCGCTATTAGCAGATATCAATAATATCAGCAGCTAAGTCTCTTAAAAATGGGAAAGCCGGTGGTGTGGATGACATATGTGTGGAGCAACATAAAAACCTGGGTCCGGTGACATATTCATGACTTCTTGGCATCTTTAATGCATGCTTGCTAAATGCAAAACTCCCCAAGCTATGGAGGATAGCTAAGGTGATAGCGCTTCTCAAGCCGGCAAAATGTTCAACGGATCCCAAAACACACACATTTAAGTTGTTTGAAAAGCTAATACTAAACCGCCTACAGCCCCTAATCGATCCTGGGCTGATACTAGAACAGGCTGATTTCCGTCTTGGAAAATCCTACACTGGTCAAATCCTCCGTCTCACTCAATATGAAACAACACTGTTAATGTGAATAGACTGTTAATTAAGTTAATAGCCCTAACAGATGACCAAGCATTTATACGATTCTTGGGTGAAATGCTACGCAATCGACTCTTTATAGTCAAATTAAACTCTGAAAAGTGCAGGTGTCGCATTTTGAAGAATTGCTTACCTCAGGGCAGTGTTATAGCCCCTATTCTATTTATTATCTACACTAACGATGAACCCAGTACAACAAACACAGAAAGGTTTCTGTACGCAGATGACCTAGCCATGGCTACAATGGTGACAAAATTTGAATATGCCGAAGCAAATCTTGAAATGGCCCTGGCGAACCTCAGTGGTTACTACGAAGAAAATGCACTAAGACCTAAACCGTCTAAAACACAGTAGTTCTCATTCCACTTGAGACATCTACAGGCAACAAGTAAATTAAGCATTAAATGGCGAGGCGCTGATATTGAACATAACGATAACCCTGTCTACCTAGATGCTACCTTAGACTGCTCTTTGACATATAGGAACCACTGTGTCAAAACCAAACTCAAAGTCAACACACGTAATAACCGGCGCCTCTTCTCACGTTCTCCGCACATCTGGCTTAGCTCTCTGCTACTCGGCTGGCGAATTTGCCTGCCCGGTGTGGCACCGATCTGCTCATGCCCGAAAAGTAGATGCAGCTTTAAATGAGACTTGCAGAATATTAACTGGTTGCTTAAAACCAACTCCACTTAACGCACTATACCCGCTAGCCGGAATAGCCCCTCCGGAAGTTCGAAGAGAAGTTGCATGTTCCTCCGAGAAGCAAAAACTGGAGACCGATAAACGACACCTAATGTACAACATAGAGCAACCAGGGAGACGGCTATTGAAAAGTCGGAAGAGTTTCCTTAAGTCGACTACAATAATTAAAGACAACAGCCCATAGCGAAGCTCACAAGAAACTGTGGCTCCTCAAATACCCCCCTCCAACTGACTATGTTGAGCTTGTAGAAAACTCCCAGTGGGCCATAAAATGCCATAGCCCACCTGGAAATTACTAAACCGGTTAAGAAGCCAAGTGGGCCGCTGTAGGCATAACTTAGTCAGATTGCCATTCAGCCATATTGTGACTGCGGAACTACCCCACACTATGCCCCATCTCCTGTCCTGCTCCTTATGCAAAAACACCTGCACCATGCAAAGCTTTTGTGAGGCCAGCGCTAAGGCTCGATGTGGCTGAATACTGGTCGAAGAAAATTTAATGAAGGAATCATCGACACGAAGAAGAAGGAGAAGACTTAATACTTATTCTAATTGCCGATATTAAATTAGGAAGTTTGTTAGGTTAGGTTTTTTTTTAAATA
This sequence comes from Orthosia incerta, assembly GCA_948252205.1. NCBI lineage: Eukaryota > Metazoa > Arthropoda > Insecta > Lepidoptera > Noctuidae > Orthosia > Orthosia incerta. Next base: position 12,438,064 of record OX411762.1, on the reverse strand, counting down.
TAACATAATGCTAGTAAATATGACCACTTGGTTAAAACAATTAGAACATAATAAATATGTAAGTTCTAAAAAAATAAAACTAAACAAAATATTCGTTGGGCAAATGTCATACCTTTGGCAATCGGTATAGTCATCTCTATAATTATCAATCCCATCCACAAATTCGCCCGAACTATATGAAACAAGTCTTAAAATTGATAAACTCTAAATATTTCAACCTCACCGTTTTTTAAAGCCATTTATTTAAATTGTCCCATGAATTTTGAACCCTGGAGTGAGGCAAAATAATTCGCTTACGATCCAATCGAGTTGAGGCATGGGCACCGCAGTTTTGATTGAATTTTGCACTCCGGCCTTACACGGGTCAATGGCTACGATATACATGGAATTAATTAATGTTGTAGTATTTATTCAGATTTATTTATTCGTTTTAGGCATTCTGCGTAATTATAAATGACCTGGTTCGTTGGTCTAGCGGTCGCAAGCGCTGTATCGTATCGCTTCGGGATCGGTATAAGGAGATTAACTACTTTCTTTGGAGCTTTGGTACCGAAATTACGTTCTTGGTACAGCAATTGTGCAGCAACAAACCGTATGTCAATATAAATCTTAAGGTACAAGAATACTCACAGAATTCACTTGATTTTAATAACTAGTGGGATTGTTTAGATAACTTGATTCAAATATTGATATAAAAGAGCTCTTTTCTGTAAATAATATCAAGATAAAATGCATTATGTTACGTATTGGACACAATTTAATAGGTTATCTATTTTTTGTCGACAGAGATGAATTCCTCTTTCAATTGCTTAATTTAATCTAAGAATGAACAAAACAATATACAACGCGGTACCAATTTGGTTGACCTCCTTTATTGGGGTTTTCTACCTGTGGGTCTCGGTACTGTAACGTTTCAACGCTATCGTGATTCCGTTGTGTAAAAGGATCCTATTCGTCCTGTATATCTCTGTCTCTCACAGTTGAACCATAATAGTTTAGACACGTCAGAGTAAGGATTTGTGTTTATTTATTTATTTTTATAGGGAAAACAAACAGCAGTATACTAAAAATATACAAAGTGTCTGAAACATAATTATGACTTAACAAATATACTACCGACCACAATTTTCACAGATTACTACATAGACTAAGACAAACTGATTGCAAAAGTTATTGTAGTCAGGGTATGTAGAAACGTTAGAAGCTACTGTTGATCCTTTAAAATTTTGATTGTGTCAGTCTAAAAGTATATCTGCTTGCAAATAATATGTCAATGGCACAAAATAGCTTATTGTATGTGTCGACTAAATGGCGTAGTGGTGATCGGTCACCAGCATTAATTTGCAAGGGATAGTAGCGAATAGTTGCCTCGTGCACACCTCCTGCCCCTGTGCTATTCAAGGAACCGGGTAACACAAACTGTTGACCAAGTCGGGGAAATCACATTTGTTTCGGCATACACTGTATAGAGTCATTGCCCCAAGGAGCGTGCGCCTTGACTGTAATGTAAGGAGACCACATTGTTTGAGAATCGACTGATAGGCGGTTTTTTTTTCCGAAAACACGTATTCTCCATGGCTCGAAGGCACTTTCGTTGAACAAATTCTATAATTTCACAATGTTCGCAATAGACTTGATCGTATGACATGGTAGTTAAAACATAACTGGTGAAGTGTGCGTGTACTGTTATAGGAATCCCTGCCTAACCCATTGGGTAATACAGGCGTGATGGTATATTTATTTGTTTTTTTCGGCATTTCTACTGAATAAAAAACGGCAGCGAGCCTAAGCCAATAAATAATGTTGACCAAGTTTGGGTCGCAGTGAAGAATTCCGTAATCATCATCATCTGCCTAGCCTTTTTCCAACTATATTGGGGTCGGCTTCCAGTCTTACCGGAATCAGCTAAGTACCAGTATTTTACATGTAGCGACTGCCTATCTGACCTCCACAACCCAGTAACTGGGTAACACGGTACCTCTTGGCAAGACTGGTGTCAGATCTCAAGCTTCTGACTACTCGAAACGACTGTCAAAGATCTTCAAATAACAGCCGGGACCAACGGCTTAACGTGCTTTCCGAGGCACGTAGGAAACTCGGTATGTTGAAATGGTCACCCATCCACGGACCGACCTCCTCAAGCGTTGCTTAACCTTGATGATCGAGCCGTGCGGCTGTTATTATTTAGCCACGAGCTCCTCCTGAAGAGTTCCGTAATCTTTATGAGTATTTACGCATGAACAATATTGATTTGATCATCTGCAAAATTCTGATTTTATAATTAAAACTAGCTGTCCCACGCGGCTTCGCTCCCGTCAACTGGCCAACTGGCAACTGTACCTACCCATCTACCCTACCTACCCTACATGCATCATTTTTGCGTAACTTAAACCTTTTACGCAGCGCACGCAACGGAAGCTCTCAAAAGGGATTTTTGTTCCCGTTTTTGCAACATTTTTCATTTATTCTCCGCTCCTAATGGTTGTAGCGTGATGTTATATAGCCTGTAACCTTCCTCGATAAATGGACTATCTAACAAAAAAAGAATTTTTAAATTCCAACACGTAGTTCCTGAGATTAGCGCGTTCAAACAAACAAACAAACGCTTCAGCTTTATAATTATATTATATTATTATTATTATATTATATAAAACTGCATTACCACTGACTCACTGACTCATTGACATAATTGTTCTCCCAGATGGTGGAGGGGGAGGTGGGTATATTTTGACAGATTCGTAAACAAGTAACTCTCGCGAGTATGGGAAAAGTCCCAAACCTCCCCTTTTCCTCCCCCCTCCTCCCCCCCTCTATCGTTTCTCGGAAACTAAGATACCCGTATTTTTTGTTTTTTACGGATTCGTTTAGAGGAGGCTCGGAAAAGTAAAAACCATTTTTCAAAGTTGACCCCCTCTCCCCCCTTCTCCCCCCCTTTAAGCGGATCTCGAAAGTTGGAACATTTGGAACATTTCTTTGTTCAGATTCATATAAAGGGGCAATGCTATAGTCACAAACGAACCAGTTTTCAAAGTTGACCCCCTCGCCCCCCTTTCCCCCCCCGTTTTGGCGAATCTTTTTTTTTTCGGATTCAGCGTAGGGATCCCGAGTGGAGCGAACCTACGAGACCGAGTGCAGCGCAGGGGGGAGGTGGCGAGCGAAGCGAGCCGGCGACCTCCGTAGCGTAACGAAGGTTGAGTGGGTGAAGCGAAACTCAGTGTCTGGCGACGACAAGCAAACATTAGGGTAGGTGTAGGGTAGGTGTAGGGTAGGTGTAGGGTAGGTGTAGGGTAGGTGTAGGGTAGGTGTAGGGTAGGTGTAGGGTAGGTGTAGGGTAGGTGTAGGGTAGGTGTAGGGTAGGTGTAGGGTAGGTGTAGGGTAGGTGTAGGGTAGGTGTAGGGTAGGTGTAGGGTAGGTGTAGGGTAGGTGTAGGGTAGGTGTAGGGTAGGAATAGGGTAGGTGTAGGGTAGGTGTAGGGTAGGTGTAGGGTAGGTGTATGGTAGGTGTAGGGTAGGTGTAGGGTAGGTGTAGGGTAGGTGTAGGGTAGGTTAAGGAATACTTCTCAAAAACACGACAAAGCCGCGAGCTGCTAGCAGCTCGCGCACCAAGCAAATACTAGTTATATTATATAAAACTGCATTACCACTCACTGACTCACTCATTGACATAATTGTTCTCCCAGATGGTGGATGGGGAGGTGGGTATATTTTGACAGATTCGTAAACAAGTAACTCCCGTGAGTATGGGAAAAGTGCCAAACCTCCCCTTTTCCCCCCCCCTCCTCCCCCCCTCTATCGTTTCTCGGAAACTAAGGTACCCGTATTTTTTGTTTTTTACGGATTCGTTTAGAGGAGGCTCGGAAAAGTAAAAAGCATTTTTCAAAGTTGACCCCCTCGCCCCCCTTCTCCCCCCCTTTAAGCGGATCTCGAAAGTTGGAACATTTGGAACATTTCTTTTTTCAGATTCATATAAAGGGGCAATGCTATAGTCACAAACGAACCAGTTTTCAAAGTTGACCCCCTTGCCCCCCTTCTCCCCCTCCCCCCCCCCTTTCGGCGAATCTTTTTTTCGTGTTTTTTTTACGGATTCGTATAGAGGAGGCTCGGAAAAGTAAAAAGCATTTTTCAAAATTGACCCCCTCGCCCCCCTTCTCCCCCCCTTTAAGCGGATCTCGAAAGTTGGAACATTTGGAACATTTCTTTTTTCAGATTCATATAAAGGGGCAATGCTATAGTCACAAACGAACCAGTTTTCTAAGTTGACCCCCTTGCCCCCCTTCTCCCCCCTCCCCCCCCGTTTTGGCGAATCTTTTTTTTTTGTTTTTTTTACGGATTCAGCGTACGATACTGCCGAGTGCAGCGCAGGGGGGAGGTGGCGAGCGAAGCGAGCCGGCGACCTCCGTAGCGTAACGAAGGTTGAGTGGGTGAAGCGAAACTCAGTGCCTGGCGACGACAAGCAAACATAAGGGTTATGTTTTTTGGAACAAAGTTTAGGGTAGGTGTAGGGTATGTGCAGGGTAGGTGTAGGGTAGGTGTAGGGTAGGTGTAGGGTAGGTGTAGGGTAGGTGTAGGGTAGGTGTAGGGTAGGTGTAGGGTAGGTGTAGGGTAGGTGTAGGGTAGGTGTAGGGTAGGTGTAGGGACAACAACACGCGGGTGTAGGGACAACAACACGCGAGCTGCTTGCAGCTCGCGCACCAAGCAAATACTAGTTATTATATTATATAAAACTGCATTACCACTCACTGACTCACTGACATAATTGTTCTCCCAGATGGTGGATGGGGAGGTGGGTATATTTTGACAGATTCGTAAACAAGTGACTCTCGCGAGTTTGGGAAAAGTCCCAAAACTCCCCTTTTCCTCCCCCCTCCTCCCCCCCTCTATCGTATCTCGGAAACTAAGGTACCCGTAGTATGTTTTTTTTACGGATTCATTTAGAGGAGGCTCGGAAAAGTAAAAAACATTTTTCAAAGTTGGCCCCCTCGCCCCCCTTCTCCCCCCCTTTAAGCGGATCTCGGAAGTTGACAGACTTGGAACATTTCTTTTTTCAGATTCATATAAAGGGGCAATGCTATAGTCACAAACAAACCATTTTTAAAAGTTGACCCCCTTGCCCCCCTTCTCCCCCCTCCCCCCTCCCGTTTTGGCGAATCTTTTTTTTTGTTTTTTTTACTGATTCAGCGTAGGGATCCCGAGTGGAGCGAACCTACGAGACCGAGTGCAGCGCAGGGGGGAGGTGGCGAGCGAAGCGAGCCGGCGACCTCCGTAGCGTAACGAAGGTTGAGTGGGTGAAGCGAAACTCAGTGCCTGGCGACGACAAGCAAACATTAGGGTTATGTTTTTTGGAACAAAGTTTAGGGTAGGTGTAGGGTAGGTGTAGGGTAGGTGTAGGGTAGGTGTAGGGTAGGTGTAGGGTACGTGTAGGGTAGGTGTAGGGTACGTGTAGGGTACGTGTAGGGTACGTGTAGGGTACGTGTAGGGTACGTGTAGGGTACGTGTAGGGTACGTGTAGGGTACGTGTAGGGTACGTGTAGGGTACGTGTAGGGTACGTGTAGGGTACGTGTAGGGTACGTGTAGGGTACGTGTAGGGTACGTGTAGGGTACGTGTAGGGTACGTGTAGGGTACGTGTAGGGTACGTGTAGGGTACGTGTAGGGTACGTGTAGGGTACGTGTAGGGTACGTGTAGGGTACGTGTAGGGTACGTGTAGGGTACGTGTAGGGTACGTGTAGGGTACGTGTAGGGTACGTGTAGGGTACGTGTAGGGTACGTGTAGGGTACGTGTAGGGTACGTGTAGGGTACGTGTAGGGTACGTGTAGGGTACGTGTAGGGTACGTGTAGGGTACGTGTAGGGTACGTGTAGGGTACGTGTAGGGTACGTGTAGGGTACGTGTAGTGTACGTGTAGGGTACGTGTAGGGTACGTGTAGGGTACGTGTAGGGTAGGTGTAGGGTAGGTGTAGGGTAGGTGTAGGGTAGGTGTAGGGTAGGTGTAGGGTAGGTGTAGGGTAGGTGTAGGGTAGGTGTAGGGTAGGTGTAGGGAAGGTGTAGGGTAGGTGTAGGGCAGGTGTAGGGCAGGTGTAGGGCAGGTGTAGGGTAGGTGTAGGGTAGGTGTAGGGTAGGTGTAGGGTAGGTGTAGGGTAGGTGTAGGGTAGGTGTAGGGTAGGTGTAGGGTAGGTGAAGGGTAAGTGTAGGGTAGGTGTAGGGTAGGTGTAGGGTAAGTGTAGGGTAGGTGTAGGGTAGGTGTAGGGTAGGTGTAGGGTAGGTGTAGGGTAGGTGTAGGGTAGGTGTAGGGTAGGTGTAGGGTAGGAGTAGGGTAGGTGTAGGGTAGGTGTAGGGTAGGTGTAGGGTTGGTGTAGGGTAGGTGTAGGGTAGGTGTAGGGTAGGTGTAGGGTAGGTGTAGGGTAGGTGTAGGGTAGGTGTAGGGTAGGTGTAGGGTAGGTGTAGGGTAGGTGTATGGTAGGTGTAGGGTAGGTGTAGGGTAGGTGTAGGGTAGGTGTATGGTAGGTGTAGGGTAGGTGTAGGGTAGGTGTATGGTAGGTGTAGGGTAGGTGTAGGGTAGGTGTAGGGACAACAACACGCGGGTGTAGGGACAACAACACGCGAGCTGCTTGCAGCTCGCGCACCAAGCAAATACTAGTTATATTATATAAAGCTGGATTACCACTCACTGACATAATTGTTCTTCCAGATGGTGAAGGGGGAGGTGGGTATATTTTGACAGATTCGTAAACAAGTTACTCTCGCGAGTATGGGAAAAGTCCCAAATCTCCCCTTTTCCTCCCCCCTCCCCCCCCCCCTCTATTGTATCTCAGAAACTAAGGTACCCGTATTCTGTTTTTTTACGGATTCGTTTAGAGGAGGCTCGCAAAAGTAAAAACCATTTTTCAAAGTTGACCCCCTCGCCCCCCTTCTTCCCCCCTTTAAGCGGATCTCGGAAGTTGAGAGACTTGGAACATTTCTTTTTTCAGATTCATATAAAGGGGCAATGCTATAGTCACAAACAAACCATTTTTCAAAGTTGAACCCCTTGCCCCCCTTCTCCCCCTCCCCCCCCCCGTTTTGGCGAATCTTTTTTTCGTGTTTTTTTTACGGATTCGTTTAAAGGAGGCTCGGAAAAGTAAAAACCATTTTTCAAAGTTGACCCCCTCGCCCCCCTTCTCCCCCCCTATAAGCGGATCTCGGAAGTTGAGAGACTTGGAACATTTCTTTTTTCAGATTCATATAAAGGGGCAATGCTATAGTCACAAACAAACCATTTTTCAAAGTTGACCCCTTTGCCCCCCTTCTCCACCCCCCCCCGTTTTGGCGAATCATTTTTTTTTCAGTTTTTTTTACGGATTCATTAAGAGGAGGCTCGGAAAAGTAAAAACCAATTTTCAAAGTTGACCCCCTTGCCCTCCTTCTCCCCTCCTTTAAGCGGATCTCGGAAGTTGAGAGACTTTGAACATTTCTTTTTTCAGATTTATATAAAGGGGCAATGCGTGAGTCGGAATCATTTTTCAAAACTCCCCACTCTCCCCCCCTTCACCCCTCCTCTCCCCAACCTCCCCGAATGGATCCCGAGTGGAGCGAACCTACGAGACCGAGTGCAGCGCAGGGGGGAGGTGGCGAGCGAAGCGAGCCGGCGACCTTCGTAGCGTAACGAAGGTTGAGTTGGTGAAGCGAAACTCAGTGCCTGGCGACGACAAGCAAACATTAGGGTTATGTTTTTTGGAACAAAGTGTAGGGTAGGTGTAGGGTAGGTGTAGGGTAGGTGTAGGGTAGGTGTAGGGTAGGTGTAGGGTAGGTGTAGGGTAGGTGTAGGGTAGGTGTAGGGTAGGTGTAGGGTAGGTGTAGGGTAGGTGTAGGGTAGGTGTAGGGTAGGTGTAGGGTAGGTGTAGGGTAGGTGTAGGGTAGGTGTAGGGTAGGTGTAGGGTAGGTGTAGGGTAGGTGTAGGGTAGGTGTAGGGTAGGTGTAGGGTAGGTGTAGGGTAGGTGTAGGGTAGGTGTAGGGTAGGTGTAGGGTAGGTGTAGGGTAGGTGTAGGGTAGGTGTAGGGTAGGTGTAGGGTAGGTGTAGGGTAGGTGTAGGGTAGGTGTAGGGTAGGTGTAGGGTAGGTGTAGGGTAGGTGTAGGGTAGGTGTAGGGTAGGTGTAGGGTAGGTGTAGGGTAGGTGTAGGGTAGGTGTAGGGTAGGTGTAGGGTAGGTGTAGGGTAGGTGTAGGGTAGGTGTAGGGTAGGTGTAGGGTAGGTGTAGGGTAGGTGTAGGGTAGGTGTAGGGTAGGTGTAGGGTAGGTGTAGGGTAGGTGTAGGGTAGGTGTAGGGTAGGTGTAGGGTAGGTGTAGGGTAGGTGTAGGGTAGGTGTAGGGTAGGTGTAGGGTAGGTGTAGGGTAGGTGTAGGGTAGGTGTAGGGTAGGTGTAGGGTAGGTGTAGGGTAGGTGTAGGGTAGGTGTAGGGTAGGTGTAGGGTAGGTGTAGGGTAGGTGTAGGGTAGGTGTAGGGTAGGTGTAGGGTAGGTGTAGGGTAGGTGTAGGGTAGGTGTAGGGTAGGTGTAGGGACAACAACACGCGAGCTGCTTGCAGCTCGCGCACCAAGCGAATACTAGTATTAGTATACTCGTAGATACCTTTTAAAATGGACGAAGTTATCATGACGAATAACTACCGGAGATTTATTGTGAAGGATGGCACGGTTGACATCTGTCGGACCGGGTCACCGTCCGGGTGAATCGATCCGCCACATTTTTATCTCTGGTTGTTCTCGGCTGGCTAACGAAGAGTACTTGCATAGCAAGGCATCAGCAACTTGCTCTAAAATACACACTTGTGGCATCGAAGGTACCCTACAGGTAAATGGTAATATCACATTGTACTGGGATTATTCCATCATCACTGACAGGACTATTGTAGCCAATAAGCCTGACATTGTGGTGGTGGACCGAATCCGACCGCATGACGCGTGAAAGCCGAAATGTTATATTTGTATGTCGTTTTGTGGCAATTAAATATTTTTTATTTCTTTTCTTTCTTCTTTTTCTTTCTAGAACGATAAGCAAATCAAGTATCTTGACTTGGCTCGCGAGGTTGTCGACATGTGGGATGTAGACACAGCGATCATTGTACCGATAGTCGTGTCGGCCAATGGCTTAATAGTTAGGAGGCTGGGTCAAGGGCCTGATCCAGAAAGCAGTACTGCTGGACACGGCTCATATTGTTAGGGGGTTCCTCTCTCTGGAGCCCTGACCGCCGGTAGCTTGGACCCTGTTCCCAATACCAGTGGGCCTCTATTTTTTATATTTCTAAATGTTTATTTTATTTTTATTTGTTTTATATAAAATATTGTAAATAAGAAATGTAATGAATAAAGGACATAATAATAATAAGTTCAATTATATTCTCTCACAATGGTTTTAGCACTAATCATTTGCAATCGTCACACATTGTGAGAGCTGGTGCCTAATGTAGGTGTATAGATTGTGTGGAAAATGATATCGCTACATAAAGAGGTGACTATTGAGATGATAGACATTATAGATATAGATAAATGGAAGAAGAAAATAATGGTTCGCCGACCACAAATAAATGGTATATAATGAGCAGTGGTGGCCCAGTGGAGCAGTGGTGGCCCAGTGGAGCAGTGGTAGCCCAGTGGAGCAGTAGTTGCCCAGTGGAGCAGTGGTGGTCCAGTGGAGCAATGGTGGCCCAATGCAGCAGTGGTGGCCCAGTGGAGCTGTGGTTGCTCAGTGATAATGACCCCGACTTATGTTTTGTAGGTTGTGGCGTCGAACCCAGGCAGGCGCTTTAATTTGTGTAAATTATTTCGCCAACACTGCTCTAAAAACGGTGAAGGAAAACATCGTAAGGAAACCGGCATGTCCTAAAACATTTATTACATGTTATATGAATACTAATTTAAACTTCTATATTTATCACATTGTCTGGTCATTCATATCATATTGCTACGTAACGTTTGGGCAATTCGGTGATTGTGGTCAATGAATTAGTCCAAGAGCGAGCGAAGCGAGCTCATTGAAATGCAAAAAAAATATGGGATTTATTATGTGACATTTCGATAGCATTTGATAAGAGTATACCCATACATTATTGAAATGTTTCCAATCACTATTGTGACGCTAGATTGAGACATGGGATACTTATTACATTATTCCCTTAGTAAAATTTCCACCGCAAATGCGGGAAAAGACGCTAGCAAAAATTAGTGGTTCATAAAGATACGTTGCTCAATTTTTACTCAATATCAGCTCGGTACTGCACCGAAATACAATCTAATAATTGGTTTACTGTTGACGCCGTGACGCGGCCTTTGCCCGGAACATTGAACGACCTGGTTTCGGCCCTTCAACCTTTCGGCCTAAACCGTCCAATATTAAGCTTGTTATGTACCCAACTACCCACCTATACACATCTATGACGAAGACATTTGATATAACTTTTTTTTAGTTCTGTAAATAGTTTTTGCTTACACTAAAATGGGGTCGTTGTATAGTGAAACTCATAATGGTAACTCTTGTAGTTCGGAAATCGTCCTTGTTGTGTTTGTATAAAGGCTCTTACAATGTTGCTGAACCTTCCTTATTAATATTATTTTCTTTTGAATTTATATCACACCGAAAATCAATTTTTACTATACGAAATTGCGAGTACTATCACATGGACACAATGCGATGCAAATATTCTTAGAAAATACGCGATATCGCATATTGCAATTAATGTTGCACTCCGCTAGCAGAAAAGTTCTTAACATAGTTTTTTTAAGAGCTACTAACACATTTAGTATTACAAGCATACCATGAGATGTTTGTTAAGTATTTAAATTTGACTCGATTTGCAATCAATTGCGTACCCAGGCAGGCCACTGCAAACACAATTTGGCGAAATAGGGTTTATAGACTCTTCTAATACACAATGTGAATGCGTGCCCTGTGCAGAATATGAAACACATGCTGGAGTGTCCTCAGTGCCCATACAGCTAGAGGAACTAATGAACGCCACTGATGTTGCGATTAGAGTGGCCGACTTATCGGCAAAGAAAATCCTGCATCACGCAAGCTTTCGGGTTTTAAGTTTTTGAGTTTTCGGCGTTATTTGACCACATATTACAGCCTATTGGGTGGTTGTCCGAACCCACAGATTTTGTGCCTGGACCAGACACAAACCCCGCCTGGTCAGAGGACCCTTTGGTCCCTTTTCAATGGAGTTAGCGGGACTTTCCATCCTGTTCCGCATACTTCCATAAAATAATAATAAAGTTATTGATGTTTGAATATATTGATCGTTTTGTAGGTTTCAGACGTATCTGTCAAACAAGTAAAATTTTAAAAGTTAAGATACCCCCGACACATTTTTATTTCATGCATAATTTAGATATCTTCGAAAAAAACACGATTCAAACAGTTAAACGCCCATAACTTTTGAACGGCTGAACCGATGTTCATCATACATAGTTAAGAACACTTTCAACAAAGTCACCTTTCAAACAAAAACAAACGAAATCAAAATCGGTACATCCGTTTAGGAGATATGATGCCACAGACAGATACATACACACACACACAGGTACACACTTCAAACTTATAACACCCGTCTCATCTCGTCGGGAGTTAAAAACAAAACTTAAATAGGGACTTTTCATTAAGTGTACCAGGAAATTTGTATCAAAACTTTATCTATTCACGAGTGCCTATATTTGCTAGTCGGTCATTAGGGCGTAGACAAAAAACTGCTCTCCGTCGCTCCAGCGCCCCACAACTATGATGCATTTGTTGCAACTGTGCGGACTGCCTCCCGACAGTTTATTCCCAGAGGGTGCCGCACTCATTATATCCCTGGCTTGAACCCTGAATCCTCGAGAATACTAGAATCGTACCAACATCTGTACACAAATGATCCCTTTGCAGAAGAGACTATCGCAGCGGGGGAGGCACTCCTCAGTAAAGTCAGTGAAAGTCGTAAAGAAAAGTGGATGAACACAATAAATGAAATAGATATGACAAGAAGTAGCAAAAAAGCGTGGTCTACTCTCCGAAAGCTTACCAGCGACCCACCAGAGCCATCACCACCAAATCAGGTTTCTGCCAACCAGATAGCGCATCAGCTCCTTCTAAATTGAAAACCCCCAAAAAGACTCCCTAAAACCCCCAAAGCCTCAATTCCATCTGCCGGTAGTACTGAAATAAGCAAACCATTTACGTTGTCCGATATAATACCAGGAATTAAGACACTTAAAAATGGTAAAGCCGCTGGTGTGGATGACATATGTGTGGAACAATTAAAGAACCTGGGTCCGGTGGCAGTTGCATGGCTTCTCGGCCTTTTCAACGCATGGTTGCTAGACGCAAAACTTCCCAAGCAATGGAGGAAAGCGAAGGTGACAGCGCTTCTCAAGCCGGGAAAATGTCCATCGGATCCCAAAAACTATCGCCCGATCTCGTTACTTTGTCACACATTTAAGTTATTCGAACGGCTAATTCTAAATCGCCTACAGCTCCTAATCGACCCTGGGCTGATCCCAGAACAAGCTGGTTTCCGTCCTGGAAAATCATGCACTGGGCAAATCCTCCGTCTCACCCAGTACATTGAGGATGCATACGAAGTCAACAAAATAACCGGTGTTGTCCTTGTCGACCTGTCCGCGGCGTACGACACAGTTAATGTGAAAAGGCTGTTATTCAAGTTAACAGCCTCAACAGATGACCATGCATTCATACGACTCCTGGGTGAAATGCTACGCAATCGACGCTTTATGGTCAGCTTAAACTCTGAAAAGAGCAGGTGGCGTATCTTGAAGAATGGTCTACCACAGGGTAGTGTCCTGGCTCCCATCCTATTTAACATCTTCACTAATGATCAGCCCAGTACGACAAACACGGAAAGGTTCCTCTACGCGGATGACTTGGCGCTGGCCACAAGGACGACAAACTTTGAAGATGCCGAAGCAAACCTTGAACTGGCCCTGGCGAATCTCAGTGGATACTACGAAGACAATGCATTAAGACCTAATCCCTCTAAAACGCAGTCGTGCTCATTCCACTTGAGAAATCGTCAGGCTGCCAGAAAATTAAACATCCAATGGCGAGGTGCTAACATCGAACACAATGACAATCTTGTCTATCTGGGTGCTACCTTGGACCGCTCACTGACCTACAAAAACCACTGCGATAGAACTAAACTCAAGGTCAACACACGTAACAACTTGCTTCGTCGACTCACGTCCACTTCCTGGGGCACCTCTCCTCACGTCCTTCGTACATCTGGTTTGGCTCTCTGCTTCTCGGCTGGCGAATTTGCCTGCCCAGTGTGGCATCGATCCGCTCATGCCCGAAAAGTAGATGTAGCCCTCAATGACACGTGCAGAATAATCACTGGGTGCCTTAAACCAACTCCACTTGCTGCACTATACCCGTTGGCAGGAATAGCCCCTCCGGAGGTCCGTAGGGAAGTTGCCTGTTCCTCCGAAAAGCACAAGCAGGAGACCGATAGCCGCCACCTATTGTACAACGCGGAGCAACCACGGGGGCGACTAAAGAGTCGGAACAGCTTCCTTAAGTCGGCTAAAACAACATGCGACAACAGCCCTGGCGAAGCACGTAGAAAATTGTGGCTCCTCAAATACCCCCCTCCAACTGACTATATCGATCCTACAGAAAAGCTCCCAGCTGGGAATAAACTGCCATGGCCTACCTGGAAATCCCTAAATAGGCTGCGAAGCTAAGTTGGCCGCTGTAGGTACAACCTGGTCAGATGGGGGTACTCCGATCAACCACAATGTGATTGAGGAACCACACCGCAAACGATGCCCCATCTTTTGTCCTGCTCTATGTGCACAAACACCTGCACCATGAGGGACCTGTGCGAGGCCAACGCTAGGGCTGTGGATGTGGCCGAGTTCTGGTCGAAGCACAACATCTAAATAAAAATTTAAAAATGGAATCATCGACACGATGAAGAAGAAGAAGAAGGTCATTAGGGAATTCATGGAAAGTTAAACTGTATATTTACCTACACTAATATCAATACTCTATCCCTCTATCCATACAAACATAAAAATAAATCAAATTTGTTTAAAGCTGTTGTGTGCTAATATTGAAAGCAAAATATTTTTGACAATACTTTACTTGCTGAAGTACTAAGTCTACTATGTTTGGGTGGGCTTCCAGTTTAACCGAATGCAACCGAACCGAATGTAAATCAGTGTATACCAATACCTAGGTACTTTAAATGGCCTGGCAGCTTATTCGGTCGGCAAATCCCAGTAACTTAGTAACATTATACCCCACATCAAATCAAATCAAATCAATTTATTCGCAATAAGTGTTGGTAGGTACCATTTTTCTTAACATAAATCACAGATTACAGATCCATAACACTTAGCACTCAGAAACATTTAACGTTTACTTAAACCGCTCCTTAGTGTAGATTTTGTACTAAAAATCAATACTAAGGATCGCCTTAAGTAACCGTTAACGACTCTGAGTGCGGCAGTTAGTCATAATAATGTGACATGCAAACATTTGGGTTAATATTTATTTAAAGTTACACAATACTATTTTAATTATAATTAGTAAATTACAATTGAGAAATTTATTATATATTATCAAAAAAAAAAATATATATATATATGTGCCCGAGAGTAAATGATTATGGGGTTATTTTTTTTTTTAACTGCCTATTAAATATGTCGCTTACAGAGTAGAAATTCTTATCCAATAGCCATAATTTAAGATACCTTGAAAATTTATTAACTTGTAAGATTTTGATAGTGTTAGGTATAGCATTGAATATGCGACCACACATTGCATAGCTATTTTTCGTATATTTTGCTGTCCTAGGGATTATTGGCAAAACTATTCTACTCTTATACCTATTACTTTTTGGATACAATTCATGAGCTTTTTTTAAATAATTCCGGATGAATTTTAACAAATTAAGCGCATTCAAAGATATATAGGCTTGGAAGGGTTAGTATCTTGAACTTTTTGAAAATGGGTTTGCAGGATTCCCACGGGCAAGACTGCTTGTCAGACTAACCACCTTCAAAGGTATGCTAGCATAGAATTAATTTACCTTATAATTTGTCTAACACAAATAGTGTTGGCAACTGGCTGGAAGTTCTATTCCAATTTTTTAAATATATATATATATATATTTTTATTGTCTGTAGGCTTGCGCTTGACCACTAGCTCACCTGATGGTAAGCGATGATGTGGTCGACGGTGAAGTACGCTTGCCTAGAAAAAAACCCATTCACTCTTGACTTAAAATACCTCTAAATTGTAGTTATCGGGAAACACAGACAACGGCAGAGAATTCCACTCTTAGCTGTACGCATAATAAAATTGTCCCCAAAATGTGTGTGCGTATGGGTGGGATGTCCACCATGTACCGATGACGCATCGCCTTACGTCTGGTAGTCCGATGATGGAACGGGCTGGGCGGAATTAAATCATGCAATTCCATCGCACACTCCCCGAAATGTAACCGATAAAAAACCAACAAGCTGGCAACGGCGACGATGTTCAAAGCGATAATATTTGTATGTCTGATAACATTTGTTTTGCTACGTTTTTTGTGTGTCTTTGGTCTTGTTAATCTAAAAAAACCATCGGTTCATACCATCTTTCTTTTAATTACAGTCCACACCCTCACCAACACATAGGGAGGTTCAAAAGTTGTACCTATTTTAAGGAAAATTGCCCGAGAAGTTTTGGATTTCTCCTCGTAATTTTTAGACCTTAAAAAATAATGTGACCTCTTAGTTATAGTTTCGGTTTTTCATCACCGAGAATCTAGTCTGATACGAAAGATCGGCCTCATCCATTATTTTTACCCTACTGCCGAAGGAGAGTAATGTGTTTATCAGTATGTATGTATATATGTACATTTGTTCCTGTGTGGCGTTCTAGAGACCAAACGCGTTGGCCGATTTTGATGTCAATAAAAGATTTTAAGAGGTGATTTCAAAAATATATTTCACTTATACGTTTAAATGTACCGAATTCGAAACAAATAATATTAACTAAAAAGTTATAAATAAAAAAGGTAAATATAAGAAAATCATGCTGTGCAGTCGGAGGATACATTATTCGCGAGCTGGCTGACCAAAACCAGATGTATCCTCCGACTGCACAGCATGATTTTCTTATATTTAGTTCGCTTCTTAAGCAATCGGGTTCTGATTTTTTTAATAAATTTGTTGTTTAAGTAGTAAAAGTGTTTTGTTTAAATCAAATTACAGATGTAATTATCATTCATCATTTATTTCAGTGATATAAACCACACAAGAGGTTCTAGACAATATTGCATTCTATCAGCGAAGGCGATAGTCGAAACGCCAAAATTTATTGTATTGATCACGTATCATTTCGAGGTTTACTAATGATAAGCATAAAAAATATTCCCATAATTTACATTGGCATAACGAAATTCAGCAGAATGATCATTACGCATAATATTATTAGGCATAATTTTTTTGCCATAATGTATATTGCCATAAATACTGTTGGTATCAAATATATTTAATTTAATTTAATAAATATATATATATATCTATATATATATATACAAACACATTATCAAAATATCGAAGTACAGAGTATCAGTTGTCCCAAATACACTTTTAAGTTGCTTTTGCAACTTCTCTGGCGCTGCGGGAAGTGCAACCCCTTCACCCTTACGTAACAAAGGATAGACACCCATGCTCAGCTCCGGAACATCGCCTTTCTGGCGTCCAGCCGCTACGGCTCGCATAAAATTATTATGACAAATAAATATTATGCCTTACATATTTATAAAACTCCAAATTATGCCAAAACAAATTAGACTAAATGACAGTTATGCTAACCTTTGCATTATGCCCAAGTATTAATATGCCACAGTAATATTATGCTAATAAAAGTTATGCAAAAACCTTATGCCAAACAATATTATGCCTAAAAAAATTATGCCAAGAGGGGGATTCCCTCATTTCGATAGCACTTGACATTTTTTCAATCGTTATTGCGACACTTTCGTTGTTGGAATGTTGCTTGTCTAGAGCCTCAGAATTATGCAGTTTTTATGGCTACCTCTACTCGTTTCCTTCGTTTGTTTACAATTGCCCACAAACCGCTGAGATGGGAATAATCTTCCGTGATCACTTCATAGCGGGCAATCCTCCCAACCCGAAGGCCGGTTAAGAAAACAACCCCTCATACTCCACTACGAAACCTGTGCCTATCATAATAAGGTTCGAATTTCCTTGTGTTTTACATTCTTAATTAAAAGTCAACATTTTCAGGACAAGAGAATTTTCTAAGTTAGTGGTCTCTTTTACATTAAACGTCGCTTGTTTTCTCTTTTAAGCGAGTTCGGGATTATTTTTAGCAGATTTGTAAAGGAAGGTTGAATATGTAATTTGGGTAAGTGTTGCGGTATCAGAAGCGGTATTATCTGAATACAAGTACCTTCCTATGTAAAGAAAAAATCTGATTATCTACTCATTAATTTTTACAATGAATTGGTCAAAATCAAAATATTTTATTTCAACTAAACCAATAAGGTAC
Organism: Orthosia incerta; assembly: GCA_948252205.1. Lineage (NCBI taxonomy): Eukaryota > Metazoa > Arthropoda > Insecta > Lepidoptera > Noctuidae > Orthosia > Orthosia incerta. The sequence continues at coordinate 12,420,531 of OX411762.1, read as the reverse complement.
TCTTGAACTAAAAGAAAAAAAATAAGCAAGGTGCACATTTGCAAGCGTCAGTTGGTCTCTATGGAGAAGAACGAGCAAAAAAACTTCAAAAACATTCTTATTCTTCAATAAGTTTTAATTATAAGTAATTTGTTGCATCATTATTATTGGGAAATTGATAAATGTGAGAACGATGTAAAAAGACGTGCACGTAAAAGCATGTAGAGTAAATTACACAACCACAAAATACAATAATTATATTCATACATACAGTCTTCATCAGGTCCAACAATAATGTTTTGCTTCTCACTTGTTTTTGCTTCCTAGTGGTTGTGAAGCAGGACTACTATTATCCCTGCCTGCATAGTGGGCGTTTTATACAAGTTTTAAATTTCGTCTCAGGATATAATTACTATTATTTAGTACTTCAGTGGAGCTCGTGGCTAAAATAATATCTGCGGCACGGGACGATCTTAGAGGGTAAGCAACAAAATTACATACCGAGATTTCGCCGTGCCTCGGCAAGCACGTTAAGCTGTTGGTATTGAATGACATTTTGTGGATCTTTGACTGACTGATTTTTGTGTATGTTTGATTTTAAAGTAAATTGAACTCAAGAAGGCTTAAAAATAAATAAACGTATTTTTTTTGTTTCTACTATCGGTATAATAACCGTGAAATGTACAAATATTTTACCTTAAACAATAAGTAAACCTAGACACACTCATCACTCTTATTAGATCACTAAACCTCAGGTTAAAATAAACTTAACACACAACTAACTTCTCGTAAGTCAGCTCATGTGTAACACAGTATCTGCCCTTAATATCCTAATAGTACATTCATATCAGTTCTAATCATCCGAGGATAAACCCATAGCGACACACACCTCAGCAAACAGATAACCCAATTTCTGCAAAGCGGCTTAACTCGCGGTTAACTTTACGGTTACGGCGTCCCATACGCGTTCAAATGCGGACATTTAAATGCATTGAATTGGCGTTGACACGTTAATCTACGGTTTAGTGCAAAGAAGTGTTAACGAGTTAGTGATGGTGTCGACGGCCGTAATGAATTCGGGGCTTACGTGAAGGTGGTTTTTTTTTCGAGTCTTGTTGTTAGCACCTTCATTCTAAGTCCTTTTAGAGGAAACTTCTTTCGCTCCATAATAAAGGAGAAATCCTCGACTAATGTGATTTCAATGAATGTATGTATTATCTACAAATATATGTTATCTGTGTAATATGTTATCGTTCATGGTGACAGCACCATAATAAAGGAGAAACCCTCGAATAATGTGATTTCAATGAATGTATGTATTATCTACAAATATATTTTATCTGTGTAAGGAACTGACATCCCTTCTCTATATCCTGTGGAGTTTTTGGCGGGATTTTTTCGAGTGAAGTTCAGCGGCTGTTAAAATTATTTGCAAATTGATTCCTAGTGGATATTGCGATATAAAATTGGTGTTTGTGTAACAACTGTCTACGCAACTGGACAATATGTGAAATCATTCGTCAAACGCAGTAGGAAGCGACTGTATCAGCCGTAAAATGCTACTCCCGTTGCTGGACATTATCCTGCCCGTCATTTCCTAAAATCAAACCTTATAATAAAGCATCTGGGCAAAGTTTTAAATAAGTGCAATAATATTTGCATAAAGGTGTGGGCTCATTTATGTCTTTACTTGTAACGTGTTATTTTGTTTACCGTACAGTCTGTGCTCTCTGACTTATACATTACTCCAAGTTGTTTACGCAGTTTTTACTAATGATGTGCGCGCGAAATATTTTACGATTACCCTCACGTATCTATATAATTGTACCATTAAATTAAAAACTTATACATATCTGAACTGTATTGTGTTGTTTACCTGTAGGCATGAGCTAATTCGGGTAGTAATTGTTAATTTCACATTTATGTTATCCTTTAGCTTGCGCATTCAGGTTTACCATAAAATGGATAGAACCATAACTTTATCGTCTTACCTACATTTTAACTAATTGTGCATGCAATTGTTGACTGTATTCTTTTCATTCTGTGTTTGCCATCACTGTGTTATATTTATATATTGTAATTTGTTTAGGATAGTATTTGGAACTGATCTTGACTGCAGGCTTTGTTTTGATAGCATTTCTTACATTTTTTCTGATTTCAATGGATAATTATAATTTAACAATTTATTATCAAAACTGTCCAGGACTGCGAACCAAGCTAAATACATTATTTATGAATATCTTATCTTTTTCCTATGACGTAATCATTCTTACAGAGACTTGGCTAATACCGAGCATATCCGACGGTGAGTTCATTGATGATCGATATTTAGTGTTTAGAAGTGACCGCGACCGCTGTGCCACGGGGAAGCGTGACGGTGGCGGAGTACTGATAGCCGTTTTACGCACTTTACGACCTACTAGCATTTTGACGCGCCACTCTCACGCCGATATTGAACACGTCTTAGTCCAGCTACCGGGGTCCCATCCCACAAAGCGACATATCATAAGTGCAGCCTACATACCACCGCGTTCTCCGGACGATTTGTACACATCACACTTAGAAAAATTGCTGGATGTAATTGATGCTTCTAATACTGACACATTCTATATAACTGGCGATTATAATTTACCGGGAATTAACTGGCTTGATCGTAGTGGATGTAAATGTCTTGTGCCACAACCGACCGATAATTTGAGCTGTCATCTATGCAACTTTATTTCCATAACTAATATTTTTCAATATAACACATTAAGGAATAACTTAGGGCGTATACTGGACTTGTTTATGTCTAATGTTGACTGTGAGTCTAAAATATGTACACCGATTCTACCGATTGATGTTTACCACCCGCCTTTCTCGATATTAACATCTCTTAATACTAAATTAATGCCAATGAAACGTCACTTATCTACGAGACATAATTTCTTTAAACCTGATTATGAACTAATCAATGAAGAGTTGAGCACATTGGACTGGAATCACTTGTTTTACGGCCTTTCTGCTGAACAATCTGTTAATGCATTTTACGATCAAATCTATAGCATAATTAAAAGGCATATTCCGCTATCGCGTCTCAGGAATTCACGTTTTCTTCTGTGGTTTTCTCCTTCGCTCATCCGTATTTTCAGAAATAAAGAAAAAGCTTGGCTAAAATGGAAAACATATAGTAATGCATCGGATTATGAAAGTTTTTCTACTCATCGTAAACGGTTTAAATCTGAATGTGACAAATGTTTTGAAAAGTACATGAAATCGGTTGAAGACAGTATTCCGCTTAGCATTAAACATTTCTGGACTTACGTTTCAAATAAGAGGGGCAGGACGGAGATCCCAGCGAGTATGTTTCTTGAAAATCTTAACTCAAATAATCCAAGTGATATATGTAACATGTTCTCCAATTTCTTCACTTCCGTTTATGAACCCACGAATTTTAACCCCGCGATGTGGCAGCATCCTAATACATATGCAGATAATGCGCCCTGTTTCTCTGACATCTACTTGTCACCAGATGTTGTACATAAAGCGATAACGCAATTAGACTTGAACAAGGGTCCTGGTCCCGATAGCTTGCCACCAGTCTTCATAAAGAGGACCGCCGAAACTATTGTACTTCCACTTCATATTATATTTAATAAATGTTTACGAGAAGGCACCTTTCCTGATATTTGGAAACGGGCACATATCACACCAGTGTTCAAGAGTGGTGATAAAAATAACATACAAAATTATCGCCTTATCTCTATACTCTCCGCCTTGTCGAAGCTTTTTGAGAGTCTTGTGCATAGTGAAGTATATTCTCACATTCACAACCTCATTATTGGTGAACAGCATGGGTTTGTTAAACGACGTTCGACGAACACCAATCTCATGTTGTTCACAGATTTTTTATTCAAAAGCATGGATGAACAAGTTCAAGTTGACGCTGTGTAAACGGATTTTCGGAAGGCTTTTGACAAGGTGGATCACAAACTGCTCTTAGATAAAATTGCTTACAACGGAATCCGTGGCAATTTGTTACGATGGTTCATGGCTTATATACACAATAGATCGCAAAAGATAGTAATTAATGGTTTCCAATCAAGTTCAATCATTGTCACCTCCGGTGTGCCCCAGGGATCAATTTTGGGGCCCCTACTCTTTATTTTGTTTGTCAATGACATTAACAACTGCTTCATTCATTCCAGATTTTTAATGTACGCTGATGACATCAAAATTTACAAGTCGTGTAAAAGTTCTCAGGATTGCCTGCTTTTGCAGGAGGATCTTGATAGACTTTCTCAATATTGTTTAAATAATAAGCCCCAGCTTAGTTTGCCTAAATGCAATGCAATTACTTTCACAAAAAACAAAAACGTTATCAGATTTGATTATAGTCTACATGGTATCAGTTTACGAAAAGTTGACCATATTCGTGATCTCGGTGTCGAGATGAACTCGAAATTGCACTTTAATCTTCATATTGATAATATCGTTAATAAGGCGTATCGTATGTTTGGTTTCGTCATGCGTTCTTCAAACGATTTCAAAAGACCATCTACTTTCTTACTCCTATACAAAGCTTTGGTCCATTCTCAACTGGAATTCGCAGTACCTATTTGGAGTCCCATTTTTGATGTTTATGTAAAAAGAATGGAAATGGTTCAAAAAAAATATTTACGTGTTATGCACTACAGATGCACCAAGTCTAAATTACCATATCTTATCTTATCTTATGGAGGGGCCGAGAAATACCTCGGACACTTCGACCCATTGGGATCTTTTGTGGTCAAAAGATCCCAAATAAATTACCATAAAATTAAAATAAATTACCATATACTCAATTATTGACGCGTTATAAACTTCAGAGCTTGGAGTCAAGACGCAGCCTATTGATGGCCATGATGCTTCATGGTCTGTGTAATAACAGGTTCGATTGTCCAGATATCACCAATAGCTTATGTTACATTGTACCTAGAACTGTTATGCGTCGAGAGGCGCGTGTGCCCCTGCTTTTCCATACCGCAAGGTGCAGAACTCACGCTGGTGCACGGGCGCCTCTACGACGCATTGTTGAAACGTATAACACGCACTTCATTGATTTGGATATTTTCCCGCTTACACACTTTAAGTTCAAAAAGATGGCTATTGAATCTTTAGAATAGCCATTTTATTCACACTATATAAAATACGTACGAGTACTTCTTAATTTCCTTCAATATCAACGCACGCATAAAAAATGTATCTATAAACTATTATTTCGCGGGCATTGATGTGGGTTACACGTTTACCTAGTCTTTAATCTTACTATGTCGCACTTATATTGTAATGTGTAACTGTTTTGTCCCAATAAAGTAAAATAAAAATATCTTCCTGGACTAATCTTTTACTGTCCAGGCCGCTCGTCTATGGAATGCATTGCCTGTAACAATAAAACGCGCGCAATCATTACCGATCTTCAAAAGACTGGTGAAGGAGCACTACCTGTCACAGTGATCTTCTTCTTGTTGCAGCTGTATTGTTTTCTTGACTGTATATTTATATGTATGTATGTATTTAAGAATCTATTTTAGTATTTTATATTTAGTGCTTTTTTTGTTTGTTACTTATTTTTTATTCAAACTTGCACCAAATGCAACCCCATGTCATGTCCAGGCTATCTTTCTCCATTCTCGGTTGCCTGGAAGAGATCGCAGAACGCGATAAGGTCGCCTGTTGTATGTTTGTTTTAATTTTAAGGTTTCCGTATGTAATATTGTTTTTGTCTTGGTGTAAAATAAAGTGTATATAAATCATTGACAGAAGCGATCTCGGGATAGTGGACCGCAGAATTTTATTGTAGTATTGACTACCTCCGCAAAGCTTACTGGGAAGGCTGACTCGATACAATTTGCTGCCAAATACTCCAAAAAACATTAGAATCTGTTACATCCGCATTCTAATGCATACTAACAATTCAAGAAGCATATTATGCACTGAAGACGAGGCGGTATGGTCCAAGACCTTAGCCTGCCTGAGTAGGGAGAAGGAAAAAAAAAACTATATCCTGTGTCTTTGACCAACACATTTTCATATGAGTTCTAGTAAAAATTAATAAAACAAGCAAATTGTATCAATTTACCAACCTAAATACAAACTACAGTCCGCTAAACCGTTCACCTGATAAAGGGCATGGATTTACCTCGCTCAAAACGAACAGAAGCTTGTAACAGTCGCTGAAAGTAAAATCATGGTATTCAGCTGTATTAAAGTAGCCTATAAGCCAACCCCAGCACAGTAGGGAAAATGCCACAAAGACGACAAAAAAAGACAAGAAAAAAAAATTGCACCCTCCCTGGAGACCCCGTGGGAGGAGAAGAGATTATTCCAATAAAAATCTCACATATTATCGGTGTACTTTGAAATTAGACACAAACCTTTATTTTCCTAAAATAAATTAAACAATCAACAAGTAAGTTAATTTGCAATATACGTCTCATCCGCTACGCTTAACGTTTCAATTGAAAAATATCATAAATTTATTAAAGTTAACGCTTGAATAAAAGTACGCCATTTTAACGCTCACAGTTTTTTCTGGACTTCAAACATTTCAGCAGGACTACCAGCACAAAATAGTTATCGACTATTTGTGCTGGCAGTGAATATTGAATGAAAAATTATTAACCGGGTGAAAAATGTACTGAATGCCCATTCAGTGTACTATTAGTAGACTATTACACTAAGTAAGTAACTATTTATCCGGTTTGAGTAGTACCTTTTAGGAGGTTTTTTTGGGGCTGCGGTAATAATACTCGTATTGTTACATACTTAAATTGTATTTAGGGTTCTATTTTAGCATATTATTCTTTTGAAAATAGCAGAACAACCCACGGGGCAGCATCGCTGTGCAGCGCGGGAGTTTGGGTGTATTCGTGTTTTCAACGAATTAGTCCAATTGCGAGCGAAGCGGGCTCGGGAATTTAGGGCACCCCGATACGGATAGGTTAGGTTCGAAGGAGATGACGGTTAGCTCCCGTCATCTCCTTTATGTTAGGTTGCTTTAGACCCTGCAGACAGAAAAAGGTCCGTCGACAAACTTTTATTTTCAAGTCGCTGTTTGTCGCCCACTTAGTATTTCAGTAAGCCATATTCAGTATTTTTTACACCTTTAATTTGAATTTATTTTCGCTCGTTTAAATACTATCCATATTGAATACAAAATAAATGAATAAAAACATAACGTCTAATAATCTGACTACTTATTATAACTTAGCAAGGCACACACAGAAATACGTAGCCATTTTATCTACAAGCTTCTGCCCGCACCTTTGCCCGCTTTTGTCCACATAAAAAGTGTTATTAAATCATCAGTCTTATAATGTTCCCACTGCTGGGACACAGGCCTGTGAGAGAGATAATAGAACTTAATCCACCACGCGGGCCCAGTGCGGGTTGCTGAATGTCACACGTCTTCAAATATTTGGTTCTAGGACATGCCTGTTTCCACACGATGTTTTCCTTCACCGTTTTGAGAGCAGTGGTGATGAAATAATTTGTTTATTTTAAAAGTTTTATATCATGCATTTATTGTTCGTCAAGTTTTCTAGAAATACGTCTATGTTTTCCACTATATCTTAGACGTATAAATTCCATTTCGAACGTACTCAGCGATTGGGAATGGCCTGGATATCTGCCAATAGCGAACAATGATTGTCTAGAGGCAGTATAGGCGATAACGGCTATCTATATTAAATAGATATATGGATAGTAGTATTTATTGCATACCAAATAAAGAGGAACAGAATAATTCATACAAACTGTCGATTTATGTGAATACATCAAGATGTCTTTTTAGTTTGAAAATGTATTGTTTGTTGAATTTCGTGTGTATCATGTTCTCATGCTTTTTTGTTGTTGTTTTTAACGAGATTACATTCATCATAATGATGAGTAGGTACATTGACTCCTTTTCAGGTTTGGTATCAACAAATACAATTTTTATGCAAAGGGAGAAAGTACTAATGAACCAACACCATCAACTCTGTAATATGACAAACATCAGCTGTGTAGTACATTGTAGTACATTCCTACAGCAAATTTAAAAGTTAAATCTTAAACTGAACGGGCGAGATCATGATTTTATTGCAATTACTAATTCAAGCTTAATTTATCAAGGCAAATACGATTTGTTGTAGACAGTATTCTGAAATGAACGTTTTTATAACCCAATTATGACAGTTTGATTCCCGGATATCTCGTCAGATCGCGGACACGATGCTTTGAATTGAAAACTTTGAATTGCCTTTTTAATATTTGACTAGAGAAACTTTGCCGGCAGTGTAATTGGGAGTTGGCGCAGTTCTTTCATTACTCATTCAAAGGTTCTGCAGGTAACCGGTGGATGAGGACTCGCATTTAGATATTGAGTTGTAGAATAGAATTATTAAAACTAAGAATCGCATTTTTTTAGAAATATGATTGTTCACCTCACTTTCAATATCTGTGTACTTCACACTCTAGGAATCTGCGTTCATCTAACAATCTTCTCTTTCTTTGTCCGTCTCATACTTCTGATTTTATTCATTCTTCCTTTCACATTCAGTCCATTCTTCTCTGGAATGCGCTTCCTCTCGATATCAGGAATTCCACCAGTCAGTATGCATTTAAGCGGAAGTTAATGCATTATTTTCTACACGATTAGCAGAGTCGTCTCAATAAAACGCCATTCTACTTAATATACATGTATATGTACACCGTGAAATTTAAGTGGTTGTTTTCCCGCGGCAGAACGACTTGCCTTTAGGAGTACTTTCGAAGCATAGAGTTAAAGTAAAAAAATAACGATGATTTTGTTTTAAAATAATAAAAAAAAAAAACATAAACTCGAAAAAGTGACTAACAATAGTAACTTGTAGGTACAAGGTACTACGGTTAATAATACGGTGGTGACGCGAGTAGTACCTAGTACCTACAAGTTACTATTGTTACTCACTTTTTCGAGTTGATGAATATTTTTTAAATTATTTTAAAATAAAAATATCGTTATTTTTTTACTTTAACTCTATGCTTCGAAAGTACTCCTAAAGGCAAGTCGTTCTGACGCGGGAAAACAACCACTTAAATTTCACGGTGTATATATATTTATGGTATTTATTATAGTAAATATATAATTATGTTTATTTTAGATATATATATCTACTATTGTACCCATTTTACTGTAATATATTTTTTTTATGCACCTGCCATGTTATCTCTCCACCACCCTTGGTTGACAGGTAGAGTACGCCTCAGGCATTAAGTCCGTCTATGTACCTTTATGTTGCATGAAGTTTTAATAAATAAAATAAATAAAATAAATAAAATAAATAAAATAAATAAAATAAATAAAATAAATAAAATAAATAAAATAAATAAAATAAATAAAATAAATAAAATAAATAAAATAAATAAAATAAATAAAATAAATAAAATAAATAAAATAAATAAAATAAATAAAATAAATAAAATAAATAAAACAAATAAAATAAATAAATAAATTGTTTTTAAATGACTTCGGCAAAGCCAGAAGGGAGAATAATGATTTTCACCCGAGTGTCTTCATCAGTTCCTTCATAATTTCTAAACTACTTATCATAATTAAGGTTATATTGCTCTTACTTTTCCCTGGCTTTGCTCCCTTGGCTTATTCCATAGGAATAATAAAAATAAACAAATACTTTTAATTTTATTGGATAAAAGTTAGACCAACATTCGGCGATACAACAGCTCGGATCAGAAAAAGAAAGAAAAGAAAGAAAGAAAAATATTTATTTGTGACCCGCACAGGAGACACGAGATAAGAAAAACACAAACAATAATAAAAATAATTAACCCCGTGCGAGACCAAAAAGGCTCCTATCTCAGCATGTGCATCGATATTAAAAAGAAAATAACGCTGCGCTGATATTCTGATAGGGCCCACTGTTGATGCCACGGACACATTCACGGATCAGCTGTAACAGTGAAAATTTCTCGCAACAGTGTTAGTACGGGAGCGAAGTTGGTATTAAAACAAAAATAGCTTTATGAGAAAAAGTTTTATGAGATGCAAGCGACATTCAAACTCAGAGTTATAAAGCTTATTGCTTTGTAACTCTGAGTTTGATATATTGTCGAGATTGGATATATATGGTTTGAATGACGTTGAGTAACGTCTTTCATTTTAAGACGATGACAGTCGCCAACGACCTTGAGGAAACAAAATGCGCACTCATTTCACACCAGCGTGACCTAAAATTCAATAGATTTTTGTACTTTCCTTATTATTCTAGGACTTAAAAAAAGACTTAAATGTAGATAATTAAATTGACTTTGAGATGGTTAAAACTTCATTAAAATACGTCTGGCGGTTTGTTGCGATTGTCCTTTTTTTGTCAGTGTTAGACATAACTTTACAAATTATTTACCCTATGTTATACGAATAAAACTTAAAATTTTCACAGATGAAATGATTAAGAAAATTATCTAATGTAAAATATATATAAATCCAATAAAATACTACTTGCCGTTTAGACGTGATTCTCATTTTAAAATCAGCTACCTACAGATACAGTTATCTATTCAGCAGCCGAATTGCGTAAGTATATTATCCAAAGCAAAAGAATCGATTCTTTCCCAAAAACTTTACGTAGTGCATATTGATACGAAAAGTCGTTTTTGGGAAGGAATCGATTCTTTTGCTTTGGATAGTAATATACTTACGCAATTCGGCTGCTGGTCGAAACGGTACTTCTTTCTCGCTGTATCAAAGTGTATCACAGAATACGTTGCGTAGTACAAATTGCAGCAGCGATAAACTGTCATGTTTATGTTAGGAATATAAGTAGGTGAGTACTTATCTATTCTCGTCTATTCGATACTTCTTTCTGGCTGTATCAAAGTGAATCACAGAATACGAGGCGTAGTACAAATCGGAGCAGCGATAAACTGACGTGTTTACGTTAGGTTACCGGCGGTTACCTCAAGTCAAAAGTGAGGGTAGTCACGCGATTGTAACGATATCGACAGTTGATACGTTCCGCTTTTTATTTTCGTGGTGGATTACAGCCCATTCCCTCGCACAGAGAGGAGGCATGTGTCCCAGCAGTGGGAAAATTATTAGGCTGCTGATGTGATGTGTGATGTGTGTGTGATCGATAGAATGAAGTCCGACATAAGTCAGTAAAAAATAAGTAAGGGCTGCGTTTCTTAACAAATGTATTTTTTTGCCATGAAATATAGTTCCATTTCGATCTACTTCAATTTTCGATCAAATTCAATCACTCAGGATACGACACTATTTTTATGTAACGATAAAGTGGCAGCCCCCCAAATTTTAGTTTAGTCTATGAAATAAAATATATCAGATTAAATCAAATATTTGGTTGGTCTATGGATATTTGTTCCGGGTCTGGCGGTTTGTATATGTGAGTTTAAATGTATGTAAACGCACCTACGATACGACGACGAGGAGACATTCCTACTGTGGGCCAACATGTTATTTTTAAATAAAGAAGAAGAGAAAATCCATATTTTTTCATCTGCGTATGTATACCCACTGTGATGGCCAGCAGCAGCGCGTGTTGAATAGTTTAATCTTAAATTATTGATAAAAGTAAGGGATATCTTTACCTTATACAAAATAATTAAAATGCGCATGAAAGTAAAGTTGTTACCGCACAAACGACTTTATTATTTGCCCCAACCAGTTAATTCCGCCTGAAACCTATCTATTCTCAATTTGTGTCTCATTGTGTGTGAGGGTAGGTAATTTCCGGTCAAGTAGGCTTGTATTACCAGCAATAATAACCGACCGCTTTTGTACCAGATATAATCTGTTCGCTCCTTTACAATTCAGTGGCATGAATTATGTACCGGTATGGTATCTTTACATTTTTATGTAGGTTAGGATAGGACCCTTAATTTTTGGACGTTTTATATTTTATGGACCAAGAGATTAGACCAAGAGAGGACAAAAAGGCTTGGGATTGTGCTGCTCCAATTAAAAATTAATATTGATTTTTTATATTTTCCACCGTGAATTTTCTTTTATTTTTATTTTTTTGGTTTTCTTGCAATGACCAGAATATTTACTTTTTAAAGTATTATATTATTTATTTTAATTATTGTGAATGTAAAGACTACGAGGACAATTTTTTTTTTTTGTTTTTTTTTTTTTAATTTATCTTAGTTTTTAATCGTGGTCTGGCATATTGAGTAGTTTTGCGGCCTACCCGAATGTCCTTTCTTTGGTATTGTTCGTCGAATCGTTGAGCTCCTTAAATTCTGTGTTGAGCTGACAATTGCGTGCACTGACTGGACAGGTCCACTCAATCTGGCTGGTTCTTTCCTCAAAACACCATTTCAGACATCAGTCTACATGGTCTTCACATGATCTAACCAAGATTTTTTGTCTGGACTTTAAAATAGACTGTGACCTCTGAGTTTGTTTCGGCCTTTCTTCTCAGAGTAGTCAGATAGGAAACGCCGACCTCATCTAGTTTTAAAAATATGATCGACATGTAAAAGTGTTTGTACAAACCAACTTACAAAAATAAAATCATTTATCATTATCATTTATCATTAATTCGGCATTATTCATAATGCCCGGGCAATTTGAAAATGCCCAATCATCACCACTGCTGGGACACAGGCCTCCTCTTTGCGAGAGGGAATGGGCCGTAATCCACCACGCGGGCCCAGTGCGGGTTGGTGGATGTTACGTCTTCGAATTTTTGGTTCTAGGACATGCCGGTTTCCTCACGATGTTTTCCTTCACCGTTTTGAGAGCAGTGGTAATGAAATAATTTACACAAAGTAAAGCGTCTGCCTGGGCTCGAACCCACGATCTACAACTTGCAAGTCGCGGCCGATACCACTGGGCTACCACTGCTCTCGAATACATTTCTGTTTTTTTTTCAAATCGCGCTTGTGTCCCTTTTGTTGCTAGAATGCCACTTGTCTAGAACGTCAAATGGCTGCAGGTGGTTTTATCTAACTAATATTATAAATGCGAAAGTTTGAATGGAGGTATGCTTGTTACTCAATCAGGCCAAAATGGCTGAACGGTTCTTGGTGAAATTTGGCATAGAGATAGATTATAGTCTGGATTAGCTTATAGGCTACTTTTCCCTTGGTATGATAAAACACTTTTCACTAGGGCGACGCCGCTCGCAGAAGCTAGTTTTTCATATTTTTTTTTAGGGTTCCGCACCCAAATGGTAAAAACGGGACCCTATTACTGAGACTCCGCGGTCCGTCTGTCTGTCTGTCACCAGGCTGTATCTCAAGAACCGTGATAGCTAGGCAGTTGAAATTTTCACAGATGATGTATTTCTGTTGCCGCTATAACAACAAATACTGAAAAACAGAATAACATTTATATTTAAGTGGGGCTTCCATACAACAACGTGATATTTTTGCTTATTTTTTGCGATTATGATACGGAACACTTCGTGCGCGAGTCCGATTCGCACTTGGCCAGTTTTCTATTTCAGTCGTAGTTGGAGCACCTATACCTATTAAGGTTTTGAGGTCCACCTCATAGTCCAAATTTACTGGGCCACTACAACATTCAAAGAAATTAATATAGTTTATTTTGATCGAAAAAATAACGGCGGCAAAGAGCTAACTAGTTTGTTCGGTCAAATTACAAATAAATAGCATTTACTTTCATCGGTATGAAATCAACCGAACCAATCGTTCGTGAAACTTTAGTCCCCGAGGTATGTTATTAACACAACGAATAATAAATGTAGGTTGTAGGTTACAATCAATGTATTTTGATTGTGTTGTTTATGTAAAGGTATAATGTTTATCAAGTGACAAAATAAAAGAAGTTGAACTAGTTCATGAAAAAAAAAATGTGCTATGTAGGGACACAGCTATAATTTAGCTGTGAAGTAACCACCACTTGTACTTGGAGTTGTCCATAGCAAACCATGTTTAAAATAATAAATAAAGGCACGAACGCCATATCTGTGGATTGTGAATTGTAATGAAGGATTTGTGTGTTATTCGGTAGGCACCTTAGTGAGACCGACACTGACCAGACTGGCTCGTACGTGAGGCAGCTTGGGCGTCCAATGAGAATTTGCCGCAAAAAGTACAGTTTTTAAAGTGGGTAGAAACTGGCCATACGAATATAATGCTTTCCTACTTTACAAGTAAAATAATTGCACTCAAATACTGCAACAAAGTGTTATTGTGTTCCAGTTTAGTATAATTACAGGCGAGGGTGAGTTACTAGCTTTTCCAAAGGCTTCATTCCTGTTCTCCAATCCACGGAAACTTTGTATTCCGGCAGTGGCATAAAAAGTAACCATTATCGTATTCAACGATAGTGTATCTTTTGGCTATGAAAGAAATTTCGAATATATAAGATTACAATAATAATAATTGAATGTGTAAGATTTCATATTACTAACAAATAAGTAATTTTGCTTCTCAATCATATCATGTAATAACGTTTCGGGGGTGACCTTGTAACAATTATAAATGGCATAATTATGTTAGCGACATCTGGTGTCCTTGAGACAAACCCAATATTGATCTGATATATCCCTGGTTGATTGTTTGTTCACTTAGGTGCTAGATGGCGTTGATATATGTATGGCATTGATAAACGTATCAATAAAATATATCCTATTTGTGTGAAATAATTTAATTCAATAAACACACAAATTCAACATACAAAATAATAAATTATTAAATTCTTTTCAAATTAGTACACAGTTAGTAGTAGTAGCATTAGTTTCAGTTAGGACACTTTAGAAAATGCGTCTATGGTTTTAAATAAAACGTTCAAGGGCTGTGGTTGAGATTACTGTCAATTCTTTTACAAGGGTGCACTTGAGGTCACTGGCACCTGTGAACTTTATAACCTAAGAAACCGATAAATAAATATCCTTGATGATGGGAAGGACAAGTCTGGCTAGCGTCAAAATGAAAGGACCAATTGTTCAGTAGGCGCTGTGAGTATTAGTTTGAATTTTTTTGATTTCCATATTCATAATTAGTATACCTTAGAATAAATAATGGTCAATTAGCACAAATAGCTACAGCAAGGTTTCGAACACTCCTGATGATATAATTCACAAAAGTGTGAAGACAGCTACACAGGATAACGGTACTGTTTGAGAAATCATGTCTCCAGTATTGGGAATTGATGGTAAAATGTATTCCTTCTGAAAGTGAGTTGTTTATACCTATATTTAGAACATCAAGTGAATGTGATAACGGACTGTGTGTGTGTTTTTATATGTTTTATGTTTGGACCGGTTATTGCTTTGAAATGTTGATAATTAATAAAAAACTGGTGTTTCTGTAAATTAAAAAAGAAAAAAATTTGCATGCCGCAAGGCAAAATGTATAGGGACTCTCTACTAAAAGAACATCTAATCTGTACACCTACATTTAGCAAATAAACGATTTCATTTCATTTCATACTTCAATCAACTTCATGTGAAATCATCCCTGCTATAGTCTCATGCAGAATACCTACCCCTGAGCACGCTGGTGAGTAAGGGTAAAAATTCTACCTTACAACCTGACACCTTCGATGGCCGATCACTTATGGAGAAGAAGGCGTCGGGGAGCCAGCCGGATCGATGCCTTAAACGCCGAAACCCCACCAGCACCATAGACAGGTGGGACTCCGGGGTCGCAGTCACAGACTGGAGACTCTGTCCATCCACCAAGTGATTCCAGGAAAGACGGTGGCACAGTGATTACGTGCTGTATCAGTATCCTCAGAGATGTGCCCTAACATGCGTTGCGCCTTTAGAAGATTTCATCCCGTCAACAAAAAAAAGGTGTATAACGTTTATTGCAAAATACAAAATATTTTATTATACAATTTCAGGAAAGCAAACAAAGCCATTAACAAAATCTAGTACGTTTTGATTTAAAAAATGCTGGAAAAGCTGCTAAAAAAGCTCTATTTGGATACAAAAATGTATCGCTATCCGGAAAAACTCGCGTCAGTAACGGAACGTGAAAAATATTTACTTTTATTTGTTGATTTTTGAATAAAAGTATCCTTCACGGTAAAATTATTTTGATTCATAGTCAGCACAGTTTGTTATTTGTTTTAGGTCGATTATTTTTTTTATTTCTGTCTAAAAATGTTTGTAGTTGTTGATTTGAGTCTACAAACTGGTTTACGAATTGGTTTTGGTAAGACTTATTAAAAACATATCAGACCATAATAATTATTATAATAAGCCTGATATTGTGGTGGTGGACCGAATCGAGAGGCGTGCAATGATTGTTGACATTACCGTCTCGCATGATGGGTACCTCGTGAAAGCCGAGAAAGATAAGCAAATCAAGTATCTTGACTCGGCTCGCGAGGTTGTCGACATGTGGGATTCCACATCCCACATGTCGGCAACCTCGCGAGCATTGTACCGATAGTCTTATCAGCCAATGGCTTAATAGCCACGAGCTTCGACCAACACCTTAGGAGGCTCTCGTTAGGCGGCTGGGTCAAGGGGATCAAGGGGAAAGCAGTATTGCTGGACACGGCTCGAATTGTTAGGAGGTTCCTCTGTCTGGAACCCTGACCTTGACCTGAGCTTGGACCCTGTTCCCGATACCGGTGGGCTTCTATTTTTTATATTTTCAAATGTTTTTGTTTTTTAATTTATTTTATAAAATATTTAAAAACGTAAATAATAAGAAAACAGATAAATAAAGGAATTATAACTATAACTATTTGAACCGATGACCGATGACCTGGTGAAGGTTGCGGGGATCCGCTGGTTGCGGGACGCACGAGACCGCTCAATGTGGCGACGCTTGGGGGAGGCCTATGTCCAGCAGTGGACGTCTTTCGGCTGATATGATGACTATTTACCAGAGGCACTACACAAAGTGTCATTCTAACAATGATGACGATTGTCGAAATGCCAAAATGTCAGGGATTGATCACGAGACATTTCGATAGCGCTTGTCAAACCCATGCAATTCTGCCAGACGATTCTGTACAAAAACTCACCGTGAAAATGTAGGTCAAAAGAGATGTCATTCCAATTGATGCTAGGAATTGACAACACACTTCAAGTTCGCTTCACCAAACTTATCACGGTGAGATGTTTGCAGAATAGCCCTGCTGATTTATTGTAAATCGCTATTGATAGAATGCCACCTTGTCGAGAGGTTCTTTTCACTTTGGTTTCTTTCAAAACAAGATGACTTTAATCCAAAACAGATAATTACAGGTAAAAGAAAAAGTACAATTCTATTTATAAGTCACCTATAATATGCCGATTTTTTTTACATAACTTTCACTTTTCACAATCTAATTAAGTTTACAATATTATGAAACAATTCCGGTGTAAACTATTGGCTTCAGCACAAACTACAAAATTTGAAATTATTCCCAATTTCTAACAAAGCAGCTTCAATAACAATGAATAAATGGCTTATGACTAATACAGAAATAAGTTAAGCCTAATACTTCGATATAATTCGTAACAAATAATACATTCAAAATGGCATCCAAAATGAAATTATTTAAACGGAAATAGGTATGCGGAAGTGACGAATGCATTCGAAATAGGTAGATTATTTGAAATTGAAATGGAACTGTTGTGAATTTAAATATTTCAACGGCTTTCAGTTTTATTCGAATTTCAAAAAAATGTGGAGAACAAATTGGTTCTGTAATTGATGAACGGTCAGTTTGTTAAGGTTTTGATAAAAAATAGGTAAGTAGGGAGAAACTTTTATTTGTTTTTGATTCTTCCTATTTTGTGTCAATTGACTGGCTACTCAACTTTTCAAATTTTGTCCGACATTAACGTAGTTACTAGGACAGCCCTAAAAAGAAAGAAAACATTTATAAAAATCTGTCTGTAATTTGCCACGTTTAGATCATGGAACTTCTACTTTTTAACTTGTTATTCCAAAACAATGCACGGTTTTTGCGAGGGACAGACCACGGGAGAGAAGCCACGAGAAAAGCTAGTAAATAATATAATAAACAAACAAATTAAAGCTACTTATTACAATCATTATCACCATCATCATAATTTAAGCCTAAAGACTTCTGCTGGACATTGACCTCCACACTGATCGGCCATGTACCTCTTATATCCATTATTGTACACACTAACATTGCAGGCGTAATAATTTGGTTTTCGGCTTCGGATGGGTTTGCTCATCAATGTCATAAAGTGAGAAAGGGATTACACAAGATTATGACCACAATGTCCCTGTCAAACTAATACCATTATGTGTTGAGGCCTCATTGTGTGCAGATTGGAAGATTTTGGGAGGGAAATCTAATCTATTTTGTAAACATCTACCGCTTCTTGATTGCTTCAGAAATCGATCATACTAGAGCTATTTTAATCATTACGGGAATAATTTATGGTTTTATTCAAACCAGCCTTTCTCCGACAATTTTAGGGTTTGGCGTATCCCAACCGCTTCCAATACAGACGGTTGCAGCTGAGTAGGTAGTATTTTACTTGCGAGGAATCATCATTTCAGCCGAAAGACACATAACATGACTGATGGACATAAGCCTACCCCAGAAAAGAATATTCTTGAGAGGAATACCTATATCTGATTCGCAGAAGAACACAAACCAGTTACTAGATAATACGATGCAAGGAGCATCGTATTATCTCATCATTAAGTCTGGAGTAGGGATGAAACGATACAAGTAAATACAAGCACTTACTCGATACTTTTCTTTCGATACCAAGTAGTTTTGGTATCGATACGTAAATACCGAGTACCAAGTAGGTATCGATCAAAAGTACTCGTATCGAATCGGACTATCAGTATGCTTAAAATGCCAGTCAATGTTTTACTTGTATACATTGATTAAGTACCTATGCAATCCATCTATGGTGATAAAATAAATTTTCTTTTAGTTGATAGGCTTGTTTATGTTTGTCTATTCCAGAGGTCACAAAAAGTGTAAGAAAATGGTAAAGGAACATTACCTTTCACAATAATTTGTATTCTTCTCCTTTCTCTGCCATAAATATTTGATATTTTTAGTCTATTATGTAGTATTTTCCAGTGTATTTTATTTTATTATGTCTAAGTAATATTTTCTATGATATTTGGTATACTGACAGCCCTAAATTCATCTCCTCTTGTTCAGTCCATCCAAAGGTTGTCTGTAAGAGATTGCCTGGTGCAATAAGACCGCCCATTGTACTTTTTTTTTTGCAAATGTTTGTTCTGTGTATTTTTGTGGTGTACAATAAAGTATGGAATAATAAAGTCTCAAACTGTTGACCGATCGCCATATTTATACTTCGTCTTTCATGGCCTTCGCCTTAAACGTATCCATTAGATGAATGGGAGGATTTTAAACCCGTGTTCCCAGCATTATACAAACAAATGCGAATAAATTTAAACATTGTCGGTACTTCAGTAGTCTGCGAAAGGCTTTTTGTTAGAGCTGGTGTCACAGTCACTGTAACCAGAAATCGTCTAATAGGCAAAGTTTTAGAAAAATATGTTTTTTGGGATGCATTACAACACAAAAAAAAAACACAAACAAGAAAACAAACAAAAAACAAGATAATATCAATAAACAATATCAATAGATCTACACTTGTTATTATTTTTATTTGTTCTTAATTATTAATAATTCTACAAAAAATCATTTGATAGACAAAGACAAAGATATTTTATTTCAAGTAGGCCACCAAGCGGCACTTTTGAACGTTAAAATAATAATAATTGATTCTACCGTGCATTCGGAAAGTAGCTTGTAATGGAGAAGAATGCACAAGAAACTCCATACTTACTCTTTTAAAAAAAAAAAAATACAATATTTTTATTTTTTTTTTTTTTTTATTTTTCTATTTATGTACATAAGTACATACCTTGATGAATGAAATTGAGTTTATACAATTACAAATATACTTATACAGTCTTCAGAAGGTCCAACAATAATGTTCCGCATATCACTTGTTTTTGCGGCCTAGTGGCTGTGGAGCTGGACTAGCATTTAGCCAAGCATTTTTATCAGTGATGTAATCCCCCAACTTATAATATGCCAGCCTGCATAGTGTGCGTTTTATGCAAGTTTTAAATTTCGTCTCATTCAGTTCAAGAATGTGAGGAGGAATTTTATTGTAACATTTTGTACAGTACCCCATGAAAGATGAGGCTACTTTAGCCAGTCTGAAACCTGGTTGAACTAATTGGTCCCTATTTCTAGTAACATAATCATGTCTGTCGCCGTTTTTACTAAAAAGATGTAAATTCTTTCTCACGTACATGATGTTTTCATAAATATATTGACAAGGAACCGTCATGATGTTAATGTCCTTAAACAGTTCCCTTAGAGAATCGCGCCGGCGAAGATTGTATATCGCTCTGATGGCTCGTTTTTGCAGAATAAAAATTTACTCAATGTCTGCAGCCCTTCCCCATAGTAAGATACCGTAAGACATTATACTATGAAAATAACTAAAATAGACTAGTCTGGCGGTATCCACATCCGTTAACCGACGAATCTTTCCAACAGCATAAGCCGCCGAACTCAGCCGCCCCGCAAGGGATACCAAATGAGGACCCCATTGCAACCCCGAGTCTAGCGTGATCCCCAGGAAAACCGTTTTATCGACGAATTCTAGCTTCTCCTTGTTTAATATAATGTCACAATCAGTACTTTTGACATTCGGCAAGGAAAATTTTACGCACTTGGTTTTTTTACCATTTAAAACTAAATTATTGGCAGTGAACCAATCCTGAACCTGCCGCAGCGCGTTATTTACGTCGTCAACCTGAGAAGTACGTCTATTTATTTTAAAAATTAAAGATGTGTCATCAGCAAATAACACCATGTTAAGTTTGTTTTCCAATAAACGGGGTAAATCGTTAATGTACACTAAAAATAAGAAAGGACCTAAAATTGAGCCCTGGGGTACACCCATTTTAACGTTTAACCCGGACGAATTCACACCGTTTATTTGAACTAATTGCTGTCTATCATTCAAATAAGATTTAACCAAACTTAACGCTGATTGACCTAGCCCGTAATGCTCAAGTTTCAGAAGCAATGTTTCATGATTAACGCAATCAAACGCCTTCGACAGGTCGCAGAAGATACCTATGGCATCCTGCGAATCTTCCCACGCATCAAAGATGTGTTTTAATAGAGCGACACCAGCGTCAGTTGTACAACGTCCTCTGGTGAAACCATACTGTCTATCATGCAAGATGTTATTCGTATTAAAATGAATGAGCATTTGATTTAGCATTATCCTCTCAAAAACCTTGCTGAAAACCGGCAACACGGATACTGGTCTATAATTATTTGTGTCTTTACTGTCCCCGGATTTAAAAAGTGGTATAACCTTACTATATTTCATTAGATCCGGAAAAACGCCTTGATCCACACACAAATTGAAAATCAACGCTAAGTACGGCGCTATAGTCTGAATTATGGAGGTACAAGCTTTGATGGACATTCCCCACAGATCTTCAGTCGGTTTGATCTTGATTTGCTTAAAAGCTTTTATTACTGTCATGGGGTTTATATGTGAAAAGTTAAATACAATCGGGCAGGCTGAAACGTTCGCGTTTAATAATCCAAAAGCAAGCGAGGGCGAAGAATTTAAAGTTTCAGTAGTTTTAATTGGGATGTTGGTAAAGAAATTAACAAATTCTTGCGCAACTTTTTTGTTATCTCTAATAAGTCCGTGTGTGGTCTCAAGCGTGTAATCACTACTATTTCTTTTATTCCTATTCGTTTCATTGTTTATAATCTTCCAAACCGTCTTGATTTTATTTTCTGCTAATTTAACCTTATTGCTAATGTACAATACCTTAGCTGCCTTGCAAGTATTTTTAAAAATTCTTGAGTAAGTAGCAACATACTTATTAAACGTTTCAGTGTTAATACAGGGCTTAAGGCCATATAGCTCGTAAAGTCTTTCCCTACTTTTTCTAAGTCCTGTAGTCGCCCAGTCACTGAATAAAAACTTAGGGCATATAGTTTTAGTTTTCTTCTTAAAAGTGTTATTGAACTCTTTTTGAACCACTGAGAAAACTTCATCATACAAAATATTACCATCATTCACTGTGAGGTCCTGGTTGCTTAACTTACTGATTAAATTGCTGTTAAATTTATTTAATTTACCGGATGTTATTGGTCTTGATTGAATCTGCACTTGTTTTATTAGCATAATGGACTCAAAGGCTACCAGTAGCCCACTATGATCCGAAGGCAGATAATTTATAATGGCCATGTCCAAGTAGTTGCAGCTACAAAAAACATTATCAATACATGTAGCAGAAGTTAGTGTAGTTCGGGTTGGTTCCATAAACACATGTGACAAATTAAATGATTTAAAGAGATTTACTAACCTACTGCTGTCTGAATTATCTTCTAGAATATTAATATTAAAGTCACCACAGACAATTATTAGTTTATTACCCATTGCAAGTTTTGCCAAAACATCTTCCATCACTGACTCGAATATAGAGTAGTTCTTATAATTAGGGGGTCTGTAAACGCACACTATGACATGCTTATCCAGCTCAACACAGGACAGTTCAACACTATGTTCAACTGATAGGTCTACTATATCTTTACGAGGTTTTGATTTAATACCATTTTTAATTAATATAAGTGAACCCCCACGCAACATAATATTTCTGTTAAAACAACTGCCCACAGTATAATTTTCATAATTGATTAACATTGCATAATCTTTCAGCCAATGCTCAGTGAAACAAACAATTTCATACTTAGATTTTTCTAAAAACAGTTCGATTTCCAATTCCTTCGAAGAAAAACCCTGAATATTCTGATGGAATAATTTCAGAGAATTCTGCTCAGACCTTTTTTTCAAATTAAATTTTTGCGAGCAAGAAGGTACCTTTTTGATGGTGGATATACTCGTAACTACTCCGTTATTGGTACCCTCCCTTGTCCTATCAACTAGTTTAAAGAATAAATATTAATAGCATTTTTGCTAACGTTATTCAAGGTATTGACCATATTTAAATTAGTACTATTACTAATATCAATAATAACTGGATACTTCGACATACTACTTATGTCTGAGTTTAATGTATAAGATAATAGCCGAGCTATTTGATGTCTTACCCTAAGAGGCAGATACAAAGTATCGCCTGTCGACTTTAATTTACCAACAAAAATGTTGATGTCAAAAAAAACTAGTTTATCACTATAGTGACTCACAAGAAAGTGCAGATGCTTATTAAGCATGTGAATGTGATTATTTTGTCTATTTGACAATTTATCCAAGTAAGGGAAGGCACACAAAATAATTTTATTGTAATTTAACTTTAACATCTCTTTTACACACTCAGTGATGTCATCTTTTTTTACTTTTATACTGTTACCTACAAAAACAGTTATTTTGGTATCTGGTTTGTATATATTCTTTGTCACAGATTCCATTATTTGCTTGTTTGATGACCCGGGCATGCAATAATTAAAAGTGGAATGACTCTGATTGCCATTCATTAATTTACCTAAACCTTTTCCAACACCATCCGAAAACATAACCGAATGAAAACCTTCTTTTCTATGACTAGATGAAAAGCCAGCACTTTCAGGCCGGTCTAATTGAGGCAAATCTTGTGCTACATTAGAACTGTCTTGTGCGAAGACAGTGTCTTGAGACACCCTCTCAGCTTGGACCGGGTCCTCCGCAGCATCAGGCTGGACTGCAATTTGATTTGAAACTGTCTGGCAGTTACATTGACACATCACTAACTCATTTGCGGCCAAAATGTGTTCTTTAATTTGTAATTTTGAATTTACATATTTATTGTAAAGAGAACTAAGTCTGTTCTCAAGTACCTGGATTTCTGTCTGTAAGCGGTGTGTGTCTATCTCATAGATATTTTTGCTGTCTTCTAATTTAATTTGGTAATTATTTAATTTATTAACTAGGTCAACACGTTCTTTCCTGAGTGGAATATTTTTAATAAAGAATTTGTGTTGTTTCCTAAACTTGTTACAATTTCTAATTATTTTATTTAGTTTTGCATATTTTTTGAGTTTGTTATGACTAACTTTGGAACAATTTCTCTGTTTTATTAAAGAATCTTCAGTTAGGTCAATTGTTGGTATTGAATCAGGTTTAAAATTTGATTTAATAAGTTCATCATACAAATGGCAAGTTTCATCAACCCGAGTTGATTCCTGTTCTTTTTGTAATTTAAAAATATGAGAGTTTGCGTGAATCAATTCTTCTTCTAGATCCCTAACTTTACTTACGAATGATACGAATAAGTATCGATACTTTACGACCGATACTGTATCGAGTAAAAGTACCGATAACTCGGTGGCATCGTTTCATCCCTAGTGTCCCTGGAGCCACATTTTCAGACTTCTGACTATCCGTCAGTCGGTCGTCGACGGTCAGTCAAAAATTTACTAATAGAGAAAAGAAAAACAAGTGTTGTGTGTGTGTGAAGTGAAATGACAGCCGGAACCAACGGATTAACATGATCTCTGAGACACGGCGGTGTCTCGGTATGAAATTGATGGTAACTCATCTACAGACAGATCTCGGCAAACCTTGCTTGAACTTCAAAATCACATTTATACTTGGCTGAGTGTAAAAGTCGCCCGGGTTGATTTTCATGTTCAAGCTCCTAAACGTAAGGAAGACGGAACATTTTAGGCGACTGAAAATCATGGCAAGACTGATGAATGAATTTTAATAGATTTTGTGTAATTATGCCCGGATAAGAAATCAATACAAAGCACAGTGTAAAGGTACACAATGCCATGTACCAAAAGAGCAGTGGCGGCCCAGTGGTGATAGCCGTGACATACAAGTTGTAGTTCGTGGGTTTAAACCCAGGCAAGGCGCATTACTTTGTGTAAATTATTTCATCACCTTTGCTCTCAAAACTGTGAAGGAAAAATTCGTGAGGAAACCGGCATGTCCTAGAACCGCCGCTCGCACTGGACCCGCATGGTGGATTACGGCCCATGCCTTCTATCACTGAGTCGGGGCCTGTGTCCCAGCAGTGGGAACATTAAAAGGTTGATGATGAAACATGCTCATTATACGGGAGAAACGACCCTTTTATGTACACGAGAAGATATGCGGTGTATTATATTCCCTAAAAGGGTTATAATTGTAATGTTTGCAGCTATTGTACACGATTTAATTATCATGGAAACCTTCTGTTGTTAAGAGTACCTACAGGGTAATCTATCTTGATTTCCCATTTAGAAATCCCCATGTTTATTAAGGGGTAGTACGCTATGGTATTTTTGGTAGAAATATTAATTGATTGATGATGTTTTAATAGTTAATTGGCATGGGGAAAGGTAGGTAAATTTATATATCCATCAATCACACAATTCAGGTATCGCAGGCGCTTTTTAGGTGTTTTTAAAACATTTTATTAAAAAAATCTTGTTTTTCATATACCAATGAAAAGTATGAGTGCAGTGGTGGCCCAGTGGTATCGGCCTCGACTCAGGTTTTAGGTTGTTGGTTCGAGCCCAGGCAGGCTCTTTACTTTGTGTAAATTATTTCATCACCACTGCTCTCAAAACGGTAAAGGAAAACATCGTTAGGAAACCGTCATGTCCTAGAACCAAAAATTCGAAGATATATGACATCCACCAACCCGCACTGGGCCCGCGTGGTGGATTACGGGCCATCCCCTCTCATAGAGAGGAGGCCTGTGTCCCAGCAGTGGGAGCATTAATAGGCTGATGATGATGTGAAAAGTATTATTTAGTCATTCCATTATATACCAACTTGTGTATAAAATCTAGAACAAATATTATTAACATCGTAATTTTCGCCACAATTTATCTGCTGACTGGATATAGAACTCCTCTAAGAGTCACCATAACGACTGGGCATGTCCCCTCATCAGTCTATCGGTCTACTGTTCACTTACTGATAAAGATCCATTTTACTCAAAATTAGAAGGATCTTCAATATTTACCGTTAAAAAGACACAAAGGCGTAAAAAGTCACCAAAAAAATATTCTTACTTAATTCTCTTCACATTGGTTCAGCAGTTTAAGTCAAGGGTGGTCAAGTACATACATACAAACAAATATAATCTTTTTGGGTTGCCCGTTAGGAGTAATAGGATTACAGGATTGTACCCAACTCCTCACTTATCTGGAAGGCAATTTATCTGGATTAACGGTTAGTTTGTCGAATTTTACTTGAACTCTTTTTAGGTCACCTGTAAAAATGGAGTTTGGACTAGAGAAATTATTGTACAATATTGTAATAAAAAAATATTGTATTGTAATCCATACTACTCGTAATATTAGAAATGCGAAAGTAACTCTGTCTGTTACCTTTTCACATCTAAACGGATGAGCTGATTTGGATGAAATTTGATATAGAGATAGCTTGAGACCCTGGGAAGGCAACAGGATTTTTAGTTTTTATCCCGCAGTGTGTTGCTTTGGGATCATATACCACTTTGTACGCGGATGAAGCCGCGGACAAAGCCGTGGGCGGAAGCTAGGTTAGGATATTAGCTTTAAATTATAGTGAAATAGAATTCATAGACCGGGTAACAATGGGCAGTCAGAACCACAGACACCTTATATATTAACTATTTCCTTTATACAACCCTCTTTCCAGTTTAGCCGGGGTCGGGTATCCTTCTCCGTCTGCGCCACCAAAGATCTCTGTTCTGGGTTGTCTGAGTGCTCAAGTTCTCTCTCTCCAGACTTCTTTCTGCCTGCTTGATGCCTGGTGGGCGGTTGTCCCTTTCCTTTTTGATAGGATCATGTCCACGTCTCAGGATGTGGCCATAACAGCATGGACACTTTTCAATATATATCATCATCATCATCATCATATCAGCCGAAAGACGTCCACTGCTGGACATAGGCCTCCCCCAAGCGTCGCCACATTGACCGGTCCCGTGCGTCTTGCAACCAGCGGATCCCGCAACCTCCACCAGGTCATCGGTCCACCTGGTGGGAGGCCTTCCAACGCAACGTCTTCCGGTTCGCGGTCGCCACTCCAGAACTTTTCTGCCCCATCGGCCATCCGTTCTGCGAGCAATGTGCCCTGCCCACTGCCACTTAAGTTTGGTAATTCTTCGGGCTATGCCGGTAACCCTGGTTCTGTTGCGGATCTCTGCATTTCTGATTCGATCACGCAAGGAAACTTTGAGCATAGCCCTTTCCATTGCCCTTTGTGTGACTGTAAGCTTTCTCATAAGGCCCATTGTAAGCGACCACAAAATCAATATATATTCTTGGCTTTTATTCTTAACCAGCATTAGCTGGTTAAGAATATGAATATAATAACCATCAATATGGGTTGGCTGGAAGAGATCGCAGAACGCGATAAGGTCGCCTGTTGTATGTTTGTTTTAATTTTAAGGTTTACGTATGTAAGAATGTATTAATATAGAATATATTAATATTCTCATATTGATGGTTTGTGGATGACAAGTCGTAAAAACAACCTTACAATTAAACTGTATGATTGCGAATGAAAATGAAGCAAAACGCACGGAAAATTGATTTGTGATTGCCGTACATTATCCTGTCATTTGCGTTAAATAGATTGGCAGCCATGTATTACCGTCTTGAAACTCGACGTTGACATTTTCAATCAGTTGGTTAAACGAGGTATTCTGATGAATGTGTCTATTTTCCCTATGAGGTTATTATTGGATTTAGAAGGGTTAAGGCTCCCGCAGTCAAGAGCGACTTGACTATGTGTTTTCATTTAAATTCGATTTATAAATTCAGCAGAAATTAAAAAATCTTTGACTGCGTCAAATAAACGTCATTTCTTTCATCTTATTTTCAGTAGATTTTATTAAATGGTATCGATATAATTAAATTTTTAGCACCTTCTAGAAGCATCATTAGATGAATTTTCAGAGTGTATACGTATCGCGGCATGTAAAAATACCCGCCACGTGTGAGTCGGACTCGCGCACGAAGGGTTCCGTACCATTATCGCAAAAAACGGCAAAAAATCACGTTTGTTGTATGGGATCCCCTATTAAATATTTATTTTATTCTGTTTTTAGTATTTGTTGTTATAGCGGCAACAGAAATACATCATCTGTCAAAATTTCAACTGTCTAGCTGTCACGGTTCATGAGATACAGCCTGGTGACAGACAGACAGACGGACCGCGGAGTCTTAGTAATAGGGTCCCGTTTTTACCCTTTGGGTACGGAACCTTAAAAATGGACATGTAGCCCGTGAGCACAGGACCTACAAAATACTGGATAAAAATATGTTTTAAACCTGTAGTTTCTCTAAGATATACATACAAAATTAAGTCATACACTACCTTCAAGCTGAATTCACTGCTGCAAAATAATAGTCTTACTTGCTTATTCTAAATATTGCCAAGCGAGGCTGTATGTTAATTTAGCGTCTTCTTTTAAAAATAAATTCAGAAATATGTGGTTTATAAAACATTTTATGGAGGCTAGCGTTCCACGAGAATTTTAGCTGTTGGACTTTAAAAGTTTTTAATAAAAACCGGCTTGCCAGTGTTTCTGCCTGTTATGACACCCAAGAGAACAAAGGCGGTTGTGGAAACAACACGGTTAGCTATAGCGTTATGGAAATAAGAGGAAAACTTGCAAGGTTTTATGAAGAGTGTATTACTCCTATAGAACGCTGCACGGTACTGAACCAAAAGTTTATTATGAAAAGTATGTTTTGTTCTGATGTGTATCGGTTACTGGTAAAATTAAAGATGCAGAAAGCAGCGTCGATTCTGTAATTTCATGCCTTTTGCGAAAAATTCGATCAGGTTATCTAAAAAATAAAAATAAAAAAAAGATGATAAAAAATACTATATACACAGAATAATGGATAGAATCTACTTTATTTAATGTACCCCAATGAGCTAAATCTCATAATTCTTTTCATATTTTTTAGAGTTAATCTCATCGTCAAAGTTGATCATATGTACTTTGACCCCCTGAAATATTCCTTATGAATTAAAAGTCACCCTGCAAAGATACTTGTAGATGTGTCCTGGACTAAGTGATTTATCAAGGCAACGTTTCATTACATTGCCCAATTTGACTTGACTTAGAACTATCTAAGTCAAGTCAAATAAAACTAAACTACTGACAACTGACTTTAATACTGATTTAAACTTCGATAATTATTTATCACATTGTTTGGTCATTATGAATATAGCGCCTATTTTTATAGTTTTTATTTTAAATATTCGGTCACCAAGAAATATCTGCGAAAAAAATATTGACAAAGCAAAATTATTTGGTCAGCAGGATTATAGAATCGGTTAGCATAAAATAATATTTGTGAGCGGTGGCGCTATTTTCAACTAACTATTACAAGAGTGAGCGAAGAAGTTTTGGGAGTTTAGGGTACCCTGACATGGATACCTAGGATATATTCGAAGGGGATGACGGGAGCTGAACTGAGCGAGCAAAGCGAGTGAACTTTGTTGCTTAAATAGTTATTGTATTTACCTAGCATACTGATTTTGTATTAAAATCAATGTCAACATTAAAATAATTTAATAAAACACATCTTTTTATTACCCTGCCCAAAAAATAATGGGCATGTTTCAGAAAGCCCGATCAATTTAATTATTTACATAGTTTTTTAACAAACGGCCAACTCATACTGGCCTTTTTTCAAATTGTCTGGGCAATAAGCATAATTTCGCATTAATCACTTGTTCCATAACAGATATACAAAGAAGTTACCGAAAGTAAATTAGTAGTAGTTGGTTGTTAGATAATGCCTCAGCCATTAAGTACGCTTGTGGAGTGAGAAGCTGCGTTGGAACACCTCCGGTGGTTGGTAGGTGTGCCAATGATTGGTTAAGGTTGCGAGGATCCAGTACGCACGAGAACGCTCGATGTGTTTACACTAGGGGAACGTTCAGCAGTGCACGTTTTTCTGCTGAAACAGATGGTGATGATTTTTAGACCGACACGCTTCGCTTCAACTTTGTCTCAATGTCCTTTGACCCTAGCGAAGAACCGACTAGTCGCGTCGTCAGCGACCTAGTCATACGTAAATATTGATTGTAAACACTGAGCAGTGAGCAGTCGGTGTTATCCGCTTATACGCGTTGTTATCTATGTACTATTTGTTTTGGAGGAAATATACGGGGACGCTAAGTTGGACGGTCACTCGGAAGATGCTAAGGTGTTATACTGTGTTTTTTTTATTTCGTTGACTAAATTGACAGCTGCCAATGACCTGATGATAAGTGATTCATCGAATCGATGTGACATGACTTCTCAATTTAATTTTACTATAAATGTATTATGAATATAAACGTAATATATTTAAATACAACAGTATTCATACACATAGTACATACACTTATGTTGTGTTAAATATGAAATCAACAATAAAATAAATGCGATGGATAAAATGAAGTCTGACATAAATGAGTAGAAACTAAATAAGGGCTGCTAGTTTCTTAATAAATGTTTTTTTTTTTTGAGAAATAGTTCCATTTTCGATCTACTTCGATTTTCGATCAACTTTCAATAATTAGGGATAGTCAGAATACGACACTATATTTATGTAACGATAAAGTGACAAACCCACAAATGTCGGTTTAGTCTACGAAATTAAAAATCACAGTATAAGTATATCTATATATCTAAAAATATCTATGAAAACAGTTACATAAAATCACGTCTGTATTTGTTCGAAGGGATGGGAAGAGATGCAACTATAGTACACCCACATCTCGCCAGTTATTTTTAAGTCCCATATAGTAGTGGAGGTTTACTAATGATAAGCATAAAATATATAGTCATAATTTACATTGGCATAACGAAATTCAACGTAATGATAAATACGCATTATATTATTAAGCATAAATGCTTTGCCATAATGTTTATTGTCATAAATACTGTTGGCATAATAATAATGAAGCAAAATTTTATAAAGCATAATGTTAAAAATGCAATAGATATTTACACGTTTTACACGCAAAATGATATATATTATAACACAAAATCAAAATAAAAATCAACAAATATTATGCCTTAAAAATGTATGCAACTCCAAATTATGCCAAAATAAATTAGACCCAATGAAAGTTATGCTAACCTAAGCATTATGCCAAAATATTATGCTGCAGTATTATTATGCTAATAAAAGTTTTGCGAAAACGTTATTCCAAACACTATTATGCCTTAAATTTTCATGCTAAGAGGGGGATTCTCAGTTGGGAGTGAGCCTATTATCATCACCATGGCCCAAATTCAGGCTTAGGACTGCTAATGAGAAATGGAAAAATACATTAACACTGACCAAAGGAGACGGATACGCTTTCATACAATTTTGGGCCTGGATGTAAAAAGATGAAATTGGTGTCAATTGATAGCTACTATATTATCAAACATTCACAAAAAATTTAGCAGATTTTGCCAATCTGAGAGCCGAGATAAAAGAGATTAATGAACAGTGAGGTTACGTAACAATCTATACATAACAGCCGATTTTTGAACTGTGATTGTTTTTTTTCCGACTTACCAAAAAGGAGGAGGTTCTATATTAGACTTTTTTTTCTATTTTTTTTTTTTTTTTATTGAGATGGAGTTGCTCTTGACTCTAGTCTAGGTCAGAGGTGACAGAGACAGAGAAGAAAGAGAAAGAGAATTTTATTTTGTGAATATTCACCGGTATCTCCGTCAATTATGGACCGATTTTGAAAATTCTTTTTTTTGTTTGCAAGAGTATGTTCCGAAATTGGTCCTATTTTAATTTGGTGAAGATTTGATGAAGAACTTCGGAGATATTCAACAGAACTCTTCAATAAATAACGGTAAATCTCTCAAGATTGCTGCAATCGCATGTCTGTTTATTGTTTATACCATTTCATAACATAACATCACGCCAGTACGCTCGAAAGGTGTACGCAGATCTCTCCTTTCACCGGGTATGTTCAAGTTCAAAGGCGTAATAGGTACATACTAAACAACTTACCTATTATGTAGGTACAACTAAAAAGGAAATTAAACAAAATTTTTGCATTGGTACCTACGAAAGACACCGACTTTCAAAAATAAAGTTACTTTTCACTAAATAGTTTTTTATTTGGAAGTCGGTATTTTTTTATTACAGCGACTAGTCGCTATGCCACAATTTACACAAAGATCCATGGTGTCAATATCCAATCGGTAGGCCGTTCGTAGAATCCAAAATAACAAATCCAAGTTCAACGTTAAAGCGGGGTTCTCAGTGTCCGGTATGGTAGCAAGGCAAGGGTCGTACAAGTTCTATATTTTTAAACCTTATTGTTTTTTTACTGGGTAGTTTGCGCGACCTCTGGCGACCCCCCACATACACCCTTTCTATCACACTTTCACATCCATGCATACACTCACACCCTACCCACACGCACACAACAAAAATAATAATAATTTAATTGAATAAAACACAAAATACTCACATATCCCACTCTGCATAACCTTATCTCACATTGAAAGCTTTTTGTTAATAATTGTTATTACCCCCATTATGTAATTAGGTTCATCGTCATAAATAACACACACAGAAAGGTTTATTGAGACATTCGAGGTAATAGTAGAACACTGACTCTTAAGTCACAGGTTTCCCCTAGTTTAGGAGGCAGGGTTTCCATTATTTAAGCAACCTTTATTTATCTGACTTGTATCCTAATCGCTAAGTTCTTTTGTAACAAAGGTTATCTGTATCAATAAAGTTGTATTATATTATATTATAAATCATGAATTCCAATAAGGCCAAACACAGTCGGATACATTGTTTTATTTCGGAGTTCCAGTGCCTACCTTCCCGCATCATCATCTGATCAGTTCAATGGTACCATTATCATCATTACCATTTATTTATGAGTAGGAATATGATTCATCATAGTCGGTTATTCGATATCTTATACTCGTGACGTGATAAGGGTTTATCATTAAGAAGTTCCAGTGGCCATCTGTGGTCTTCTTCATCAGTTCCACTTCACAAAATGATTAATTCTGAGTGCAAATGATTGTATTGTTGATGAAATATATATAATACCAACGCTATATGTATGCCTTTAACATTTGAGGAGTTCCCTTGATTTCCATGGGATCCCATCAGATTCTGACTTAGTGTCAATGGGACAACTTCGGGAGTATACCCTTTCAAACCCAAAAAGATTTTTTAAAATCGTTCCTCAATCGGCGGAGTAATTGTGGAACAACCCTACAAAAAATAAAAAATACATACAGTCGAATTGAGCACCTCATCATTTTTGAAGTCGGTTGAAAAAAACCAAGTGTCGGGGTTCGCGAAATATGTTTTATACTATGGGGGTCGTGTCATGAAAAAGGTTGGAAAACACTGGCATGGACTATACAGTACAGAGTGTCATGTCATGCATGTCAACGTCAAGTCAGAGTTAGCACAGACTAAAAATACAATAATCGATTAGTAAACGTGAATCGATTTATCTTAATTATGTAGATATTTAATTGGTTTAAACTGTTTAATACGTTAATTCTAATAGATTTAATTATTAACACGCTTTTATTAGCTTGGTATGTATGTATCTATGTATCAATGTATCAATGTAACGGAATCTTTGAACGTGATTTTCACCCACTTCAAAACGTTGGATTGATTTGAAACTTTGCACACTAGGACCGATGACAATGCAATAATTTAAACAGTTTGTCCCATTATCCTTACCATTAAAGCGTGTTTTTTAGTTTTTAGAACTACAATTTATTTTAATTGAAATAATCATCTGGTGCAAGTATTTTCTTAAATAGTATGAACTCTGTCACGTTAATCGATTATAATGTAATTGATATTCGATTTACTTCGTAACCTTAACTTAATTTTTGGATTACTCATTTTCCAGATTGTGAATTAAGCTGATTTTTCACATTTTGAATTAGAAAAATATAACCCTTTTTTTAAACCATACCTCAACTTATTACATTTAGGCCCAGAAATCCCCGTCTCCTTTCCGTGTGTTCGAGCGTTTTTGCCATACCTATTATTGGAAAAAAATATAGCAGCTCACAATATTAGGACCCATTAATATTAATACTAATTTTTATCCGTGGTGCTAGGCAACTGGGCTTATCCCAGTAGAAAACGACCTTTTGTGCCTATTGGTCTTGTTTGTTCTGTCTCCAGCTTGATATGGAGGGAAGTGGAAATTTGTATTATTTTTCCTACTCCTCCGTTATTCTTTTCTGATTAATTTCGTTGCGGGATCCAAGACAGTTAAATTCATCCTCCGGGACTTCGTCGAGCTTCATTGCCTCGGCGCTATTCTGGTGGTCACCACTGTTGACTCTGGCTTTCAGGAGTAGCAGTGGTTTGGGAATAGTGCGGTGAGATTGTCCCAAAAAAAAAAACATTTTGCCCTATCTGGGAATCAAACCCAGAACCTCAGCTCAGAAATGAAAGTTTTGTCTGTTTGTCTGACAAAATGTGGGTACTATACACCCGCCTGTTAAGGGCATACATACGCTTTAGTGCCGTAAACAACAACTTTCTAAAGCATACTCCTTAGTAACGGCTAGGTTAAAAGGTTTGAAAAAAATATATATTTGTTACAGATTCATGTACATAATTTTGAACACAAGGTTTTTACTTGTAACTAATAGTTTTGGTTTTAAAAAATAATTTACAACACGATAATTTTCGCAACTTTTAGAAACTCCTCCAAAACGACTTGGATGTTTAAAAATATTTTTATACAGAAAAATTTATAGCTGGTATTTCTTCATAACTAACATAGCATATGTAAATAAAGTAATATTTTGCAAACAAAACTGTTCAAAAGGAGGTTCAATTTTGATATTTTGGTATCGAGCGGGCGCACGGCCAGTACTGCGTTAGCATTGGGGTGTATATATAAATGAAACTCCTATCTTCCACGAAAGGTTGGATCGGGGCCTTCGGGGAAAACATAAGTTCTTTTGTCAGCATAAAAGAAGTTTACAGAAACAGACTTTTTTGGGCAAAAATTTCCTTTATGGACCGCCGATTTGGAAGTTCATATTTTTTATGTAGATAGTACTCATAAATAGAAAGCTTTTTACAAAGTTTCAAAACGCGGAGTATCACGGTTTACGAGAAAAAAATATTTTAAATTTCCATAAAAATTTTGGTTTGTGCAAATTTTTAGGTTAGATAAATTGTCATGGTAAACGTCAAAGTTCACATTTCACGTTCCGTTGAAGTAAAGGTGTATTTTATTCAATTTGAAGTCATATTTTTCACTTAAACATAATTTTATTTTCACTTACTCACATATTTCAATTTGGTGTGCATTGACTTTTTACACAAAAAATAACGAATTTTTGTTTACACTGTGGAACGGAACGTGAAGCGATGCCGCGCTTTTTCGTATTAGCTGTCACTGGTCTTGTGAATCAGAGCACCCCACTTGCCATGAGGTCTTCATCACATTGTTTGGTCATTATGAATTAGTCGAAGAGCGAGCGAAGCGAGCTCGGGAGCTTAGGGCACCCCGACACAGACAGGTTAGGTTCGAAGAGATGACGGGAGGTGAAGTGAGCGAGCAAAGCGAGCGAACTCAGCTCCCGTCATCTTCTTCGTGTTAGGTTACTTTAGACCCTTCAGACAGAAATAGGAGCCCCGCAGCGGGGCTCCGTCGGCACTTTTAAATAGTAGTTGTAAAAACTTTAACCATGGATATCTCCTTAACCATGTGGTTCCGCGGGGTGGGGATGGTACAGTGGGGTAGCCCCACTACCCCCCACTTCCCTACCCCCTTCCCGCCCCAAAAATCGATGAACATTGATGGAAAATTTTATTCTAACCTAAAAACTTTAACCATGGATATCTCCATAACCATGGGGCTCTGCGGGGTGGGGATGGTACAGGGGGGTATCCCCCCCTCCCCTTCCCCTTCCCCCCCTCTCCGCGTGCTTTAAATCGGCGGTCCATAAAGGAAGTTTTAACCAAAATTTTAAATCTCACCTGACGTTTACTTCATTGGTCTGAAAGCATGTCTTGTAAAAGGTTACTAAAACATCTTACTTAATTCAATCATTATCCGCATCAGATTCTGCCTTGCCAAGTCCCCTTCCTAACTAAAAAGTGACAATTTCTAGCAATATATAAGAAATCCATATTTTCTGTTTTTATTTTCTAGTCGGCTACATTAATCTATATTTTCAAATATCGGATAAAACTGGATAAAATTTGACACGTGCTGTCAAGACTAAAACACGTGAATATTCGAAACGACTTTAATCATTATCGGAAAATACCGGGCAATATAACAAAATATCTAAAACTTAAAAAATAAGAATAAATAATGCCTTTAAAACAGCACTTTCTAGAATTTTTGTATTAAATAGATTTTTGAGTTATTATTATAAGAAAAAATAAGTGAAAACAAAAGTAGAAATATAATCAAAACTTTCATTTACGCAGCGAACACCAAACACTGATACATGTACTTGTTAGATTTATGAAGGAACTCCATAAAAAAAGTATTGATATTTACGAAGATAGCAAGCTTGGAATGTCAAGATGGTTGTTGGTTATTTACTGTGTATCAGAGTTCCTATGTATGTGGTGTATAAGGGAAAGGTTTTATGAAAAAAAAGCACAGAAAGAAAAGACTAGGTATTTATTTTAATTAGGCTTGTCAATTAAATCATATTGAGGCTCGAGAGAGAGAGAGAGAGAGAGAGAGAGAGAGAGCTTACCGCCCGTTAGCTAAACTTGTTCTCGTGTAGAAGTAGGGCAATAAACTCCACGGAAGCTCTTCTATAGTATTTATAGATATCTTTTACAACTATGTAAATATCGTTTATCATAATAAAGATCTACTTCTATTACTACCATTAAATGATGAATCATGTAACATTTCACAATGTTACATAATCAAAACAACAAGGGTAAGGCAAAGAATATGACTAGCCCTTAAATCAATTTAACATCATTAGGAATAAAGACCTTAATATGATACAGATAGAGTTTCAACACAATCATTCGTAAAAATAAAGTTATAATATCAAATAACTTACGTTTGTCGTGTGTAGTCCATCTTTCATAAAATATAATAATTCAGAAGAACAATATCACTATCACAATCACAACATAATATCTGGCCTGTACTGGCTTGTTCAACTTACGAATTACACAATATTTATAGTAATAAGTCGACCTGTCTCAATTCGTCAAATACAAAAAAATAGTGCGGTATCCCCACCATTTTCAACACTGATCTCACAATTAGATCAATAATCAATTCTTAAGTGAAGAAACCTTTTTAAAACGTATCAAAAAAATTAAGGAATTTAATATCGCCTTTTTAGTCATTCTTAATCAATATTCGAAAGAATATTGATACTAACTGACAGTCTTGTATTAATTGTCTCAAAGAACTTATAATACTAAAATAGCAATATAAAATCCAGGATACATCACAATGATCATTACAAATTACGTAATATTTTATAGGAATATCATCACTGTAGCTTCAATGTAAATTTAGAATTACTTCCTGTACACACAAGAATATTTACTTCGGTGGGTACTCTAACAATTGTAGGTATTTGACAACACAATAAAAATTTAGGTAGGTACTTCGACATTTGTCGGTAGATGCAAATAATAAATAAGTATGAAATAATAAATATGACAGTTTCTATTTTGTAACAAACCATTGTGCTTAAAAAGTGAAAATTCATGATTAAATGACGTCTCACGTACTTCCAATACTAACACACTCATATAAACGATCAAGTTTGGACTAACCGTCTCGCACGGTGATTCCGAAAAAGAAACAATGAATTATTGATTAGGTTTCTTAGACTTATTACTCGTAGCTACCTGAATACCATTCATTTTTCTAATTGGTTTGAATTTAAGGAAATTGTGTTTTGGCCGGCCAAATCACTGAAATACCCGTACGTCGTAACGCAAAAAGGCACGAGCAAAATATACGTTCTTCCAAACATATTTAATGAATATTTCAAAATTAATTTATTGATCAAATCTAAATCTAGAGTAATTAAAATAGCCTTTAATGAAGTGTAAGTTATATTTTACCTTTTATATGAATGATAATCTGTACTTAAATAATTTGTAAACAATTTTCTCAAATAATAAAAACTCTATGCGTCTGGCTGACGACGGAGTTAAAAATTAAAAAAATACAGAAAACTAAAAAGCACTAGTGAAAAAAAGTGACAGTTTCCGCATAGTTTGACTGCTTGGAAAACGCTCTTTTTGAGGACATGCATTGTAAAATGATTTTATTTTCTTATCACTTCATAAAGTAAGTATCTTTCCTTAGAAATTTCTGGCAAAAGATTTTCGATAAATATTTGCCTCGTCTTTAATCTGTTAAAGACGAGGCAAATACAATTATCTCTGATCTGGGGTCAACATTTCAGAATCACTTGAACTCATTTTTAATAAGATATTAAGTCTTAATCCGAGATTTCGATACAGCTTACAGAGTTAGTATGCCGCCAAATTATATAGTCTATTTAAAATTGGTGCACGGTTGGCGCAGTGGTTGAGCGATTGACTGCTGCGCTGCGTGTCGCGGGTTCGATTCCCGCACGGAACAATTATTTGTATGATCTACAAATAGTTGTTCCGGCCTTGGGTGTTTGTGTATGTGAGTTTATATGTTTGTAAACGCACCCACGATACAGGAGAAATTCCTAGTGTGGGGCAACGTTTTTTTATAAAAAAAAAAAAAAAAAAAAACCAAAAAAAAACGAATTTTACCTATGAAACACGAACGGACGCGCTTAGTTTTTTTTTTTAATTCACGCTGGCCGTTTATAAACTCACAAGACCGCAGCATTTTTATTTTAGTCAATTTGTTTTTGTTTTCGTAAATTTTACGAGTAATTACTCGTAAAATTGACTTAAAATAAAACAAATATTGAGCGCACGTTTGTTGTACGAGAAGAGTTTACACAAATAGTAAAAAATCTGACCCAATGACATAAAAACGAATCACTTTTTTCTCAACTACCAAAAGGGTAAATGCTATAAACAAGCATTGTAAAAATAAAATCTCAGGTATGCCGAAGCAAATAGCAACATATTAGAATTTAAATTAGATAAAGAAAAGAATTCGAACTGTGAACAGTATACCTACTGGGCATTGTTATAGAAGAACGTCAGCGACAATGTTAGCCGATTCTGGGGCGAACTTGACAATGTTAAAAAGACATGGAGGATGGAAATCCAGCACAGTTGCGGAAGGCTACATTGAGGATTCAGTTAAAAATAATACTAAAATTTCAAACAAATTAACTGAGACTATAAATTTACGCCCCACTTCGCCTCAACCAATTATTTCAAGGGAGTCTGCGCCATGGATTCCACCGTCTAATCAAATACTGGAGTCTCCTAGTTTTTCAAAAATTCAACACAGCCAAATTTGTCATAACAGATCAAACAGCGTAAATATTCCGAACAAAAATGTAACTTTTGTTCTAAATTCTTAATTCATTTTAAATAGGTACTACTCATGTTACGATTATCAATAAATATTTACAAAAAACTACTATTTTTTACTTACTCCTTATATTCGAAATGAAAAGTAGAGTGCTTAACACGGGTGAAAGACATCAATTCTTACTACCGTCTAAATACATCGTATGGGATTTGATTCCTCTCGACCCTCGTGTAACAATCTACTATTGTATACTCCTCCAAAATGACTTAGATGTTTAAAAATAAATTTACACAGAAAAATTGATGGCTAGAATTTCTTCATAACTGAAATAGCATATGTAAATCTAAGAATATTTTGCAAACAAATTGTCCAAAAGGAGGTTCAATATTCTGACAGACCCGGGCGCTCGGCCTTTACTGCGTTAACTTTGGGGGAAGAACAAATCAATGCGTATTTGGACAGTGTGTGATGCCACTTGAAAGGAATACAAATTGAATAGCTACCTTGAGATCAAATTGATCATCAAAATTTCTGTCTCGCACTACCGTTACATAATATTCCCCTGTATGTTTCCTCAATACTCAGCAGGGTGACACGATAGTTCGGTTTGAAGAAAGAAATAACATTTTCCAGTCGTTGGCTCGATACGTTCGAGTCGGGCGACGGTTGTAAGAGAGAAAATATTGCTGTACCGTATGTAGGTGCTTGTATGTACTCGTATACCTGTGAACGAGGGCTTTTAAATGGATATTCTGTTGAATGAAGGATACAGGAATAGTATTTTTGTACGTTGTAATAGGGTAGTTAACTAAAAATGTTAGTAAGTAAAAGAACTAAACAAAGCTTGAATAAGGAATATGAAAAATTATTTAAGAAGTGCAATATATTACCGGTTGACATGAAAGTAAAAATGGCAATGATTCTTGAACAATATAAAAATAACAAACATAAAAAAGAAAAAGTACATAACTACCCAACCCGACTTGCAAAGTAAAGGAAGCTACAGGTCCCAAAAGTAAATAATTATTATGGTAAGCGTACGAGACGATGGATTACACATACATTAATTAATGAATTGCCTGAGGGAATGATCGATCGTGTAAAAAGTAAAAACCACCTTAAAAGTGTCCTAAGGAAACATTACATGTCAATGTGTCCATAGTTGCTGCGGTCCTCGTCGGCCTCGGTCGACCAATGTCACTTGTACTAAGTTTGAACAAGTACAGAATAGGTATTATGGGATGGTCTCGTGGCGTTCGTTGGCTGATACCGCTGAGTGTGTATTAGCTGTGCCTGTGTAATCCATGGTTGTGTGGGTAACTACTATGTTTACACATACGGAGTGTTTGCCAGCAGAGCCATGGTTTTAGTCTTAGTTTTAACTTTAGTTTAACTTTAGTTTTTTTTTTGTATAACCAAACAAAGATTAGTCATAAATCCACGAGAACCTACTGCCGACAAACTGCTTCGCAGTTTGGCAGATGATGTATGTGTATAAAAGTGTAACATATTGGATTAAATAAAAATTAAATAAAAAAAAACTGCAAATTAGATCTTTGCCGTCAGGTAGATTAATAAAAAATATTGGGCACGTATTTTTTTTTTTATATGTACTTAAACAAAGTGACGACGATATAATGCGTTGAATAGTCGTGTGACGTCACGCCACTAGTAGACATTATACTGCCTTAGTGAGGTCACAAGCCCACACTCCTGAACTTTGATGCGCTTTAACTTTGTAAATTTTTATTGATTTGGTAAAGCAATACGAGTCCAATATTACTAAATAAAATTACCTATCATTTTTCTACCCAGGAAACATCCGTATTGGTAATGCTATGGAATAATTGAGGTGAATTTTATTTTACTGCGAAGGAATTAATCATAATCTTCTTCATTTCGTGTGAGTATATGGCCACCTCTGGTGTCAGTGTTAATTAAGCCGCCTCTGACTTGACTATTTCCGACTTACATTAACTATATATAGTTTCCTCACGATGTTATCCTTCAACGTTGCCTGTGATGTCCAAGTTATACTTAGAAAGTACATAATTATGGATTTGATAAAGTAACATTGGTACTTGCCCGGATTTGAACCCACCACCTCAAGCACAAGAGGCGAGAGCGAGAAGCGAGAGGCGAAGCTTTTTAATCATAATAATCAGACTATAATGTTCTCACTGCATGGACACAGACCTCCTCCCTGTGAAAGGAAGTGGGCCGTAATCCACCAAGGGGGCCCAGTGCGGATTGGTGGATATCACATATCTTCGAATTCAAGGAAGGAAATCAACCAAATTAAAGCTTTAATTTCAGTACACACGGGTTGCCTTAGCTATATATAGTTTTGAAAATTTAAAGTTTTAAATTACATTAACTTGGACGTTCGACGACATTCCAAGAGGTTACAACTAGATTAATATTTTGTTTGAAAATTCAAAAGTACCTTAATAAGGTTTAGTTGAAATAAAAATATTTTGATTTTGTTACTCAAGAGGAGCTCGTGGCTAAATAATAACAGCCGCACTTGTCGATCATCAAGGTTAAGCAACGCTTGACGAGGTCGGTCCGTGGATGGGTGACCATTTCAACATACCGAGTTTTCTCCGTGCCTCGGAAAGCACGTTAAGCCGTTGGTCCCGGCCATCATTTGAAGATCTCAGTCGTTACGGGTAGTCAGAAGCTTGAGATCTGACACCAGTCTTGCCAGGGGGTACCGTGTTACCCAGTTACTGGGTTGTGGAGGTCAGATAGGCAGTCGCTCCATGTAAAATACTGCTACTCAGCTGAATCTGGTAAGACTGGATGCCGACCCCAATATAGTTGGGAAAAGGCTAGGCAGATTGTATTTTTTTATTTTGTTACTCATATATTTTCTTCATCAAGTATATTATAAGTAAGTAAAATGCTTATGATTCTGATGATTTGGTTGCGCGTGTTAGATTTAAGGAGGAACCCCATATAAAAGTATCGATATTTACAAAGATAGCAAGTTTAGCTTGGAATGTCAAGATGGTTGCTGGTTATTTACTGTGTATCAGAGTTCCTTTGTGGAAAATAAGGGAAAAGTTTTATTAATAAAATCACAGAAAGACAAGACTAGGTATTTATTTCAATTAGGCTTGTCAATTAATTCATATTGAGGCTCAGAGAGCTTACTGCCCGTTCGC
Organism: Orthosia incerta; assembly: GCA_948252205.1. Classification (NCBI taxonomy): domain Eukaryota; kingdom Metazoa; phylum Arthropoda; class Insecta; order Lepidoptera; family Noctuidae; genus Orthosia; species Orthosia incerta. The sequence goes on along the minus strand of OX411762.1, from coordinate 12,378,029 downwards.
TAAACTAGTTCTCGTGGAGAAGAAGGACAAGAAACTCCACGGAAGCAACTATGGTTGTAAAAGTATCCATATATATCTTTTACAACCATATACATATCGTTTATCACAATAAAGGTCTAATTCTATTAAGGCCATTATATGATGAATCTTGTAATATTCCACAATGTTACATAATCAAAACAACAAGGATAAGGCAAAGAACATGACTAGCCCTTAAATCAATTTAACATCATTATAAATAAAGGCCACAACATGAAATAGAGTTTCAACACCACCATTAGCAATAATCAAGTTAAAATATCAAATAACTTACGTGAAGCTTGTGTAGTCCATATTTCACAAAATATAACAATTCAGGAAATAATATCACTATCATAATCTAACAACTGGTCTGTACTGGCTTGTAGTTCACGATAAAGTGTCAACTAACTAATTACACACTATTTATAGTAACGAGTCGAACTGTCAAATGTCCCCACCATTTTCTACATTTCTATAAACAATCTCACAATTAGGTCAATAATCAATTCTTGAGCAATGAAACCTTTTTAAAACTTATCAAGACAATTAAGGAATTGAATATCGCCTATTTAGTCATTCTTAATCAATATTCGAAAGAATATTGATACTAACTGACAGTCTTGTACTAATTGTCTCAAAGGACTTATAATATTAAAATGGCAATATAAAATCCAGGATACATCACAATGATCATTACAAATTACGTAATATTTTATTGGAATATCATCACTATGGTTTATTTGTAAGTTTAGAGTTATTTCCTGTACACACAACAATATTTACTCAGGTGGGTACTCTAACAATTGTAGGTATTTGACAACACAATAATAATTTAGGTAGGTACTTAGACATTTGTCGGTAGATGCTTAATAAATGTGACAGTTTGTATTTTGTAGCAAAACATTGTGCTTAAAAAGTGAAAGTTCATGATTAAATGACGTCACACGTACTTCCAATACTAACACGCGTATGTAATGTAAATCTGTGCTGAAATTTATTTTCAAGGATGACCAACTGATGTAAATGACAACGTAATTAAAACGAAGGTAGTTGCGTAGTGGTTAAGTATAAAACATTGTACCCAATTATACTCCATCACACTATCACACTTCACACTAATATTATAAAGGCGAAAGTCTGTAAGTGTGTTTGTTTGTTACTTCTTCACGCTCAAACGGCTGGACGGATCTGGATGAATTTTGGCACAGAGATAGATTATAGTCAGGAATAGCACATAGTATACTATTTATCCCGGAAATATGTTCATTGGGGATAAATCTCCACATTCACGGCGAAGCCGCTGACAGAAGCTAGTGTATTTATATTTGTTCACTGCAAAGGTACCTATAAAAACGACCTCAGTTATATACGACCCTTTGTGCCTATTGGCCTTGTTTGTTCTGTCTCCTGCTTGATATGGAGGGAAGTGGAAATTTATATTATTTTTTGCTACTCCTCCGTTATTCTTATCTGATTAATTTCGTTGAGGGATCCAAGACAGTTAAATTCTTTCTCCGGGACTTCGTCGAGCTTCATTGCCTCGGCGCTTTTCTGGTAGTCGCCACTGTTGATTCTGGCTTTCAGGAGTTGCAGGGGTTTGGGAATAGTGCGGTGGGATTGTCCCAAAAAAAATAATGTTACCTATATATCACCATTTCTACATAAGTGTCGCAGGTAGGTCGCACGCCACTAAGGAATTATGTCAGGTAGACAGACAACAATATCCGCCTGACTGACGTCACTAATCCCTGAGGCATGGTTCTCACTGAAGACAGATATAGCCATCCTGTCAGACTAATTGAATTAGTATCATTAAATTAAAATCACGGAATTTGGGTAAGAGGTTTTGAAATTACACATGAAACGTGATTAAAATGTCGTTGAGTCAGTGCGATTTGACACTATCACATTTGGCAGATGCCTTTGATCACCGAGAGTAGGTACTTTAGGCCCTAGATTAAGTGACAGTTGCTAACACGAGATTAAACAACTAATATACAGTTCTCGCCAAACTTCTTGGCCGCCCTGAAGTTGTATACATTGTCGGGAGCTGGCTAACCAAAACCAGATGTATCCTCCGACTGCACAGCATGATTTTCTTCTTGTTTACTACGTCTTTTTAGTTCGCTATTAAACCAGTCAAGTTTTTTAATTTTTTTAATTAAAATTTTTTATTTATTACATTTTAGTTAACTTTTATTTTTCGAATTGGTCACATTTAAACATATACGTGATATTTATTATTGAAATCACACAAGACTTAGACCTAGACTAGAGTCAAGAGCAAACCCATCTCAAATAAAAAAAAAAAAAAAAGACTTGCGCACCGCAAAGTCAATTTCAGAGCAGCCGAGAAGTTTGGCGAGTAGATACTGTACATCATTGGCCAAGCTAGCTTCTAACCCGGAGTTAGTAAGATAACCCAGGTTAGTGCAAACGGGCCTAACAGCGATAAAGATTTCATTGATAAAATATTCCAAAATGTGTGGAATTGATATGTTATGCTGAAATGGCACGAAAAAAATCCCACATATTTTGGCAAACTTTATAAATGATAGCTTGATCTCTGCGACATATGTCAAACTGACGTATACGTTATTGTAACATTATTGTTAGCCTGTCAAGCGCTATTGTTACTGTATTGATACTGACAGCTGTCGCAGAGAACAAGCTATCTTTTATGAAGTATAATAGAATCTTACTGTATCTAGAGTCCCTTGAAGTACAACAGAAGGTATTACTGAATCACCTTAAACGACTACCTACTATAAAAACTCGGAGGCCAATTCTGCTGAAAACAACGTGACTCTAAACAAAACCTTACTTAAAAAACTTATTTAAATACTTATAATTATGTCAAACCCAATCTAATAACTCAAAAATTTACCCTTCCATTCAATAGAGCCCAGAACTATCTCCACTGATTGTTTTATATCACTAAAGTCTTTCCAATACATTTGTTCCCAAATGAACAATAGGACATTTTCCCCTTCTCAAGGGTACACGGAAAATTGACACGTTTTTCTCCAATTCGGGACACTAATAGAAAATTGGGGTAGACCCAACTGTAGGCGAGCGAGGCTCGGGTCTTTATGGACAATTTAGTCACAAAACTTGCAAGTTGTAAGCGTCGAATAATGAACGCGCTTACCCTATTTTGTATGGGTATTTGGGCTTTGATAAAGGAATATTGATTTTTGAATGGGTTATTTGGGGCTCTTGTTATTTAGTTTTAATGGTTTTCAGCTATATAATTTAAAGGAAATGTCCTGGATTTCGGTTTCGTTGATTTTTAAACCCGACGACAAAAGACGGGTGTTATAAGTTTTAAGAGTGTGTCTGTGTATTTGTGTGTTTGCGTATTTGTGTATCTGTCTGTGGCATCATACCTCCTAAACGGATTGACCGATTTTTATTTAGGTTTTTTGATTGAAAGATGACTTTCTCGAGAGTGTTTTTAGCAATGTTTGATTAAAATCGGTTTAGCCGTTCAAATGTTATGGGATGTTTTACTGTATGAATTGGATTAAATGTTATAAATAGATGTTTCGATGGATTTTCGATTGAAGCGTGTTTACTACTAGATAAATTATGTAGTTTAAAAAGCATTCAATAAAAATTAAATTAATATTTTTTTAATTTAATGAACTTTTTAGAAGTAATTTGTATCAGGGGTTTCTTAAATTTTAATTTGTATTGTTTATTGTGTACCAAGTGATATCCCCTACTACTTGGTACACATGTAGGTAAAATGTTTGATATCCATAATATTGTAAGTCGTTTTGAAAGAGTCTTCCTCTTTACTCGAATCGCTCAACATAACAAGGAAAAATGTCGTAAATCGTGGTTTGACAATAAATAATAAACTATAAATAACTAACAATTTGTTTAAGAGAGGCAGAACCAAGGTTGAGTCGAGTTGAAGAAATGTCTTAGAATATTTTTTCAAAACTTTTAATGTCACTAAAACAAAGCTTAATATACCCTTAAGTTGGTTTAAGGAAAATTAAAAAGTCTTAGAAAAATATTATTATTTTGATTTTTTTTTTAATAAAAATACAGCATCAATATTTCACGGTGTGACGTAATCCGGGCCGGCCAGTTACTTTACGTTTGAAATGCGAACAAAATGACAAGTGACATGCAGACCGCTTGCGACCCTTTGTGGGTTTATAGCCACGAGGATAGCAATTGCCATGTATAAATGTTCTATACATAAGGAAAGCTACAAAGGTAAATTCTTTATTTATAATTTGTTTGGATTCTTTAGATTAAATAAAATGATTTAAGTGTTCCATTTTATTTAAATGATGTAGTGTGAGAATACTTATATGTATAGTCGGAAAAAGGCTAGGCAGATGATGATGATGATGATGTAGTGTGAGAATATTATCTAGAATCATGAATAATTTAATTGTAACTTCCTTTGCTGTTAAATATTATCTATTAACTTGCTTTTTCTTGCTTTACTCCCGTGGAGTATCTCAAAGAAACAGTGCATTTTCCAGGATACAAATGGGGCTCGGCGATAGTATAGATTTCAATTATGTAGTCACAGAATTTTTACACACACCGAACTGAACAACACCAACACACAACCGCGAGTTTACAATAACAAGCCGAATCCTATCTGTATGTTATCCAAATGGGAATGGCCTGTAATATCCCCATTTAGCGCTGAACTGACAATCCGCTAATGCCTAATGCAACGTTATCTGTTTATCCCATACGTTTTGCTGTATACCTACCGAATATTAAGCTGCAATACACACTCTAAATTGATTACTCGCAGGACTACTAGGTATTTATTGTTGCACAGGTGAATCATTTTATGGTCATTCAACTCAAACTGCCAGAGTCTGTGTTCCCCGGTAGCTACAAGTGCTACAAGCTAGGGGTCTTTAAGGCGCCGATTCCCTTGAGTAGCTGATTTTAAAATGAGAATCACGTCTAAATGGCTAGTCGTAATTTTTTAAAAAAATATATGTTACATAAGACTATTTTCTTAATAATTTGATCTGAACAAATTTTGAGTTTTATTCGTATAACATAGTGTAATTAATTTGTAAAGTTATGTCTAAAACGGACAAAAACACGACAATCACACCAAAACCGCTGGGCGTATTTTAATGAAATTGACACCATCTCAAAGACAATTTAATTATCTACATTTTGATCTGAGCCTTTTTTTTTAAAGTCATAGAATAATAAGGAAAGTACAAAAACCTACTAAATTTCGGGTCGCGCGGGTGTGAAACGAGTGCGCGTTTTGTTCCCTCAAGGTCGTTGGCGTTAGTCGTCATCTTAAGTAAAGAGTCAGTAGGTTACTTCTAGGCAAGCGTGCTTCACCGTCGACCACCGTCACTTACCATTGGTGAGATAATGGTCAAGCGCGAATCGATAATAAGAAGTAAGCCATATGAAATTTGTTGGGTGTATTGCCAAAAGATTCCTCAGGAGGATCTAGATAAATTGACATTCTTACAGTTATAATGATTGTCAAAGAGGACAAAATAAATGTTATTGACTTGCGATACCGAAATGTCATAATCATTATCGCTTATAGCAAATACTGTATATATAGTTTGGTGGTGTAAGGCAGTTAACTAATGGCTTTCAAGGACTGGAAGAAGTGTTGATGGTCCAACGGCAAGATGGGCATGATTGGACGACATTGTTAGCATCGCAGGTAGAACATGAAAAAGACCCCTTCAACTGTCGCGACGCCTTTTAAGGTGTCTGTATTGTTGTGCAGGTGTTTAAGATTGGTTCACGAAAAGAAAGGCCTTTGTTTAGCAGGGAGCGAAGTCATGCATATATTATGATGATGATGATGAAAATACCTATAAATTACGACCGTTTTGTTCACAAAACAAACTCAGACAAAATGAAACAACATTGGAATCCATAAAACAAAGGATATACAAATGGCACAGCCAATAAATTCAAAACAACAACGTATATAAGCGAAAAAATCGGGCATGCGGGCCTGTGGTCGGTTTTCTGGGCAATTTGGCGGGCAGTGACGTCACTACGTCGGCGCTCGGATTAGCCGCGGTCGACTGTTCGCCGCATTACGCTGTATTGGATAAACGAAACGGTTGTAAGCTTTTAATGTAGTTCCGATGATGTCATAGGGATTTATTCTTCTAGGTTAAAGACCGCCTTTACTAATTGAGTAGGTGCCTATTTGCTTCACCCCAGGAATGTGTCTTAATAGGCGTTGCACAGAGGAGGATCCGGAGTGGTCTTCAAAGAGGTCACAGGTTACGTGCTAAGAGTGATCACGAGGGTGGTTTTAGTGAAGTAAAAACCCACACTACGGTTTTTTATTCCCAAAAAATCCAGGCGTCTTTTGAACAAAAAAAGCCTGTTCTGTAAAAATACTTTTCTCAAAAATGGTATGTCATGTTCTCATGACATCTCTAAAAAGTATCCAGAAAGTGAACTCTACCGGTGAGTTATTCACAACTGTCCCGTAAGAAGCGAAATTTTAAATTTGGAATCTCCTACTGTCCAGTAAGTAAGTATGTAATTTACTTACTGGACAGTAGTAGGGATGGGTCCGATGTATCAAAACGTAACTTATATCGGCTATGTGTTAGATATTATATCATATCGATATCTTTATCGAAATAACCGATATTACAAAAACTGTATCTAATTAAAACCCTACTAGCTTGCGAGAACGAATAAGTCAAAACTTAAGCCGTAACAATGCGAAAATGTACGACAAACGAACAAAACGCAAACTTCACAAACGATAGGAACCATATGCGCTACCTCTCTTTCTAAGTATTATTTCGCGTTCGTTGTTAGTTTGCTCATTTAAGTAACATTTTAACTTTTACAAACTGTACTAATGATATCGATATCTGAAAACCGTTATCCATATCGATATGAAAAATGTATATCGGTTACATAACCGTTTGCCGAAAAAACCGAAAACGCCCGTAGGTCATCCTTTTTAGATCTGCTTAGAAAAAAAACATAGTACCAGACACAGATTAGAGTTTAGCCATAGTATTATATTATCTGTGGCCATTATAACATGGTTATAAGAGGGAGGCTTCAAATATGTATCTATCTCTCTTTTTGGTATGACATTTTATGAGATAGATATATTTTTGAGTCCGTTAATCAAGACGTACAACAAACAAACATAAATGCCCCCGGTAAATCGATTACAACATCTATCAGTAATTGCCCGAATATGAATGTAACCTTCAATATGAATTAAACGAATTTGTTGTTAAACTTTCTTTCATTTTTGAGAAAAGCATTATACAAGCTTCAACCAGTAATAAAGCCATCCTGGCCTCGTATATAACCGGACCTCACCTGCGGTTCGGTCTGGTTAACTCATACTTGGCCAGGAAGGCTTACTTACTGGATTCTGCAGTAATGTACTATTTCGCAAAAATGGTATGTCATGTTGTCATAACATCTCTAAAAAGTATCCAGAAAGTGAACTCTACCGGAGACTTATTCACAACTGTCCAGTAAAAAGCGAGATTTTAAATTTGGAATCTCCTACTGTCCAGTAAGTAAGTATGTAATTTACTTAAGTTACTTAACTTTAGTTACGTTTTGATATATCGGACCAATCCCTACTACTGTCCAAGTAGCAAAACAAAACAAAACGATATATCAAAACGTAACTTATATCGGCTATGTGTTTGATATCATATAATTTCGATATATATATCAAAATAACCGATATTACAAAAACTGTATCTAATAAAAACCTTACTAGCGTGCGAAAACGAATAAGTCAAAACTAAAAAACCCTAACAATGCGAAAACGTACGAACTACGAACAAAACGCAAACTTCACAAACGATAGGAACCATATGCGCTACCTGTCTTTTTAAGTATTATTTCGCGTTCGTTGTTAGTTTGCTCATCCAAATAACATTTTAACTTATGCAAACTGTACAAAATGATATCGATATCTGAAAACCGTTTTCGATATCGATATGAAATCTGTATGTCGGTTGCAGAGAACAGTGGTGGCCCAGTGGTATCGGCCGCGACTTACAAGTTGTAGGTCGTCGCAGGCAGGCGCTTTACTTTGTGTAAATTATTTCATCACCACTGCTCTCAAAACGGTGAAGGAAAACATCGTGAGGAAACCGGTATGTCCAAGAACCAAAAATTCGAAGACATGTGACATCTACCAACCCGCACTGGGCCCGCGTGGTGGATTACGGCCCATTCGCTCTCACAGTGGCGGAGGCCTGTGTCCCAGCAGTGGGAACATTAATAGGCTGATGATGATGATGATGATGTCGGTTGAATAACCGTTTGTGCAAAAAACCGAAAACACCCATCTCTAGACAGTAAGTAGGTCTCTTCAGATCTGCTTAGAAAAAAAAACATAGTACCAGCCAGACACATATTAGAGTTTAGCCATTATAACATGGTTATAGGAGGGAGGCTCCAAATATATATCTATCTCTCTTTTTGGTATGACATTTTATGAGATAGATATATTTTTGAGTCCGTTAATCAAGACGTACAACTAACAAATATAAATGCCCCCGCTAAATCGATCACAATATCTATCAGTAAATGTCCTAATATGAATGTAACCTTCAATATTAATTAAACGAATTTGTTGTTAAACTTTCTTTCATTTATGAGAAAAACATTATACAAGCCTCAACCAGTAAGAAAGCCATCCTGGCCTCGTATATAACCGGACCTCACCTGCGGTTCGGTCCGGTTAACTCATACTTGGCCAGGAAGGCCTACTTACTGGATTCTGCAGTAATGTACTATTACAGAGTATTTTTTTTTGCCTTGTTCTAATGTTTGTTGCTAGCTGTAATGTATAGTTTAAACAACAATGTACGAAAAAAAAAGAGGACACAATTTTTTCTCAAATTTGGACTTTTCATCATAAATCATAATGTTATTAATTTGACCACATATGTAACCACTTCAGGGGGGTGACCATAAGCTCTTACAGTAAGGTTATTTTGAGTGTGTGTAAGGGACAGAAGTATATGACTTGTATACATCTGTCACTTACGCGATCTCAAAATAACCTTACTCTAAGAGCTTATGGTCACCCCGCTGATGTACTCTTTAATTACAGTCCTGATTAAGTAAATCATATCTATTGAATTTAATTAATATACTAAATGAAATTATAACCGAAGTTAAAAACGCATGTTACTTCTTATTTCGCTAGCTCTCTTGAGCTATGAATATGAAAATTTATGGATGGACAGGGAAGCCAAAGATAAGATGGATGGTTTGTGTGAGGAGTGATATGAAAGAAAGGAAGTCAGTGATAGCGTGACGGGGGATAGAAGAAGAAGGTATGGAAGAAGAAAACTTGGGCAGGGATGAAAACTTGGAGATGAGGATGGAGCTACAAATATCTTTGATATTGCGATGAGGTCAGTAATTGAGAAAGTGTGCATATTATTGTGCTCTATAATGCAGTACTTATATGTATAACAGATAAATATTGTAGCAAACAGCAGAACATACTGTGTGGGAAAAAAAAAACAGGCTATGCGGTGAAATAGCGAGGATAAGCGTCGATAAGCAATCAGTTTTAATAGAGTATATATTTGTACAACTTTCATTTGGATGTCTACGTGTATTTATTTTGGTTTTAATTTTAGTTAAAAGTAGCCTTTCGTTGAAAAAAGGTGAAGCTAATGGTTGGTGGTCAAGTTTTTAGGATAAAAATTAGGTAACACAAAATGCATGTGACAAATTCATCGAACGCGAGTTTGCTGCTGTAATTGATTGAATGTTTTTTTTTAACAGCCAACTGAAACTTTTGGAGTTTTAATGAAGCGAGACTCGTATCAATTTGCGCTAGACTATAAGTAGTACACCGCAGGATGGAACTTCCTATTCCGTACTATTAAGCCAAAATCAATATGAAATAGTACAATCTTTAATTTCAAAAAGATGGCTATTGAATCTTTAGAATAGCCATTTTATACCCACTATATAAAAATACGTACAAGTACTTCTTAATTTCCTTTAATCCAATCGCCAACATCAAATCTAATGCACGCATTCAATTTATCTATAAACCATTATTTCGCTGACATTGATGTTGGTTACTCGTTACCAAGTCTTTAATTTTATTATGTCGCACTTATATTGTAATGTGTAACTGTTATATGTTCCAATAAAAATAACATAAAAATGTTTTTAAAAGTAAATAGTTAATGTTGAAATTCAAAATCATCTGTCGCTTGAAACGGAGATTTTAGTTACAAAAACGCCTGTACCAAATTCTTTTTAAATGTTTACAGCGATTTAAATTAGCTCATTTATTGTACTGCTTGGATAGTTATGAAAACATATTACTAACCATATTTTACAAACAAAAATAAGCATTTGGAAAGATAAGTAGATATTTGGACAACTACAAAATTGCGTGGGATGAAAACAATCAAAATAAAATACATTCATTTGGCCTAAGTGCTAAATCACGCCATTTGATGTTAGCTATTAGTCAGAGACCAGCAAATTTTGCTCTTCAACAAAAATATGCCATTAGATATAATTTTACAAGTTGATTTCAGAAGATGGTGAATATCAACCGATTTTGTTAACGTGTGTAGACACACACAAAAATCAAAAGCATTTTTACGACGAAGTTCTGTGAGGCTGCAACGTAATTTTAAATCGGATTTCATCGTGTTTTCTGATAATTATTTTATGGGTGAAAGTATATAGGTAGGTTTACTAATGATAAGAATAAAATAGATTGACATAATTTATATAGGCATAATGATCACTACGCATAATATCATTAGGCATAAATGTTTTGCCATAATGTATATTGCCATAAATACTGTTGGCATAATAATATTAATAATAATGAAAGATGATTTTATAAAGCATAATGTTATAAACGCATATATTTACACATTTTTGGAATAAAACAAACATGTTCACGGCCCATGGGCCACCCCGCCGCTTAACCTAAGCTAAACTTTTTTGCCGGGGAGGAAAATCCCCATTGGATCTCCTCCACCCTGAGAAGGGTGGAAGGATCTGTCAATCTCACTCCTACTTACTAAAAACCACCCCGGTGTTCCATCTCACACCTACGCTGGGGGTCGCGGGTACGTAGCAAGCAGTGGTATTGCTGCGGTCCCGGCCACAAGGCGGCCCAGTGCTCTGCGGCGCCAAACTGCAGCCTCTGTACAGGGAGGCCAGCTGGGCACAAGCGGGTGGAAAGGCCTGTGGCGCACCCGCGCATCTGAAGAGGAGAAGGAGGGCTTAGGTTGTCGGTGGCTGTTTTCTCCTCTGCCTGACTGTTCTTCGACCGACACCCGGCCTAGGAATGGTGCGGCGGGATTGGATTGCGAATAATGGCGCTCTCTCTACCATTTCCTCCAGGGCAATATCAATCTAACCTAACATTCAACATAAAACTATGACGAATAAATACTATTCCTTAAAAATTCATGCTACTCCAAAATATGCCAAAACAAATTAGACGAAATGACAGTTAACCTTTATTTTTTTATATTTAGTAGGCTTGCGCTTGACCACACACGGTAAGACACGCTTGCCTAGAAATAACCTATTCACTCTTGACTTAAATACTAAATCTACTTAATTGTAGCTGTCGGGAAACAGACTCCGGCAGGGAATTCCACTCCTTAGCTGTACGCATAATAAAAGTGTTTCCAAAATGTTTTGTCCGTGTGAGTGAGATGTCCACCATGTGGCGAAGGCGCATCGCCGTACATCTGGTAGTCCAATGATGAAACGGGCTGGGTGGAATTAGATCGTGCAATTCCAACGCACACTCCCCGAAATGTAACAGATAAAAAACTGACAAGCTGGCAATTCGGCGACGGTGTTCAAGGACTTTGACTTGACAAGCTTTGACTTGACCAGTGCCTCATCACCGATGAGCCTCTTGGCCCGCTTTTCGATCGACTCCAGTGCGTCTAGTTGGTAATAGGCAGATCCATCCCAGTGATGAGAACAGTACTCCATGCTTGATCAAATTGCGCTTGATACAAATTAAGGAGCTGTTCCGGCGTGAAGTACCTTTTTACTTTTGTAAGGATCCCCAACTTTTTGGCAGCCAACTGTGCCTTTGCCTCAATGTAAGGGCCAAAATTGAGATTCGATGGCAACGTAACGCCAAAAAGCGTTATTGGCACGCTCACATCTCGGAAAGTTGGAGCCGGATGAAATTGGCTCTTTTTGGCGGAAAAAGATACGCCTGGTTAGGTAGCAGCATTAAACTTGACCAGATTGACATCGCCCCATTCGGAGACTGCCTGCAAGGACAGGTTTAAACGCTCCACCATGGCCTCACGGAGAGACCGGATCTGCTAATGCTAATCTTTTAATATAATAATAATAATAAAATATGTTTATTTCTCACCACAATATTACACAATACATCATTTAGAATGTTTTAACAAGCTTATTACTATTGTGGGAGACTGGTGCCTAAGCTAGGCTGCAAGCCTGTAATTCAGAACACCAGGACTCCACCCTTAATACAATCTTTATCTCGATGCATTATTTTTAGGTAGGTGAACACGAACATAATAGCTATTGACAAGTTTTTGTTAGTATGTGTGTATGTTTTGTATGAGAGTGTGTGGTGGTGAGTGTGTGTGATGGTGCGTGTGTGCGTGTAAGTTTTGTTACATTAGTGGTATTACACTAAAGTAGCAAGTAGTTTTTTAGTGTCGTCATAATTAAATTCTTGTAGGAATGAAGTTATTTTCTTTTTACAATTGTTCGTAGTAAGATTAACTATCGGTAGCATACTATTAATTTTATTGTAAAGAAAACCACCTAGATGGCAAAAGAAACGCTTTGAGAATTGGGTTGAAAGTCGAATGTCTGGGCGATCTACGGGGTTGTATCGTCTCTTACCTTGTGAAGTCGAAGGGTGATATTTTAGCATATAATGTTGTTTTAAAATTATGCTTTTAATGAAAAGTTGACGCACTGTCATAACTTTGGCTTCTATATACAAGAGCTCTGTGGGGTAACGGTAAGGTAGAAACGAAGACACCTTCAGTATGTCTCTTTGGCTTCTCTCCAGGACAAGGAGTGTAGACTTCGGAGCTCCACCCCATACATTGATACAGTAGGTTAACAATGATTGAGCGAGGGTAAAGTATACTGATTTTTTTAGCTTCGCATCTGCCACCTCCCTCAGAGTTTTAAAGATGTATATCATTTTACGTAACCTAGTGTTAAGTGCATCAATGTGATCCCGAAATCTAAGGGTGTCATCTATTAATATTCCCAGGTATTTAACAAGTTGAGTGCTTCGAAGATGCGGACAGTTACATGCATTTTTTCATGTGGTGTTGTGCAAGTGTGTCCTATGATTGCATAAGGTGTTTCTGATGAGGGAGCGTTATTATTGTTTTTTAGAGTGAATGTTATATAATTAGTTTTGTCAGCATTTAGTGTTAGTTTGTTGTTTCGTAACCACTCTGTCACAGTATTGAAGTCCAACTGAGCGTGTGAAAAGACCTCACCACACGTGTCAGCATTGATGAGTAGGGCGGTGTCGTCAGCAAATGTTATAATCCTCCCTTTTGGGGAGAGCGAGCATACCCAGGTCGTTGATATATATGAGGAAGAGAGTAGGGCCAAGTACGCTAACCTGGGGCACACCGTATGAGACTGTTGGTTCCTCTCTAATGATCTCATTTATTGCAACGCACTGAGTACGCTCACTCAAGTAGTCCTTAAACAAATCCAGCTGGACCCCTCTGATTCCCATACTCTCCATTTTTCGAATAAAGATGGGCACAGAAACCGTGTCAAATGCCTTAGCCAGGTCTAGGAATATGCCTAATACCTCTCTTCCTACTGTCCAAATTAGTGACGCTATAGTTGGTAAGATCATGTACTGCATCAGACGTGGATTTACCGGACCTAAAGCCATACTGTGTTGGAGAAAGTCGATTTTGTTTCTCAAGATAGTCTTTTAGTCTGTTATTCATCACCCGCTCGAGTACCTTAGACAAAGCTGGCAGCAATGCAATAGGCCTATAATTATTGACACGGCTTCTGTCCCCACTCTTAAAGATCGGGCGTATGATAGATCTTTTAAAAACTTTGGGGAACTTGCCTGATGAGAGAGTTAGGTTACAAATGTAAGTCAGAGGTGGAACGATTAACCTTTTATTTTTAAGATATTCTTAATATACGTTTTATTCCTAAGATTCTTAAAAAGGCCTCTGGAGATTTTATCCCATCCCACCGCACAGTCATTACGAAGAGACGTTAATAACCTTTCAACTTCATCTTCATTTGTTGGTAGTAGAACCATCGATTGCGAGCTATTAATTGCAAAGGAAATTGAAGAATCCATTGGACCCACAATCTTTTCCGCAAGATTTTTTACCAATATCAGCAAAAATGTTATTAACTGCGTTTACTGATAGTTCAGGAGTCGATGACAACCTTAGTAAGTCAGACGGTGTTTCTTTCTTGTTGGTTCTATGCGTTAAGTTGTTTATTGCTGTCCAGAGTAGCTTAGAATTTGTTCCTGCCCTAGCTATTTCATTTTTTTCATAATATTTTTTTATTTTCTTTAGCAATTTGTTACAGAAGTTTCTATATCTATTAAAGGTAGTTTTAAGGTCGTGATTTTCTGGTGTCTTTTTTAATTTTTTATGTAAATTGTCTCTGTGTCTGACACAACGAAGAAGGCCTGGCGTTATCCGTGCCTTAACGATTTTTTTACGGTTTGGGACTTGTGACAGTTTGTGGGTTAGTTTCTACAATTTTCTTTAGTTGATTTACCATACTCTCAGCTGCAACATTTGGATCTTGTGTGTTATATACATCGCTGAAGTTTACTTGGTTGATATCATCATCTAACTGCTCGTGGTTGATCTGGATCTATGTTTTTTTTTTTACAACCGTTTTAATATTTTTATTTGCGAGGAACAATATTACCGTTTCGTGATCAGTTAGTGCCGAATGAGCTACAAGTGTTGAAGCAGGCCGCTGAGTTTTTAAGGCGATGTGGTCTAGACAGGCATGTTGGCGTGTAGGCAATGTGTGAGTAGGCAGAAGACCGTGTGAGGCTAATAAGTTTAAATAAATATGTTTTTTTTTAAATCTAGGCTTTGATCGTGGATATTAATGTTAATATCTCCACTAATTAGTATATTTTCATAGCGTGAAATATTTGTTAACGTAATGTTTAATGAGTTAAGAAAATTTGTGATGTCTTTGTAGCCTGGCGGTCGTTAAATTGCTAGTAGAACAGTGTTTTGATCAATTGTTATTTGTAAACAGTTTGCATTTAGGAATTATGGCTCTTCAACGGTAACCTTAAGTTCTTTCCTAACATAGACCGTTACACCCTCATTTTGGCTGAGATTGTTAACAGTGTTAAAACAATCGTAACCATCTATGGTAGGTAAATTATGAGTGTTAGGAAGCCAGCATTCGGTTAGTGTTATTACATCCCAATCAATTTTTGTTCTACCTAATAATGTGTGGAAGCCTGAAATATTTTTTGTTATACTCGTACTACGGACATTTTGATTTATAATTTTTAGTGATACATTTGGCTTAATATTAGGCGGAATACAACTGTCACGATTACAGACCGAAGAATCCGACCCAAATATCAGATCTATATTTTGTATGTTAACTACTAAGTTATCGAATTTTATATTATAAGACTATTTTGCACATTTTAACGGAGCTAGTAGTTTTTTTTAAACTGTATGTATTTGTTTTAGTCGTTGGTGGTATTTGCAATGAGTGGTATAGTGTATGAATACCCGAAATATGAGCATAAATAATTGTTAGCGAGTGTGTGTGAAATGTAAGGAACAGCTTTTGTTTAGAGTAGTAGTAGTGAGATGTAATGTGTAATGTTAGTATTGTAAATTAAATGAATGTTGTATGTAAGAATGTAGGATAACTGTAAGTTTGATGAGCATAAATCTGTGAATGTGTACATAGAGGCAGGTTAGTATTAGTTTTTGACATAGTTATAGCATATCTTAACAGGTAGGAAAAAGAGTTTATAAAAAAATCAGTAAAAATCTTTTAGAAATCAGAAATCATTTATTTTGCAATGAATATGGGTACAAAAATAAGATGTAAGAATAATAAAAACAGTTCCAACACACTCTACCTTACGGCATGCAAACGTAAAACATATTTATATCTACTCAATTATACAACCAAATAAATAATAAAAATAACAAAAATAGTACAGTTATGTGGATCTACAACTTTCCTACATAAACTAAACATCAAAAACAACAATCTTAACTCTATGTTTTACAATATGCATTATGCCTAAGTATTATTATACCACAGTATTATTATGCTAATAAAAGTTATGCGAAAACATTATGCCAATCAATATTATGCCGTAAAATTTAATGCCAAGAGGAGGATTCCCTTATAGATATACCTACTACGGGGAAATGGTAAAAGCGAGGTTTCAGCAGGTAGGTAGGTTTCTGGCTACCTGCAGTAACCTCGCAGACCCCACGTCGGTACTAAAAGGTATTTTTTACAGTGATTGACCGTATTATATTTTTGCTTTGCTCTGATCATAAACTACCTAAATATTTTGTGAAGATGCGAGAACAACGTAAATTACGTCATACATCTACTTTATTCCCCATACCAATGCCATTCAATTATTCCCTGCCGTTCCGGGATTCCTCAAGCAATACACGTTCGAATGTGAAACCCTTCGGATCGAATATCTTCTGTAGTATGGTGTGGAGAGATCTTGGATACAGAACATGGAAGCAACTAGAGATGGCAGTACTCATAAAATTATTTCAGGCCCCCCTGACAGAATTTTAGGTACATTCAAAGCCGTCAGTTTTAATTTGTCATTTGTGTTATAGTGTCAGAGGGGTTCGTGGCTAATTATAATAATAGCCACTTGGAGCGATCTTCAGGTTTAATAAATGCTTGCCGAGGTCAGTTCGTGGCTGTGTGACTACTTCTCGTCTATCGAGAACCCTCCATGGAAAGCACGTTAAAGATTTGGTTCCGAATGTCATTTGTATATCTATAAAAAGTCATACGGGTAGTCAAGACCCTGAAAATCTGACAATCAGGTTTCCCAAGAAGAATCTTGTTTTCCAGTACTGGCTTTTGGAGGTCAGAGCTCCATGTACAATACTTACAAACTTTTTACTTATTTATTCAGCTGCATCCACTTAGACTAGAAGCCAACCTCAACAAAGTTGGGTATAGACTAAACAGATTGATTGTATCGTAATATGAGTAATCAATAACGCCCACTGATATGCTTGGTTTGAAGAAATCTGTTGACAATGCCGCCTCAAGCCGAGGCTTCTCCGTGCTCTGTGGTACTACTGAAGGCATCGACAGTTTAACACGTACCGACGAAATAGCTCACGTGTTTATCTGTTACTACTGTTTCCTAGAATCTTTGGGGCTGGTGCAAGCTAAAAGAATCAAAAGTGAAACTCTCTGAACGGAAGGGTAGGATTTTGGATAATTATAATATATCTATTTAGAGTAGGATAGGGTGCTAAGCTCGAAGCCAAATTCGGGCTGACTAGATTGCCATTGACACGCTAAAAAGAAGAAGGATGTAACTTCAAAAATGACTGTTAAGCCTAGAAATACTGTATGACAAAAGAAGATATGTACCCTTATTAAATTGGGAGGAGGAAAAGGACGATATTAAAATGTGTCTTGAATTTTAAAGGAAACTAGTTATACCCTGCGGCTTCGCTCCCGTCAACACACCTATCCTATTTATCTACCTACCTACCATACACACGTACCCTACTTTTTGTTTTATTTTGCTTTTAAACATTCCCTGTATTCGGGCTAACAAAACAAAAAATAATTATTCAAATCGGTCAAGTCGTTTATGAGTTTTAGCGAGTCTAACGAACAGAAATAGATTTTTAGGGTTCCGAAGTCAACAAGGAACCATTATAGTTTCGCTATGTCCGTCTGTCCATCCGCAGCTTAGCTCAGAGACTCTTAGTACTAGAAAACTATAATTTAGCATGGATATACATCTATATAATTCCAAGATCCGTTTGCGGAAAATTAAGCTTTAAATTGAAAATTTTTGTTTGAGTCATGTGTGGAAATAAAAAGTAAAATAGTTGATTTTGGCTATGTGAAAAAATTCAAGGCATTAGTATATATAATGAAATTAAAAGGAAAACTATCACAGCTAAATAGGCTTTACAAGTTTACGAGTAATAGTTGACCAACTTATAAAATGTACTTTAAAACAGAAAAAAAAAATTGTACAAATGCCATTGACAAAATACTCAAATGACGTTGTTAGCTGTGTAAAACAGATAGAAAATATAAGTTCATGAACCATGTAAAAATTTACAAAGATAAAATCATACTATCCTAAATAATAATAATTTCGAATAACGCATTGAAGTTGCCGGAGTCGTTGGCAGTACGGGTCCGTACGGCGCCTGCGCGCGGGAGAGTCTATTTTGTGTTAGTGTATTTATTTTTATTTTTATTATCTATAGGTTTGCGCTTGACCACTATCTCACCTGATGGTAAGCGTTGATGTGGTCGACGGTGAAGCACGCTTACCTAGAAAAAACCCATTCACTCTTGGCTTAAAGACCCCTAGATTGTAGCTATCAGGAAACACAGACTCGGGCAAGGAATTCCACTCCTTAGCTGTACGCATTATAAAAGTGTCCCCAATTTTATAATGCGTACAATAATTTGTGCGTATGGGTGGGATATCCACCATTTACCGATGACGCATCGCCGTACGTCTGGTAGTCCGATGATGGAACGGGCTGGGCGGAATTAAATCATGCAATTCCATCGCACACTCCCCGAAATGTAACCGACAAAAAACCGACAAGCTGGCAACTCGGCGACGATGTTCAAGGCTCTTGAGCTTTGACTTGACCAGTGCCTCATTGCCGATGAGTTTCTTGGCCCGCTTTTCAATCGACTCTATTGCATCAAGCTGGTATTTAGCAGATCCGTCCCAGAGATGAGAACAGTACTCCATGCATGATCGAACTTGTGCTTGATACGAGTTGAGCAGCTGTTCTGGCGTGAAGTACCTTCTCTCCTTCGCAAGGATCCCCAACTTTTTGGCAGCCAGCTGAGCCTTTGCCTCAATGTATGGCCCAAAATTGAGAGTCGATGTCAACGTAACGCTAAATCAAAAAATCTAATATACTATCATATAAACTAAAAAAAGATGTAACTAACTGTTCAATTTTTAAACATTCATCTTCCTTTAGGCTTGGTCTCAATTGTTCTAACCTTTCCAAACCAGAGTTAAAAAGACTTACTAAATTTTTTGCTTCTTTAATTTTCCTCAATATAATTTCACCCTGTCGCCTACTTGGCCCTATTTTCACTAAATACGTTCTTATTTTGTTAAGCTCATTATTTAAGTGGAATAAATGTTCATACATTACAGTTAATTACAGCGAAGAGTAGGATTATTGGAATTACCGTTGATAGACACTTATGCACACATTGCACACACACACGAATTCACTTGTACGCACTAGCACTCGTATGATGTAATTCGTAGATACCCAGCAATATCTACTTTTCCGGAATGTCCTTGTTTGTGTCGCTTGATCGATACTTGCACCCCTCACATGCAACTTGAAGATCTCGGCTATTTCTGGCTCGATTTGATGATCGCCGCAAAATGTGTCGCGTCAATTGTTCCCTCATCCAAGACTGATGGCACCTTTTGTACAGCCTATACAAAATGTAGGCAACTCCAAGAAACAACAGCGTACATAATGACCATAAGCACTATGCTTATTGTGGATAGATGTAATTTGAACTCCTCCACCGTGGCTGAATTTTGGCTTCCGAAGGCACTGTTTTGGTTTAAAAAAACCTCTTCATTCTGCACTTTTGATTGACACATGATATTATGATATTATTTTCAATAGATTTTCAAATTGATGGCCCTCACTCTGAGAGCGATTTATAGTTAATGCGCACATGATTAACTAATGTCCACAACTGTCACGGTCGCCATATGAGGACGGGACTTTAAGGGAAATGAAATATCTCAAACGCTGAGTAAATTTGGTGCATTGATACATCTTATATGCACTCACACAAGCATAATATAGTGTACTTACATACTACGTCACAAGCTGTCTCGACCCAACTCCTGTAGTGGCTATACCGAGCATCGTACCGGAACACGGCTAGGCCGCTTGGTGGTACGCCTTTGCCCGGTGGTTGGTCGCAAGCCTTCGGCCGAAGTCTACCACCAGATGTCACCTGATTTGTACCACCCGGGGACCACGGTAGGGAATCAAAGGGTACACTCCTACGGACGAGGGTGACTCGGCCCCCACAGGGTCACGGTATAGAACTATTTTCGACGTTTTGTAATCTAAAGTCAAACTAGATTCGATTACCAAATAAATTCCGCTACCCGACCATAGATGGCGGTATTCCAGTGGTCGCAATTATAAACTTAATAGCGTTTGTCGTTTTTTCAGTTTTAAAGAGAAAGAAACAAGGATATATGGATAACTTGCACGCTGCGTGCGAGGATCCATGAACGAACCATACCATTCCTCGTGGCTCTAACACGCGCTCGTTTCGGGACCTTTCCCAATTGACGTCCTTCATATAGATTATTTTTTGCAGCTTATTTACGTTGGTTGTTTGTTCCCATCATTAAATAATTTGATTTTACTTTTTGGTAGGTGATTAGTTTGTTTGAAAGTAGTAATACTAAAATATTTGTTTCCAGTTTGTAAATATTTGGAGATTTTAACGAAGACTATCTTTGTAACGCAATACTGCAGTATTCAAATTATTAATGAAGTTATAAATTATTAATGAAGTTATAATTTATTACAAACGCTTGCCTCTACCCGCGGTGGTACTCAAATAGATAAAATTTTTTCTAACTTCACTTGTGAAGTTGGATTTTATAACTCCTTCTTCAGTTGCCATCGTTCTATGTGGGCCCGTTTTTAGACGTTGCGAGCCGCTGAAACCGTTTTAATGTCCATGTAACAACAAAAAACCTTCTTCATAGTCCACATTATTATGCAACTAAGGAACCCTATTAATGCGCGTGGCCCGACACGCACTTGACCGGTTTTTTATTTATATAGATTACCCTAGAGGGTAATACAAAAGTATATGAGATAGTTGCTTTGTTCTAGATTCACTTGGATATCAACAATGTTGGACTTTTAGACTTGGTGGAGTGTTCAGACTGAAACTAAACTTAAAGAAAAAAAACCGGCCAAGTGCGAGTCTAACTCGCGCACGAAGGGTTCCGTACCAATATCGCAACAAACGGCAAACAAATCACGTTTGTTGTATGGGACTTAAATATTTATTTAATTCTGTTTTTAGTATATTTTGTTATAGCGGCAACAGAAATAAATATTCTGTGAAAATTTCAACTGTCTAGCTATCACGGTTCATGAGATACAGCCTGTTGAAAGACCGCGGAGTCTTAGTAATAGGGTCCCGTATTTACCCTTTGGGTACGGAACCCTAAAAAAATGTAAGCGATAGTTAAGATAATTGTCTTTTCGCCCAAAAATAATAACGCTTTAAGCTTGGACCACAACGGAACGAATCATACGAGACAATCAAAATACAGGGCCAATGTTAAATATTTGGGTATTATCGGCCAATCAGTGTTCATCCGCTGATAGTCCGAAAACGGCCAGAAATAAACATTCTGCCGATATTGGGTATATCACTTTTATTGATCGAAAAGTGTTGACTTTTGTTTTTGTGCAGTAGAATATTTCTAGTGCCTGTTCCAATTTGTAAAATACACACTGGTTGGTTGTTAACCCAACAGCTGTTATACCAGTAGGTATAAATACTAACATATTTATGTATTTCCCGGATGCGTATATAGGGGTTATATTGGCATATCTCCGGGCTGAGAATGGCCATTGATGGACCATTAAAATTCCTGATGGGTTAGCTCTTAGAAAATTGAAATGATGTCTGAAACATATCTAACATCAACCAGTAAAATTTATCAAGACACAAAACTAATGAATATAAAGCAACTATATATTTACAACCCATGCATTTTCATCAGAAATATTCTCAACAAAAGTGTTCACTCAAATTTAACACTCACCCAATATAAACAAGTTAGTCAACGCAGCACACGGCGAGCAAGCTTGCTAGTTTTACCGAAAATAAGAACTAACTATGGCAAAAAAATGCTAATTTTTGTAGGAGCAAAACTCTATAATAAGTTACCGTCCTGTATAAAAAATCTGCACTCTTACAATGCATTCAAGACTCAACTTAGCCAGCACATAATTGCGGATCGATCACTTTTGGAGAAATGAATGCATTGGATGGGTAACTATTAAATTGTAATACTGATGACGAACTTTTTGTAATCTATTGTGTTTTTTTTTTAAATATTGTTTTCAAGTAAGTGACATATGTCTTTATTGGGAATAAAGTTTCTTTAAACCGAACCTCCCTAGAAAGTATGTAATACCTAACTAACTATACCTATTCAAAAGGCAGCCGAAATTTAACATATTTTAAACTTTTTGTCACACCCTGGGGCACGAATTTGTATATCTTTTTTCATGCAAAGTCTCAAACTTTAAAATTCAAATCTAATTTGAAGAAACAAGATGACTTAGTTATTATTTAAAAATTGTTTCTAACATCTACAGCATAACCATCTCAGGGGAAATTAAAATTGTTAAACAATATTTTTTATAAATTCATGAGAATATTCTATGCGACAGCTATTCGTAGGCTAAAGTATAAAACTGTTTTCTTGAGCAATTTAACTTTGTTAAGTTAAATAAAGTATTTTCGAAAAGAAGAACCTCTCTTACCATCTTTTAAAATATTTAACTTTCTATATCGTTTTAATATCCGGCTCGGGCAAAAAAACATTTTGTTTTTTAGGGTTCCGTACCCTAAGTGTCCAAACGGAGCCCTATTGCTGTCACTTACGTGTCTGTGTGTTTGTCTGTCATGTCCTTCGTCTGTCACAAAGGTTTTACAGAAAAACGATTTGAACTACAATCTAAGCATCTTGTTGACCCAAAGGAATACAAATTCATCAATTACATTTTCAAATGTTTTAAGGGGGAAAAGGCGCCGCAAAAAATAATTACCTACCCCATTGAGTGGGATATCGTTGCTTGGAACTCGTTGAATAGATAAGTTCTGTATTTGTATAAAAACTACTGGATAACAAAGGAATGAGAAGCCACCAAAGTATCTTTTACAAAAAAAAAACCGATGAATTTTTTAACTTACCATTTATATATGAATTTCAAATTTGGTGATAATGTTTATTGTTACGCACATTTTACTAAAAAGTACCAAACCAACTTGAAGTCCGACACGCACTTGGCCGGTTTTTTATTATTTCATTTCTGGATGTGTGATCTCGCATGTGTTACGTGGGACTTCAAAGAATAACTGTAAAATTAAGGAAACTATGCTAATCTTCTGTATATTCTTTCGGAGAATACAGCTGATACAGGAGCTCGTGGATGAATAACAACAGCCGCACTGGTCGATCATCAAGGTTAAGCAACGCTTGACGAGGTTGGTCCATGGATGGGTGACCATTTCAACATACCAAGTTTCCTCCGTGCCTCGGAAAGCACGTTAAGCCGTTGGTCCCGGATGTCATTTGAAGATCTTTGGCAGCCGTTACGGGTAGTCAGAAGCTTGAGATCTGACACCAATCTTGCCAAGGGGTACCGTGTTACCCAGTTACTGGGTTGTGGAGGTCAGATAGGCAGTCGCTCCATGGGAAACACTGGTACTCAGCTGAATCTGGTGTGACTGGAAGCCGACCCCAATATGGTTGGGAAAAGGCTAGGCAGATTGATTGTTACCCAATATAGTCTTATTATTATGAAAAAAAGTCTGTGGTATCATCAGCAGAGTCTGGTTTTATGCCCAGTTGATGGCAACAAGCTCGCCCCCTATCACATGGGACTTCAACATAACTATACACCATTTGAGATAAGATTAGACATTTAAATAATCCCATTTTACAGCATATTCAACCGATTTTGACTTCTATTGCGTTGGTGATATGACAAATGGCAGATATATTAAACAGTTTTGGTAACAGGTTTATGCTTTTTATGCCATCCTTATATTTACGGGATAGAACTCAAAATCATTTGAACGGACTGTAAAAAGGGGTTGTGTAAAATTCTAATGTTATTTCAAATGGATTATAGAGAAATGTGGGTGTGGGGTGGATGTTATGTTTTTAATCGACTTCTTAAAAAGGAGGAGGTTATCAATTCGACTGTATTTTTTATTTATGTATTAAATTCTTTATTGTACACCACAAAAATATATATACAGGACAAACAATCATAAAAGCAAGTGTACAATGGGCCTTATCGCACAGGGCAATCTCTTACAGACAACCTTTTTATGTGTGTTACCTCACAACTTTTTACTAGGTGAACCGATTTTAATGATTTTTCTTTATTTGCAAGCTGTAGCTGGTCCCATTTATTTCAATTTCATCGATATCTGATGAAGAACTTCGAAGATATACATCAGAACTCTTCAATAAATGACGGCAAATCACTCGGGATAGCTGCAATCGTATGTCTGTTTTTTGTTTACACCATTTCATAACATAACATCACACTGGTACGCTCTAAAGGGGTACGCAGGTGTGAACAGTTCACCCTGGTATACTCTCATTCCACTGGTTTTGTTTAAGTTTCATGTTATTGGGTTAATCTGTTCTGGCATCACTTTGGACATTATAGCCTATAGAAATGGTGCATTATGTACCACAACTAAAAAGTGGAAAAATAAAAAAACTTTTTCACAAAAACATACCACCGACTTCCAAATAAAAACACAACAAAGTGAAAAATAACTTTAATTTCGGAATTCGGTGTTCCTGTTTTCTGTTTTCTTCATTTTTTGACACCGACTGCTTAACTAACTGTTTTATTTGGAAGTTGGTGGTATTTTTTTGTAAAAAAGTTTTTATGTATAAAATTTTAGAAACTGACTGTGCCCAGTCCACTACTTCACACTATCATCATCTGCCTTGCCTTGGGGTCGGCTTCCAGTCTTACCGGATTCAGCTAAGTACCAGTGTTTTACATGGAGCGACTGCCTATCTGACCTCCACAACCCAGGACCTCCATAACTGGGTAACACAGTACCCCTTGGGCAAGACTGGTGTCAGATCTCAAGCTTCTGACTACCCGTAACGACTGTTAAAGATCTTCAAATGACAGCCGGGACCAACGGCTTAACGTGCTTTCCGAGGCACGGAGGAAACTCGGTATGTTGGGTGACCACCCATCTACGGACCGACCTCGTCAAACGTTGCTTAACCTTGATGATCGACCCGTGCGGATATTATTATTTAGCCACTCTACACTATAATATTAATATTTTAATACTACACTAATATTATAAATGCAAAAGTTTGTGAGTTTGATACTACTCAAAAGGCTGGACGGATCTGGATGAAATTTGGCACAAAGATAGATTATATTCAAAAATATTGCCTCGGCATAATTTTCGACGTTCACGCGGGCGAAACCGCTGCAAGAAGCTACTATCAAAATAAAACACTATCTTCCAAGTATCGACTTAAGTATTTGAAGACACCTCCAGCCTTCAATGTAGCGATGCGTCATATCTTTCAGACAATTTGACGTAAGCGCCAAATATCACAAAGTATCATTATGATAATGTAGAGCCTGCGTCATAGACGAGCTAGATACTATTTTTGTTGTAAGAGAATTTTTCTCCTTCATTTTCTACGTTAGGAGTATATTAGGGGTGCTACAAAATAAACTTCACCTATGTTTTATGGGAATTAAAGTCGAATTATCCCGACAGTATGAAATAATTCACTAATAATAGTATAATTGAAGCAAGAGTATTGGCTCTAATAATGCTTGAATTTCAGTAGAAAGTACAAGGGTGGCAGAACTTTATACATAGGTATTTGAAGAAAGGTGACTGGTCATCACCAGCCTTTTTTGTTTTACTGGTCGACTGCGCGACTGCCGGTGGTGAGGTCTCGGGTTCAAATCCCAGCTCATGTGAAATGTTATTAGGTTTTTCCATTTATTGTTTCTCAGGAACAATTCGCAGTCTGAATTCCTTCCTTTTATGACATGGGATTTCAACAACATAACCAGTGATATGTGGATGTGCTGTAATTTACGCCACCGTTTGTCCTTAAGGCTCTAAACAGACGAACTGTATTTCAACTGCACTTCAACTGTAAATCTGCAGTTTGAATGCAGTTTATGTGCAGTTGACATACATAACAATTCTGGAAAACTGCATCGCAACTGCTAACCGACTGCACAGTCTACTCAAATGCAGTTCAACTAAATAGGGCCTAAGGAAAAAAAAAGGCGTGATGTGTGGCAGAAAGGTTTTGAAATACCGTCAAATCACAAAGTTTTTTACTATTCAATCTACCAACGGATCGCTTTCATCAAATTCACAAAACGTTATCCCTATACAAACTCTTACTTAGTCGTAACTTACCCAAAGTAATCAAAACTCGTTACTTTACTAATCCAATTTTAATTTACTTAAGGCTACATTGCGTCTCTTTCCAACTGGGGAGTTTTAAAGGGACAGAGAGATTTCAATTACAATATGGCCGGCTTATGTGGAGAACGTGATGGTTAATTTTGAAGGACCAACAAGATTGTAAAGTCTTGCTTGATTAGTATACTGGCGTCCTGAAGCTATAGTGCCGCTATCTGACAAAATCATAAATTTGAGTTTGAGATGAAAAACAAAATCCGTTAAGTAATAAAAATCGCTGTTTATCTTACTTTCTACTACTATTATAAACGTGAAAGTTTGTGAGGATGGATGTTTGTTACTCTTTCACGCAAAAACTACTGCAGTCCTACTATATAATCCTACTAGTATTAAAAAGGCGAAAGTTTGTGAGTGTGTAACAGTATTTCTAGGTATGTTTGTTACTCTTTTACGAGGGTGAAGCCGCTGACAGAAGCTAGTAATATATATACTGAAGTACTTCATAATTAAATTCTTATTATAGTTAATAAATCGTTTTGACATTGATATTGTTTATCTTTATTATTCTGTAATTAGCATCTCTACTGTGTTTTGAAATGTTGCATACCTTCTGGTTAGTTGTATATTTTATGTCACTATTTTTTGTACCCATATTTACAAAATAAATATCTTATCTAATCCAGAATCTATTGATAGAAGAAAAATACTGCTTATTTTTTTCTGATAACGATGGCATTAAAAAACAAAAATCGACCAATTGTCACCACTGAAGTACTTCATAATTAAATTCTTATTATAGTTAATAAATCGTTTTGACATTGATATTGTTTATCTTTATTATTCTGTAATTAGCATCTCTACTGTGTTTTGAAATGTTGCATACCTTCTGGTTAATTGTATATTTTATGTCACTATGTTTTTGTACCCATATTTACAAAATAAATATCTTATCTAATCCAGAATCTATTGATAGAAGAAAAATACTGCTTATTTTTTTTCTGATAACGATGGCATTAAAAAACAAAAATCGACCAATTGTCAGATAGCGGCACTATAGCTTGAGGACGGCAGTATAGATTTTGCTACTTAGTAGGTAAATTATTCTGGGACGGAGTTTATTTGAAAGATTTACTTGTAGAATGTCAACAGCTTGTTCATTAAAAATAGGCAGACGAAGGGTTGGTGGTTTAAGTTATTAAGAATCTTTAGGTAATTTTTTATAAAAAAATAGCAGGTGGTTTTAGAAATAATTTGCATGTTTAACGCTGAATTAAATACAAACGTGGTGAGCTGAATAGTACTTCTGCCATCTTTTGTTTACACAGATTAATTATTTTACGAAACTAATATTTTACAAAACACGTGAAAAATTTTATGTTTGTGTTTCAATAACGCAAAAATGGCTGAACGGATTTGGATAAAGTTTATAACCTGGAACACATTACTTAATATTTGTATTTTCATTACATTTTCTGTAATCTCACATTTTTGTTTGGTTACCGTTACTGTTACTTCTTATAATAACGGTAAAACTGGGTGAATAGGAACTCAGGGGTGAATGCGAACAAAAATTTGAATAGGATTTTAACTTTGATACCACTTTGTGCTTTCAAATAAAGCATCGTGTTTTTTAAATAATTATTTAATATATTGGAGTACCTACTAACATGCTGCAAATATTTTTTTTAATAATGTGAAAATTCCGTTCAAAGTTTGGTTCCCATTCACCCATGCAGTCCTATTCACCCTATTTTACGGTATTAGAAGTTTTAAAATAATAATATCAATCAAATACAATTGTCAGAATTCGGGGCGAGAGCCTGGTGATCCGTCATACATGGTATTCTGGTATAGATTCCAGTCTCTAATAGGGTAAGTATCGATGTTATTAAAAAAAAAAAAAATGTTTACTTGTTTTATCTCTTACTAGCGACTCGCCCCGGCGTCGCCCTTTGACAAATTATAGACAAAAACCTTCCTCGTTTCTCACTCGTTTCTATTGGTGAAAACCGCATGAAAATCCGTTCAGTAGTTTTTGAGTTTATCGCGTACAAACTCGGCGGGTGACTTTATTTTATTATTTGTAGTGATTTAACCTTTATAATAATGTAAAAGGTCTTTGTGAAGAATGAAATAAAAACATTGTCGTCACTTTTCATCCCGGTATAATGTTATCTTAGGATAATAACTCTATTCACGCAGGTGACATCGCGGTCAGAGGCTAGTTTTTTTTTTAATAAATATTTTTTTTAATTCCATTGAAACTGGAAAAAAACCTGAATGTACAATAGTTATTTATGCTACAAGTGCGGAAGGTAGGTGGTACTCGTGTCGATTTATCCACTCACTCGCTTCACTCGCTCGTGAATAAAATACCACTCATCGGAAATCATCTTACGCACGTGTATCATACAACATTTTACTATGCATTGTGCGAGGAAATAAAAAAAATATCTGAACCAAGCAAGAAATTAATAAAATGGCAGGCTTATTCAAGGGCGCTCAGCATATCCACAGATTAAGTTTTACTGCGCATGTGCAAATAGCTGTCACGTCGCGCGTCGTAACGCAAAAAGGCAAGAGCAAAATATTAATTCTGCCAAACATATTTAATGAATATTTAAAGTTTATTTATTGATCAAAATCAAAATCTAGAGAAATTAAAAACGCCTTAAATTAAGTATTAGTTTTGTTTTACCTTTTATATGAATGATAATCTGTACTTAACTAATTTTTTAAACTTTTCTCAAATAATAAAAACTCTATGCGGCGGGCTGACGTTAGCCGGCGGAGTTAAAAATTAAAAAAGTACAGGAAAGTAAAAAGCACTAGTAAGAAAAAGTGAAACTTTCCGCACAGTTTGGCTGCTTGTAAAACGGTCTTTTCGAGGACATGCATTGTAAAAAATATTTTCACAAAATGTCCGCCAAGGCGTTAATGCATTTGCATGGTAAACGTTTCTTTGCGAACAGTAAAGTAGGACACACTACAAAGCCAACCCAGTTTGCATGTACCAAAGGGTTTTCGTTTTTAAAGACCGTCGGACGTAGGCAAAGTAAATTAAGTCCGCCAAACGTGCTGGAAGCAGATAATAATATTAAATGTCATGAGAAAAAACTGGCTGGTTGGACGCTGGTAAGAATGTTTTTTAGGGTGCCGTACCCAAAGGGTAAAAACGGTACCCTATTACATAAAACAATGTATCCTGGTCGTGTTTGGGCTTATGGGAATTGTCATGAGATTTACGATGTTATTTGCATGGTAATTGGAGGCACCTACCAACACTAAAAAGACATAAATAAAAAACTTTTTAACAAAAACTAAATAACAAACCGACTTACAAAACAAAACACTACAAAGCGAAAAATAACTTTCTTTGTCGAAGTCGGTGTCGAAAAACTGAAAACAATAGGTACCAAAGACACCTACTTCGGCAAAGAAAGTTATTTTTCGCTTTGTTAGTGTTCGGTTCAAAGCCAAATTAATAATCTTACCGTGTGCCGTATGGAAAATAATGTTCATAAACAAAAATCTCTGGAAGTACAGCTTCTTCAAATCAAAAAGTGAATAGGTTACTTCTAGGCAAGCGAGCTTCGCCGTCGCCCATCATCATCAGGCAAAATAGTGGTCAAAGGAGAGCGAATAAAAAAAAGATGAAAATACGTACTAATAGCTACACTATTACGTAGTGTCATAAATCCCGAATAGATGCATAATTTTTGCAGGATACGCTATAGGAGCGAAGTCGCTAAAAAGCTGGAGTCGCTAAAGGCTAATACGTGGGACACTCAGAAAGTTTTGCGAAACTAAAAAAAATTGTTCTATACGTACATATATTTTTATTAAATCTTTTCAAAGTACTTTCCACCAGCCTCTATACAAAGATTCATGCGCCTAAACCAGTTTTCAAAACACTTTTTCCAGTCCGCCGCAGACACCTCGTTTACAGCCTGCTCGAACGCAGCCAGCGCATCTTCCGGCGACGAAAATTGTATCCCTTTGAGCAGATTTTTTATTTTTGGGAATAAAAAGAAGTCACACGGTGCTAGATCAGGGCTGTAAGGAGGGTGACCCAGGAGTTTGACTGGCGTGCTGTCCAGGAAGTCCCTCGTTTTGAGTGCGGTGTGCGCAGGTGCATTGTCGTGGTGGAGCAGTAGCCCGCGGAGCCCTGTGTTTGGTCGCTTGTTGCTTATAACAGAGAAAACTTCTGGCAAACATTTGGTAGTATACCATTCGGCATTAATGCTTCTTTGATCCCGTAAGGGAATTGATACCAAGTGGCCAGTCAAATTAAAAAAGCTAGCGATCAAAATCTTACCCCCGCTTCTAGATCGCTTCACTTTGGTAGGCGTTGGCTCATTTTGAAACACCCAAACAGTCGACTGGCGCTTGGTTTCTGGGTCGTATTGATAAATCCAGGACTCATCACCTGTAACGATGTCGTAAACACGCCGAGACGAGCCTGCTTCAAATTTGTTAAGCATATCACGGCACCATTCCACCCGGGCCTGCTTCTGAGCATCGGTGAGGTTGTGCGGCACCCAGCGTGATACTATCCTCCTCACGCGAAGATGGCTGTGTAGAATCTCGTGAACGCTTCCCGATCCAATCTTCAATATGTGTTGAATCTCCTGATATGTAATTCGCCTATTGTCTTGGATTAAATTTTTCACTGCTAGCACGTTTTCTTCGGTAACAGCCGTCAAAGGGCGACCGCTTCTTTCGTCATCCCCCAAAGTTGGTCGACCGCGCTTGAATTCGTTATACCAACGATACACGGTTGCCTTGGAAGGGCCTTCATCCATGAATGCCATTTGAAGTCTATCGTACGATTCATCCGGTTTCAGGCGACACTTGAAATCGTATAAAATCATAGCTCTAAAATGTTCCCGGCGCAGATCCATATTTCAGTGAGACACAATACTTTGAATTAACTCGCAAAAAATGTGGAGGGAAATTTTGAAATTGGAACTTACTTATTTTTACTTATAAATAATCATATTTTCGAAAAACATTATAACTGGCCAGTCTCCCATATATAAAAACTTTTTTTCGCAATACTTTCTGAGGGGCCTGGTAGCTAGTAAAGCTGTTCAGCTGGTTGTCTGATTGAGTGCGAATATTGTGAGATGAAAAAAAGAAAGAAAAATATTTATTTGTGACCCGCACGAGATAACCCCGTGCGAGCATCTCAGCATGTGCAACGAGATGACCTGAAAATATAAGAAAGAGAATATAGCTAATGTTTTTGAGAATGGGGCTTGCAATATCTAACTTTCTATCCTGTTGATACGGAATGACTAGCACATAACTAGAACTTCACCACTGTCGTAGACAAACTGCCCGACTCTTCAGCAGTGACACTGTGAAAGGCTATGACAGAAAAGCCCCGATTAAACCAAAGAGTCTCCATTATCAGCAGGACAAAGTTCCCTGGCACTGTCACTGATAAACGATCTCAGAAAACAATAGGACTTATCGTGGCACCTTGTCACTCCGACTGACCGGTGCGCGGTGTAGAGAGATCGTTAATTTTGTAACTGACGTTTTCTGGGTGCCTTCAATCATTATTAAGGATATTGTGAATTTTAGAAGCTTGGTCGTCATAGTGACAAGGACTTATACAAAAGCTCTTTATTGAATAAGAATTTTCTTCTAAAAAAACGGGTTTTTTGCGATTAACCCTGGTCATTAACTGTTTCGGTAGTGTTTTGTAATTTTTATAAAATATAATTCATACAAAAGGACATTCTTGATGGTGCGATATCATACAAGTATAGTTGTCGGCACGTAACTTGGCAAGAGTCATTAGATGCGAACAAGTCGTTTTTTAGGTCTCTTTGGTTACCAAGCGGGACGCGGGGAACATTTAGCACCGTTCCGAGCGCGCGATTGGTTGGTCAGTTGACACAAGGATCGACTGACCAATCGCGTCGCGTCCACATTGCGTTCGCTCTATATAGTCGTTGGTCAGTTCGCGTACTATGCGCGAAATTTTGCCAAGTTACATGCCTAAACTTTCTAAGAAAATAGCAAGTACAAATCCGTCAAATTGCATCCATTTAAACGTGCCGTAAAAATCGCTTATCGGTGTGATATAAATCGAATCGCGTCGAGCCATAAGGAAGGTCACTAAAACAGCATAAACAACGATTTCAAAAGGAAAATTACTGTTACAAATGACATTTTTCCTCAGACACTTTTTACTATAATTTTTCTGAAGTAAACTCGATAGTTAGGAACCCAAAACCTAGACTAGATTGGCTTGATAAGAAAGATGATATGACAAGCCTAAGACATCCATCATGCCGACAGATTGAGTTGTATGTCAACGTAATTCGGTAAAAGGATTCCTCCGTAAAATTCTTTATCCACTAATGGCCAAGTGTCTCATATTACATTCTACTATACCAATTTATCTAGCGGCTTCAATGTCCCTCAAGTATCACTTTCCTTAACGAATGAGTAGGGATGTGCTGACCATGAACTTGAGACGACTAGCCAATTACACGAATAGTCGGCGATTAAATGGCTGACTACTAGCCATTAGATGTGGCCAGATATTTGGATTGCCTGATTAGTCGATGACTATACACCTGGCCCAATAGTCAATTATCCCGACTAGTCAGTTTATCTTTATTAATAAGGTTAATGCTAAACATAAAAAGATTGTTGTTGTAGTTGAGTGTCGAGTTGTGTGTTGTGTTGAGTTGGTGTGATTTCATTTCTGTTTTTTTTTTTCGTAATTGCCGACTTCAAATGTGATCAGTAAGCCGGTTTTCCCAACTAGTCGGCAACTAGTTGTCCATCTCTAGAAATGATACACTAAGTTATATTATAAAATATGTCTCTAGGGCTACCACATACTGCCATTTAGGTCGACAAACTTGAGTAACAAGTTTCTTACAAAGTTGAAGACCCTAAGTGAAGGATGGTTCTCGTTAGGAAAGTTAGCCTTATGGGTCGGTGAGTATTAATTTGTTTGAGGCAGCCCTAACGTTGTATATATAGCAGTTCCTGTTGGCTTGTATGTAAAATGAGTTGAAAATTCGATAATTTGCATGGAGAGGCAAATCTTTTTGGAGTCTTGATGAGACATGCCAATAATAAAAGTTGTTGATGAACGGAATAAACTAGAAATCGTATTCTGACATTCAAATTGCCGTTGACATTGACAAGTGACAGATTACATTTAGGTTTGACGCAAAGACCTTTTACTTCCTACAGTTTAAGGTCTTTGGTTTGACGATCATGGCCTGTAATATCTCAATATTTTCGCATTTGAAGGCCTTAACCATTTACATTTATCCTTTACAAGTGATGTATTTAACATGAAGGTACAACTTATCAGTATTTTACTAGCTGTCATAAATCGTGGATTTATTTGATTTTGCACAATCAGGCTCAAACAGATGCGATGTGCGTTACCAATTCGACGACAATATTTCATAAAAAATGCTCCTCCAATAATTATGGTCGTCGCATTGTATTATAATGGCGTGGTGGCCCAGTGGCTAAGACCTCGCTCCGCGTGCTTGAGGTCGTGGGTTCGAATCCGGGCATGTATCAATGTGAATTTTATAACTCTCACGTGTACTTTCTAAGTTTATCTTGGATATCGCTAACAACGGTGAAGAGAAACATCATCGTGAGGAAAGCGAGACTCCTAGCTAGTTTATTATAAGTTAGTGCTCCATTGGTGTAATTGCTGCAAAGCGTTCCAGTGCGAGGATAAACGAATAAATAGCGAAATAAATAATACATAGTAAATAAAGAATAATAAATGATAAATAATACATAATAATAAATAAATAATACATAACACATAATAATTAATAAATAACAAAAATAAAATGTTTATTGGTGCAAAAAAGTTTACATTACAGTTTATGTACAGCTATTGTTCGAAACCAATAAATGTTTCGTTCTTTTTTTTGTTATTTTAATGCAACACTGTGTCAACTCGCTGTCATCGATATTGACAGCTTTTGGTTAAAAAGATGGTCTTGATTTAACATTGTTGAAATTGGTTTGTAACCAATCAATCGTTATCCGAAATTACGTTCGCGATCCACGAGTGAAACTGGGAATCACCCGTGCATTTGTTAGTGTATGTATTTCGCGCGCGGCGGAGTATTTTTGTCGGGAACGTGTTTAGATTGTCTGCCAGGAATATCGGTGCAGAACACATCGGTTATCCCAATTTATTATATATATTTTCCCCCTATAACCCCCGACCGGACGCGGGATTGAACGAGACCAGGAGACCACCACAGGGACAAATGTAAGTTGTAGCTGTAAGTTGTGTATGCTTGTATACTTGTAGGACTACCACTTGCCAGCTATACGAGAATCGGCATCCCAAAAAACAGACCCCTAGTTACCGCTGCCGCGTATCGCGGTTTCGCGGGTATAGACCTTGTAGGATCCAAGATCCGCAGCATTGCTCATGGGCTCCAGTGTTGCCACAAGCCAAGAGGCTTGTGATCCGCAGGCCTTTATTCTACAGCTATATTGTAAGAATTATTCCATTGTAACCATTTTGAGTAATGAACCCTGCCTCTAGGGCACTAACTAGGGCAACCTGTATCTTGAAAAATAATCACTCCGTGCATGTTCGTGGGCTCTTTTAGTAAATAAAAGCTCCCATACATTAATGATACTTAACTATCCATAATACGAACAATCTGCCTTCGAAGAAATAGCTGCGCAAATATGGCTCTTCTTGTCTACCAATCGATTAAAGTGTAAGCAGTTAAGTTAACAGCCCTCACCATAGTTATAACTAAGTATAAAACACAGACGTCAAATTACAAGCCGCCGCTCATCGATTACTCAGCAAAAATGCTTTAGGGAAAGACAGTCATGATCTTTGAGTATGAATGTGATAACGCCTTGACAAAGTGATTGGGAAAAAGTAAAAAAAATACTAAAAATAGGCTCATCATGGCCAAATCCGAAACTATGAGAAATAGCGAATAACACTTGTAGAAGTCACGATTTTAATGAAAAATAAAACTGCATCAATGGATTTTTGAAAAATCAATATTCATAGACAGGAATCGAAACAGATGATTGTGGAAAAAAACACATGCTGTATTATTACACTATTCAATATTGTCGCTAATAAGGATACATTCTGGGGAATAATGACATACGGCAAGTCGTTCGGCCAAAACTTTTGCAACTTGGCTCTAATATTAATCTAAGTAAATGAAAAAGGTTGTCATTATTAGTTTTTCGAAACTAACCCCAAAAATGATTTCGGGGGTGTTGAAGTTTGTATGGAAGAATCTGATTTGAAAACTTGGCAAAAATAACAACCTAAGTAAACAATAAAGGTGGTCATCATTAGTTTTTTTGGAACTACCCACAAAAGATGATTTAGATAATGTAAATTTTTTTTGAAGAAACTTATTTCTTGGGTTAATAAACTTGAAACTTGGCACAAATAGTAAACTAAGTAAATGATAAAGTTTTTCATTAATCGTTTTCGAAACTAATCCCAAAAGACGATTTCGGCAATTCAACCTTTAAGGGGGTTATAAATGGGAAACATATTTGTTTGGGTTCCCTACTTGATTTCGAAAGTTGATGATTCGATTTTTATTATATCGAACACGGTGTGTCTATAATTCAGTTGTACGATGTTTTATTCCATCGATGCTTTATTGGTGCGATGTAACGTTTGTGCGAAAAATCCTGTTTCGAAAAACCCTACAGCGACAGCTTATTAGTTCGGTAATTTATAAGTTCGATAGTATGTCCGTTCGAAACGCCTACTGTTCCGTGACATTTAATTAATAATCTTATTTTGCATTATAGACGTGGAAATACAAATTGTATGAAAAATCTTATTCCTTGGGGATAATGTCAATAATCGAAATTTACATTTTTTTTAAACTACCCCTCAGATAGGTTTAAAAAGTGTGCCAGTTTGTTTGAGTAATCTTACTGCGGAATCGTACTAACATAAAAGAAAATAAAAAAGAGGAAAAAAAGAGTGAATAACATATTTGGGTTGTTAAAAACTCATCCCTCTACGGGGCAAAAAGGGATAATTAAGTTTTTAGGGGAGGATTTTACTTTATATATTATTCTTCATGCCAAATAACGATTAATCCTTAACCAATGAAACTTAGATACGATACCCCATTTTTTATTAATTTATCAATGGCTTATTTTCGGTCGCCTCATTAACTGCACACATGAAAGTCATCTGTAAAATATGAAAACACGCGAACGAAGGCGCGGGCGCAGTGCTAGTCTTAAACATACTCGAAAGCCAAAACACAGTCGCACACACACACGAAAAAAGATAGTCACCCTCACACACACTCGTGACGAAAGCTGAAAGCATTTCCTCCGTCTTTTGTTTCTCATGTATCATTTGTCAACGACAAGGGAGCCTTGAACGAACCACAAAGGCGAAGGTTCAAGGTTGATGATATGTTAGACGTTCATCATGGAGATACGAAAATAGACGTAGCCGTCGGAGACACGAAAATGGAAACGGCATTTTAGAATAGTAGTCTACAAGTTGTGTATTGGCTTTAAGGCCGTACCCAGACCAAAAAATCAGCATGAGATATGAGCATTCCTATTGGCCTAGTGGCACTGGTGGCGCATGAATTACGGTAGTGAATACGCCCAGATTTTAGAATAAAATCTTTATAAAATCGAATATTGGTCTTTTGAAAAAAATAAAACTTACAAAATGTTCGTTATCAAATTGTCTATCCATTAGTGTTAGCATAAAAAATAATTAATGAACACTTTACGAGGAGATGCATGTTATCAATAATTATTTCACATTTTTATGGTTTTGTTGGCAGGAGATTAGTGACACATATAGCTCTTTAAAAAAAAAAGTGTACTACAATTTTAGAATCAACATTATGTAGCAATTTAATGTATTTTTATTAATTGATATTTCTTTTTAAATAAAGAGTAGATAGCTCTTAAAAACTGCACAAAATTCGAATAGCGCGGCGTTTTGCTCGGGGACGCGCCTTAAGGTGAATGAAACGTGGCGTGGGTCAATTCGTAAGTGTTTGCGAAGTATCGTGCCTGTTTCTAAGTACCAGAAACGCAGCAAACTTTGCTTCAAATTATTTCTCAGATAAAGTAAAACCAGGGTAGTTGCCCCAGGGGTATAGTTGCCCCGATTGTAATTACTCTATTTTCAACTACCACTAAGATGACCGTATCTCATCTCTGTGCGATTGCATGGGAAGGCAAAATGCGATCAAAGTTTCTGCGTGATAGTGTCCTCTTCCTCGGTGAATCATCTATTCTAAACGTAATTTAGATGGATTAGACAACTATCCCCTATATGGGATAGATGTCCCAAAATATAGAGGTCCGCAAGAATCGCTAATACTCTGGCAAATTTAAAGATAATATTTTTACTTTAGATACACAAAAAATCAATGTACTGGCCATTTTACAAATAAAGGTTTTGGTTTTTATCCGACTACGGCGAAGCCAAAAGGAATGGTTAGGATTTTAGCAGTCTATGTATGTATGTTTGTTCTGCCGTAGTGCCTAAACTATTCACCAAATTTTGATGAATAAGGTATCAATCGATTTGTTATTAGGGCGCGGGTACATAGGCTAAAAAAACTTCCTTAATCGGGTTATAGTTTTAAAACTTTTTGCTTATTATACAGAGAGATATGGAGTGATTTCAAAAATTGTGGCAAGTATCCGGCTTTAACCCTAAGATAACAAGGATTTAGTTTGAGGTGGTAAAAAAGGCGGTAATATTGTGTCTGAAGTAAATAAATAATCATACCAATCCGTAACTGTCCCACTGCAGAGCAAAGGCCTCTGAAGTTACTCAGTAAATATCACTGGCAGCTTGAATACTGCTTTATTTAAAAAAATCCGTACTGTATAGTGTATACTATTTCATTCCTTTGGCGCTACAACCCTTTGTGGGTCTTGGCCTCCTCAACGATCTTCTTCCATTTCGCTCTGTCACTGGCCTCCTATCGTCAAGATGTTTTCCTTCCTATCCTCTTCAAATCTTCCTCTACACAATCTATCCAGCGCTTCCTGGGTCTTCCTCTGAGTCTTTTTTAACCCACTTGGACATGACTCTAACGGCTCTGGTATTGCCCATTCTTTCCTGGTGACCTGGCCATCTGAGCCTTTGCGACTTGCAGAACCTGACAATCGTTTCCCCATTGATCAGGTTTTCTAATTCGTAGTTCATTATTACACGATACGTGCCGTCGTCTCCTTGCACCGGTCCGAAAACTCTCCTCAAGACTTTCCTTTCGAAGTGTGCTAATTTAAGTTCGTCTTTTTGAGTCAGCGTCCAGGTCTTACAAGCATATGTCACGACTGGCCGAATTATGGTCTTGTAAATAGTGAGCTTGGACATCGAGGTTAAGTGTTTACTGCTTAGCATATGGCCTTGCAGGCGTAGAAGCATCTGTTTCCGGCGGTTATTCGAGCCCTGATCTCCTCCTCCATCAAGTACTGGGAGTTTACCCTCTATCCTTTTATCTCCGACAGTGACATTATGGCCTGGCGCAGCAAGGTGACTGCTGGCGTGGTATTTGGTCTTGGATGCATTAACCTATAATCCAAACTGTGCCGACTCAGATTCTAAGATCGTTCCGTGGTTTACCATACTTTGTTTAGATAGGCTAGTTATCACAATGTCATCCGCATACGCTGCCAGCTGAGACGTGTTGTAGTTTATGAGTCCTTTAACATACAGTTTTCGTGTGACGGCTTCCAGCACCAGGTTAAAAATGGCTGTCGATAGAGCATCTCCCTGATTCACTCCAGAGGTAATGGGGAAAGGTTCAGACTGTTCGTTCTGGATGGCCACAAAATGTTATATACACTATAAAAATACTAATTTTCAAAACTCCCTAAAATCATTCCAGGTAAAACTTCCAAATGACTGTACTAATGGGAAAGTTTATATCTATATCTATACTAATATTATAAAGAGGAAAGATTTTTTTGTTTGTTTGTACCGAATAGGCTCCGAAACTACTGGACCGATTTGAAAAATTCTTTCACCAATAGAAAGCTACATTATTCTTTAGTGACATTTTTTAATCCCGAAAATGGGTCCTGTGGGTTGGCCCACGGGAGTGAAGCCGCGGGCAACAGCTAGTAGTATGTAAGTCTACTATTGTACACATATAGGCAGTTGGGTTGGTACTTTCATAAGCCGATCACTTAGCAGAGAACTCTAAATTGAAACTTCACTTAATTAACTTTGGTAATTTGTAGGTGTCTTATTTGAGCCTGGACAGACATAATGTTAACGACAAAAGTTTCTCGTCGCCTTGTTACGAAATTAAATGGAAGAATTTGATTGTCCCTTGATGACGAGTTTATTTATTCCAATTCTAACGTTTAATACCTATTATTCGGGGAGAAGCTATTAATTTTATGGACCCAATTGAGGGGCCTCCCAGCCACCCTAATAGATCAAAAATATCTAAGGAATATGGTTGTGACGTCAGAAGATGGCTGTCTTTTTGAGCATGGAGTAAGAGAATATGGAGTTCTAACATACGAAAGAATCCAGCAGTTTCCCATGGATCAGAGATCTTCGATATTCTATCAGCAACAACTAATTATCGAAAGTCCAAAATTTATGAAATAAATATGAGAACCTTAACTTTGAGTCTGTCTGTCTGTTTGCCTGTGTGTCTCAAGACGAAAGTCTATGACCAGTGTGTGTAGCCATCGATTACATGCGGGACCGAGACCTGGTCGCTCACAATGGGCCTCATTTGAGTTTCCTTGCGTGATCGAATCAGAAATGAAGAAATCTGCAAGAAAACCAAGATTACTGACATAGCCCAAGAATTACCAAACTTAAGTGGCAGTGGGCAGAGCACATTGTACGCAGAACAGATTGGTCAATGGGGCCGAAAAGTTCTTGAGTGGTGACCCCGGACCGGAAGACTTTGCATTAGAAGTTCTCCCACTAGGTGGACCCATGACCTGGTGAAGGTTGCGGGGATCTGCTGGATGTGACACGAACTGGACCGGTCAATGTGGCGGTGCTTGGGGGTGGTCTATGTTCAGCAGTGGACCTCTTTCGTCTGAAATGATTATGATGACCTGTCATATCACTTTGTATGAAAAACCATTAGTTGATAACCAGTAAGACATAGACATACCGGCTTTCCACTGGCCTTCAGAAGCTACATAGATTGATCAAACTCGCCATAGTATGTAGTTTCTTCACGGTCACTGATAATATCACGCTCACTTCAAATACTTTATAAGATTGAAAAGTATTTAGATTCGTGTCTTCATAGTGAGGCATCATAATATGCTTACCGATTATAAATTCAAAATAAAATTGACGTGAAAATCTAGATCTACTCCATTTATCCTATTCCATGTCTCTAGGTCGCTCGGACCAATAAACCTGAATTCCATTTGTCATAATAAACGGCAAACAGCCCTGTTTATTTGACACAACAATGTTTATTTATTTCGCTACTTTGAAGTCTGTGACTGGGGTGCTAAAATGGTAATATTAAGTTAGGCTGACTTAAAGCGACAGGCACTTGACATGCTAAAAGCGTTTCGAATAGTCTGCAACGGCTTCGTAGAAATATTTTATAACGTTGTAGGTTATTGTACTATTTTCATATTTTGTTGTGAAATGAAAACTGTTGAAATCACTTTGAGAAAATATAAATCGAATCGTCAAAAGAATTTACATATAGTAGTAAAATAAATCAAAATAATATGAAAGTGTCTACTTCTATAGATAGTGTTATGTGAAATATACAAATATATGTTTTTTTTCTTTTCACAATCATTTCACAACTCTAAATTAACAATTCGGCCGAGAGCTATGTCAAATTATTTAGTACTGTATCGCCAACGCCCACCCACCAATCTTCCAAATTAGTACCTACTCTTAGCCATTCTAGAAGGAGCACAATTAAGACACTTTTCGATCATCATCACAGATGCCGTACAAAATAAGTTCCTGTTTTTTATCACAAATAGCGCTGTAATAAAAATATCTTATTACTCATTCAGCAACTATAATTATGAAGAAATATCTAGTTCAACTTCCACAATAATACTTAAGTAATGGTTCTTCGGGCAACTAGTTTAGTTCTGTTATTTATTAGGTTACTATTTTTGTGCAAAAACTGTGATATGGCTACTAATTAGGTTATTTGGTAATGGAAATTTATGAGGCAACTTATGAGTTTTTATGTTAGGTTTTGGCTGGCAAGCAAGCCTCTGCTTATCACCAACGAGACCAGGAGACCACCACGGGTACAAATGTAAGTTGTTGATGTGAGTTGTGTATGCTTGTAGAATTGTAGGACTACCAATTTTCGGCTATACGGGAATCGGTATCCTAAAAAACAAACCCCTAGTTACCGCTGCCGCGCATCGCGGTGTCGCGGATATAGACCTTGTAGGATCTAAGATTCGCAACATTGCTAATGGGCCCCAGTGTTGCCTCTTTATATATCATATATCTTGACAGTCGCAAACCTCTGCTTGCAACTGTCAAGATATATGATAACTATTGAAAAAAACGGGTTATTCACCAACTCGACACGAGAGACTAGACACGTGTTTCCAGTTGGTGAAACTCAAACTTAATATATTAACATTGTTTTCAACACAAGTTGCCAAAGTGCCATTTTGAGTAAAACTTGTGTATCTATTGAAGAGAGAGAGATGATTATCAGCTCTAAGTATTCAATTCGTATTGAAACTTTCCAAATTCGTAAGTTTTCGCAACCAAATACCTTCGTATTATAAAAATAACGATTTATATTTATTTCACACTGCATATTTTATTTCTTGACGCTCTACAGCTACCGACGGACAAGCTACGCATGTGTACCTACCAGGGTTGTTGCAAACATCAGCACCCGATACTATTTTTATTGATAGATGCTGATTATTAATACTGAAGTTCAAGTTGTGACTTGAGTGCAGCTGGCATGTGGCACGTGTTTTTTTCGGTTGTGAGTTTTGACCAATCGTAGGCTCGACCGCACCGATTGCGATTGTAACCAAACACAAACTTGTCTCATCAATTATCAATTATTCATTAATATATTATACGTCATTGCAGTTATTGTTTTTATTTCGTAAACTGTTGTGAAATTTGATAAATAATGGCGCCCCTAATGAAAAGTGAAATACACACAGTACATACTTTAAATTAGTGAATCAAGAAACCGAAAACTATAACTTATCTAAAAAGGATTATTCACGCAAAGGGCCGTGTACGTACGTACCAACAAATACTTTCAACAAAAACCAATTGAAGGTCAAACCTCCTGATGAGTGTGAAAACGAATAACAATATGTATTTTCACTAATATTTTAATAAAATTAAACTTTCTTTTACACATTCTGATACACATTTTATTACCCATCTTACGGAGCGAGAGGGTATGGGAAGCTGTCTCCTCCTTCTGTGAAGCTGTAATGCTCGCGAAGGAGGAGGCGGACGCGTGAGGGAGACGCAACGGAGACGCCCTCACGTCCCTAGCCACCGCAGGAGATGCCCTGGGCATCGGGGGTCGCAAGACGATTCCCGGCCACCGAAGGCGCGGACTTGCGGACGGCGAGTAATGAGTAGCTCGCCGTCCGATAAGGACCAGGCCCAAGTCGACGGCGCGTTGTGTTCCACGCGCGCCTCAAAGAGATGTCAGCAGAACTCCCGTCAGTCCGCGAGGGCCGATGCCTGTCTGGGCCGCGGATAAATTTGAAAAAGAGTTCCCGCGGCCCTGGCTCAAGCAACTGAAGGAACACGGGTGGGTTTTAGTCAGTAAAAGTCTGACAAACCCTCCCGCCTCACCCAGAGCGGGAGAAGTCATTGGATGATTGGACACAACAAAAAAAATAAGGTTGTTGCTGATATTTTATTTTCATGCGAATGATTGCTTCGTGTTTCATGTGAATGTAGGTGGCCGTCCACTGCAAGCAACATGCGAAAACCTTTTCGTCGCAACTTCATCATGATCATCATTTCAGCAAAAAGACGTCCACTGCTGAACAAAGGCCCCCCCAAGTGTCGCCACATCGACTGGTCCCTTGCGTCTCGCATCCACTAGATGCCCGCAACCTGCCCGCCTGCCTAAACCGTAAACCTACTTGCTACCTGCCTTCTTTTCGGCCCCATCGACCATTTATTCTTCGA
This sequence comes from Orthosia incerta, assembly GCA_948252205.1. Taxonomy (NCBI): domain Eukaryota; kingdom Metazoa; phylum Arthropoda; class Insecta; order Lepidoptera; family Noctuidae; genus Orthosia; species Orthosia incerta. The sequence goes on along the minus strand of OX411762.1, from coordinate 12,334,297 downwards.
GCAATGTGTACTCTGCCACTTAAGTTTGTCAATTCTTCGAGCTATGTTGGTAACTTTGATCCTCCCGTGGATATCCTCATTACTGATGCGATCTCTCAAGGAAACTCTTCAACTCCCTTTGGATGACTTTAAGCTGTTTGATGAGGCCCATTATGACCTATCATGCGTCAGTTCCGTCTCAACTAATCTAACAGTAAACGGTCAACTTAGTGCGTTATGCGAATATTTTTTTTAATGTTTACAAATTTGTATGTAAAATTGACGTATTTCAAGCGTAGGTGGTTAAAAAAGCACGACAAATACAGTTGTAGCGTGTTTCCTATTAAGATGTTATCACAAAGGTCCATACGAATGTTAATTAAATAGTACTAATATTAGTTTCTGCACCGTTTTGGGTCAAACGCTTGACTAATTAGCCAGAGATATGTATCAATCTACGGCTTAAGAAAATCAAAGTTCTAATGTTATGAAAATACATGTTTATTGTTCGCGACGAAGCGTCATCAACCATACTAAATGGTTCATAGAAATTGAAGTTTGTATGTGTAGACATGTCTGCTTACCACGGCGCGCCACCTGATACTAAAATGAATTTTAGAGGCACGTTTATATTTATACTAAAATTTTACCTACATTTTTTGAGATAGTAGTATAATGTTTTTAGTGTTTGTCAGTATGTTATAGGGTTCAATAGTTCACCCTTAACAGAGTAAAATCATTAGAAAGCATACTGATAAGAGTTATCATAGTAAAAAACATAAATTTCTGTCATACGATACGTCTGTGCTCGGCGACGGATTAGTTCCGAATGAACCGTGAGAGGGAACCACACGTTATTTATAGTTTTGGTGGTTTTTGAAAATATTATAGTAATTAAAATCATGTTTTTAAGGGCTTATCCTATGTACTGGACATGAAATCAGTACATAATGATGAAACTATGTGAAGACCACATAGTTTCTGCTATGTAAATAGGAATATTGACTTGATATCTCAAACACCAAATATATGGTTTTAGGTCATTTTAGGGTATATGGGGGACCTAGACCGGGACAGGAAGCCTATATACACCTCATAGTTAGCGTAGTCTTTTATATAAAGCCCATTTACTTGAGATATCAAGTCAGTATATAATAGAAAAACTGCTGTTTATCTGGTTTTTGGCAATCGCTTACGGTTTTAGGTGCCCTAAGTACCTAGAAACATATAGGTGTACTGGTAAAAGTACTACCATTGGAAAGCCTGCTAAAAGGGCTTCCAGGCGGTTTCTAGATGGGAAGAATCGCTTGGATAGTCAACGAGATAAGCAGTCGTGAAAAATGTAAACAACGTAAAACGTTGAAATTTGTAGACCCTTCAGGTGGAATAACTCCATGAAGGGAATAGATGTACTCATGGTGTAAGTACTTTCGGATGGCTTGCTGGACTAGCTACCAAGCCATCACTTTGGAGCGAAAATCGCTCAAGTAGTTTAAGTACAATTCCAGAAAATAGGTTTCTGGAAATGTAATTTTTAGTCAGTTTTTGGCACTCCCCGGGACTATACACCCCTGGGAGTTCCGAAAATAAGGAATTTTTGGGGACCTCCCGATGGCCCGTTAAACGCACCATCGTGTTGTCCCAATCTTATTAGTGTTTTTATATCTAATTTCTCTGATAGCTGGGCGCAAAGAAAGTGACCAGCTATCAAATTTGTACATATCAAGGCACCTTATGTGCATATGACCTAGATAGACTTACATAAACACTAGAAATGTAAAGTGTGGTCTATTGGCTACCAGAATCCCCATAATAGGCGGTGATTGTCTGGTTAGCCTAAGTAGGAAGTCCTAAAGTCGGTGAAATGACTTAGGAATTTATAGATTCGTTACATAAGGGATGATATCCCATAGAAGATTCCCGAAAATAAGCTTTTTCTAGACGTCAACAGACAGCCTGCTATTGGCACCAGCAGGTCAACCCAACCTATAGATATCCTTAGACTAGGTTAAAAGCTATTAAGGTTTTAACTGGGAAATAAAGGGAATTGTCCTTTCATTTCATGGAAATAGTCTAGGGAAGCTATCAATACCTGGAAATTAGGTATATTGATTAGATACATAGATAGGGGGCGTTACTGTGTTACAGTACGAAGGAATCCAGCTATTGATAGCACCATGGAAGGGGTGCGGTAACCCTATTTACCAAATATGTATAAGGGTTTTTTACATAAATAAAAATTATTTTCGGCGAGAATTTGCGGGGCTCTCAATAATGGCACGATGCGAGGGTATAAAGAACCCCCGGGCCCAAAATAGAATTTGTAGTCATCCAAAGCTAGTCGCTTGTACTTGTCTTAGTAAATAAGAAGTAATTCTTATATAGAATCAAGTCTCAGAAATTGTTGAGAGCCCTAGAATCGTGCCGTGTACTGAATAACTTAGTGTTTCATTTAATTCATCGACTTCAACCCTTATGAAGACATCCCTTTTCGATCCTGTCGAGCTGAACCTCGGAACCTGGACACCAGGAGTGCTGATCCAGAAGTAGGCAACCCGGAATCTGGAAATAACTCAAGTACAGCCAACACATCGTTGAATCGTTAGAGTCGATTTGCAACCCTACGTCACTGCTGCAGCTAGGCATCCAAGAACCTTTGTTTTCGTTGATGTGGATGGGGCGTTCAGCGGCAATGGCCAGAAGGTTTACGCCCTTCTTTTCTCGGGGCCAATGAACACGCTACGTCCTGCACATTTAATGGTCCTATCGAGCCGAATTTTGGAGCCTGGAGAGCCCCAGGACGTCGGGAACAGTAGATCCAGAAAAAACAACTGGGTGCCTGCATATTAAGTCGGCTACGTGCAACACAACGTTGACCCGTTCGAGCCGAAATTCGAAGTCTGGAGCGCCCCAGGACGTCAGGAAGAAACAGTGGTGGAATTAATTTTTCGAATTTTGGAGAAATTAATTTCACAAATAAACCAAAAATCGACGTGCACTGCAGGGAACAAGTCCTACGTGCCCTATTTGCCGCTGGATCCAAGAGGTAAAATTCTGGAGACAGTTATTGAAAATACCCTATTTTTTCAATAATTGTAAGAAAATAGAAGAAATTTTCTGTGAGCCGCAAAATGCTGTATGAAGACAGATGCGCATCCTTGAAGCCCCAAGAATAGTTCCTGAAGACTTATCGCTGAAAACTACCCTATGTTATCAGTGATTTGTTCTAGAACTGAACGCTTGTTTATTCAACCAAGAATACTCGTTCAGAAGATTGGATTACGTCTTTGACGCGGAAGAATAGTTCCTGAAGACTTATCGCTGAAAACTACCCTTATGTTTTTAGCGATTTGTTTAAAAAACGAGCGCCCGTCAGAAAAATACAAGACGTGCGTTTAGAAGGCTGATGTGCATCCTTGATGATTGAAGAATAATTCCTGAAGCCTTATGACTGAAAACAACCCCTATGTTTTCAGGAAAATTTTGAAGACTGAATTTTCGTCAGTGAATGGAAGAAACGTACTCTGAAGACTTAGATACGTTTCGGATGTACTGACTAAGCGGTTCCTGAAGCACTATCACTGAAAATAACTTTGACGTTTCGGTGATTTATTTGAAGATTGAATTTTCTTCAATCAAGCAAGATACGTGCTCGGAAGATTGATGCACGGCTCTGATGCTTTGGACAAGCAGTTCATGAAGCATCACCACCGAAAAGTAACCTTGACTTTTCGGTGATTTAGAATTTGATTGAATTATAGTCAATCAAATAGAACATACACGTTTATGGGAAAAATAAACTTGTATAGCAAATGCCTGAAGTTTCCTGAAGACTTATCACTGACCGTAAGTTTTTAGTGATTTTTTATTTGAAGATTGAATTATAGTCAATCGAAGTGGAGGTTAACTTCTGGAGATCGTCGGTTTGAACGCTGAAGCCCGGAACTGGGACTTATCTTTGAAAACTAACTTCGAGTTTTCAAAAGAAAATATTTCAACAACAATGCCGATAACCAGATCCAAAGGCAAGACGCCGGAGGCATGGACCGTGGAGTTGGATCAGCCAGCTGGCATCAGACATGAGCTGCCGCCGTGTTCACCTTCCACAACCGAAGGGACCGAGCCGTCGGACGAGCAGCGCCATCTAGCGCCTCAAACTGAAAGCACTCCGACGCATCAACCAATAGAAACTGATCAAGCGGTTTCTACCAGAGTAACCAGATTAGAAGGAGCTTCAGACACAACATTGAAACCTTCTCAGAAAGAGAAGATTTCCGAAGAAGACAGACGTACAGCGATGCCGATGACTACCCGGGGTGACGCCCGTATCGAACATAGCCGTCCGCCGTCAACTAGAGTGACTCGGTCACGAAAAAACATAGACAAAGCTCGCGAAGACTTACTCAAAATTAAGTTGGAGCTTGCACAACTGGCACTTCAGAGAGCGGAGGAAGAGGGTTCCGAAGCTGAATACCTGGATGACAGAAACTCGAATGACGAGTACGTGCGTTCATGGCTAGAAGAGGCACCAGAACCTCAGCCTGAGAAGGAGGATAACGTCGTTGAAGGGGGAACCAGAAATTCTATGCATAGACCCCTGACTGCGGCCGCCACCAAATCGCAAATAGAAGGTCAGCATCCTAAGGAGAGAGAAGTGCGAAAGCCTCCAGTTGCAGCGTCAGCTGAGTGTACAGGAGGTCAGAGGGATAGTCTCCGTCCATTCTTGACGGAGTTGACGTCCGCTATAGCGTCGCTAGCCGACAGGAAAATAGAACAGCGGGACCAACCGAACCCCTCTGCGTCGAAATTCGTCATGACATTGCCGAATTTCAATGGTTCTCATACTGAATGGCTATCATTTCGGGCCATATATGAGACAACTCGAGCGTACTTTACGGACATCGAGAATACAGCGAGGCTGAGGAGAAGCTTACATGGACGTGCAATGGAAACCGTCAGCTCAGAACTCATCGGACATGCCAGGCCCGATGACATCATGAAGGAACTCGAGCTGCAGTTCGGCCGTCCAGACTCCATAGCGCAAGCTGAAACAGATAGATTACGCGGACTGCCGCGCTGCAGTGAGTCACCAAGAGACATCTGCGCGTTTGCAAGTCGCGTAAGAGGTGCTGTAGTCACGCTCCGCGCGTTAAAAAAGGGTCATTACCTTATGAACGCGGAGCTTATGCGATTGTTAACAGAGAAGTTACCCAATTCGCTACGAGCACAATGGTACCGATCATATTCGGAGAAGTACCAATCGGTGCCAGATATTTCATTGTTCAGTAATTTCATATCTGAACAGGCACACTTCTGTAGTCCATTCGCCCCACCCGAAGGCATCGCTTCGGCCGAGGCGAACACCAACAGACGCGTCACACAAAGGACGCATATAGCTACGGACCAACCGGTAGGAAAATGCCGTGTTTGCGACGTGGGACATCACTACGCCACTGGATGTGCACAATTCAGGGGCGTAGCTGTCGAGAAAAGATGGGAGCTAGCGAAAAAACACAATCTATGTTATCGCTGCCTTCAACATCGACGAGGCAACCACACTTGTAAGAGAAAACAGTGTGGCCAAGACGGGTGCAGAGATACGCACCATCGGCTTCTTCATAGGAAGAAGCAACAGCAGAGGGAAGCCAACAAGAAGCCCGATGTTCCTGAATCCCGCAAGGATCCTCAGGAAACGGTGGCCAGTTTCGGGTCACCATCGAGCCAGGCGTACCTCAAGATAGTGCCGGTCCGGGTAATCGGACCGGCGGGAGAGGTAGCAACATACGCTCTCCTAGACGATGGGTCCACCGTTTCGCTGATGGATGAAGACATCGCGAGGCAAGTCGGGGCAGAGGGCCCTGTGGACCCGCTCAAGATCGGTGCGATAGGCAACACCATGCTCACCACCCCATGCTCAAGAAGAGTCAAGGTGACGCTGGTTAGCCCGCAAGAGAGAAGGGTACAATTTAAAGCACGTACTATACCTAAACTCAGCTTGGCAAAACAAACAGTGAGCGATAGGGTTGTCGCACGCTGCAAGCATTTAACCGACTTGAGAAAAGAGTTGATGTACAACAATGGCGTGCCAAAAATACTCGTCGGCCAAGACAACTGGCATTTGTTATTGGCCAGCGAGATTCGCAGAGGTCCAAGACACCAACCAATTGCGTCACTTACAGCGATGGGTTGGACACTACATGGCGCGCACAGTAGTTTACTACGACAACAAGTACATCATGTCAATAGAATAACAACTGATGACAATTTGGATCATCAGTTGCGCGAACATTTCGCCATAGAATCGTTGTGCATAAACCCACAGCGACCCGCCTCTGACCCAGCAAGAAGGGCAGAGGACATTTTGAATCGATCAACTGTCCAATTAGAGAATGGACACATCGAAACCGCCATGCTTTGGCGTAATGAGCATGCTGAGATGCCAGATAGCTTTGAGACAGCTCTGAAGAGGCTCGTCTCAACAGAAAAGAAGCTGGACAAGAACCAGGAACTTCTAAGAAGATACTCAGACCAGATGGACTCGCTAATAGCGAAAGGGTACGCTGAAAGGGCACCCGCAATTAGCACGCCGGGCAAAACTTGGTACCTCCCACACTTCGATGTCTTCAACCCAATGAAGCCAGACAAACTTCGCATCGTACATGACGCTGCCGCCAAATCGAGAGGAATGTCACTGAATGACTTCCTGTTAACTGGGCCCGATCTATTACAGTCGCTGCCAGGCGTAATGATGCGGTTTCGCCGCCACTGCGTCGCAATAACCGGTGACATAGCGGAGATGTTCATGCAAGTGAAGGTGCGGAGCCAAGACCGAGACGCGCTTCGCTACCTGTGGAGGGGAAACCGCAGAGAAGGAGCGCCAGAAGAATATAGAATGACGTCCATCATTTTCGGCGCAGCCAGTTCGCCTTGCACAGCAATTTTTGCAAAGAACTGGAACGCAAACAAATATATAGAGAAGCACCCTGAAGCTGTGGATGCTATACTACGTAGTCATTATATGGATGACTACCTAGATAGTTATAGAACTATCGAGAAGGCGGCAGAAGTCGCTAGTATGGTGCGAAAAATACACCTACAGGCGAGGTTTGAACTCAAGAAATGGGTTTCAAATAGCTCGCAGCTCCTAGAAAAAATGGACCCATCGCACATACAAACTGAGATGGTATCCATTGGAGATATAGATACGTCGGAAAAGATACTCGGCCTCATATGGAGGCCAGGCGAAGACACGCTGGGTTTCAACCTCACACTCGCGCGTCTGCCTGAGGGTATCTTGGACCGAGAGGCGCCCACCAAGCGAGAGGCGCTCAGAATAGTAGCGTCGCTATACGACCCACTCGGACTCGCCTCGCCAGTAACCATCAAGGCGAAGCAAATATTGCAAGAAGCATGGAGGCGAGGCGTCGACTGGGATCAGAGGCTAGATGTTGACCTAGCATTACAATGGAAAATTTGGGTACAACATTTACGCCAACTAAAAAACGTTAGCGTACCAAGATGCTATCCTGGATATAGCGACGCTATAGAAATGCAGGTGCATGTGTTCACTGATGCAAGCGAGATGGCATATGCCACCGCTATATACTGGCGGGCCACGACCGTGGAAGGCAAGCACTTAATAAGCCTTGTTATGGCGAAAGCGCGGGTGGCCCCACTGAAACTGCTTTCGATACCGAGACTCGAACTTCAGGCCGCGGTATTGGGAACCCGCGTAGCCGCAGCAGTGATGAGTGAACACGACTGCAAGCCCACGTCAGTAACGTATTGGTCAGATAGCAAGACCGTACTGACCTGGATTAGAAGAGGAGCGAGAGTATACAAACCTTTCGTTGCTCACCGAATAGCTGCTATTGAAGACAATAGCAAAGTCGAAGATTGGCGATGGATACCCACCAAGATGAACATCGCTGATGCAGCAACCCGTGACGTGCCACTGCGGTTCAACTCGGACCACGAGTGGTACTGCGGGCCGAGTTTTTTGTCTCTTGGGCCCGAATTATGGCCCACAGAGAAACCTCCGACTACAAACGACACGGGAGAAGAAAAAACTTTCGTTGTCACAGAAGGGGACAAGAAGAGCTTCATAGAAGCCGTTCCAGAGCCAAGCAGATTCTCCAGATGGGAGCGACTGCTTCGTGCGACCGCCACAGTTCTGCGTTTTATATCTCTTTGCAAAAATAGAACAGAGATAACGTCCTATAAACGGACGAGAAAAAACGCTGAAAAGGACCCAGACTGGCGCAAGAAGCCCGCTGTACCTGCACAGAAGCAGAAGCAGGCATGCAGAGCACCAACCCAGGTCAACAGACAAATCATAGAAGCAGAATTTCTCCAAGAAGCTGAGAAAATACTTGTCCAGGTCGCACAACAACAATCGTTCGCTTCAGAGTTAGCGAATGTTGAAGAAATAAATAAAAATAGCTCGCTGCGACCTTTACAAATTCAGGTCGTCGACGGCGTGCTGCGACTAAGAAGTCGCATAGCAGCTACGCAAGAGGTAGCTGAAGAAGTGATGCGCCCGCCTATATTACATGGCGACCATCACATAACGCAGTTGTACATAGACTGGACACATCGCAGTCTACAACATAGTGGCACCGAACTCACAATTAATGAGGTACGGCAGCACTACTGGGTCGTGAAGATGCGACCAACAGCGAAGAAGGTGATAGCAAGATGCCTGCATTGCCGTATACGCAAGGCACAGCCACCAGTACCTGCGACCGGCGACCATCCGAAAACGCGCCTCGCTCACCATAAGAGGCCGTTTACATATACCGGGCTCGACTATTTCGGCCCGCTATCCGTCACCGTCGGTCGGCAGCATCAGAAGAGATACGTAGCACTATTTACGTGTCTCACATCAAGGGCGGTGCACCTTGAAATCGCCGCCAGCCTTAGCGCAGACTCCGCCATATTGGCGCTGCGCCGATTCGCCGCACGCAGAGGATGCCCAGCTGAGATACACTCAGACAATGGCACCAACATGCACGGCGCCGACAGAGAGCTGCGAGACGCCTTCAAAACAGAGGCAAGTCGTAGAGGCATCGTATGGCGCTTCATAACGCCATCAGCGCCATTCATGGGAGGCGCCTGGGAGCGCCTAGTTCGTTGTGTAAAAAACACACTATACAATGTACTTACAGAAAAACACCCCACCGAAGAGGTGTTGTCCACACTGATTTGTGAGGCAGAGTACATTGTAAATAGCCGACCATTGACACACGTGTCGGTAGATGGTGATGATGATGAATCCATCACACCGAATCACCTTTTACTCGGTGGGTCAGCCAGACTACCTACACCTGGCACGTTCACCGAGCAAGATATAGACAGCAGGAAAATATGGCGACGATCACAGATCCTCGCTGATATGTTCTGGAGTCGCTGGGTCAGAGAGTATCTGCCGGAGCTCCAAAACCGGCGGGAGCCACATAGTAGTGGGCCCAGATTTAAAGTGGGTGACCCTGTCCTGATAGCCGACGGCCAGCTGCCCCGCAATACGTGGCCGCGAGGCCGCATTGTGGCCGTGTATCCAGGAATCGACGGAGAAATCCGGACCGCTGAGGTACGCACGCTTGGCGGTACCTTGAAGCGTCCGGTGAAGAAACTCGTCCCACTGCCCCAGTAACCAGAGATGCCGGAGCGGCGACCGTCCTCTCGGTGGGCCTGGCCGGCAGCCGAGAAATGCCGTCCGTCGCTCACCGAAGGAATGCAGCGCCGCGCCGACAACACTTCGAGTCGACACAGCACTGCACGGCGGGAGATATGTTCGCGACGAAGCGTCATCAACCATACTAAATGGTTCATAGAAATTGAAGTTTGTATGTGTAGACATGTCTGCTTACCACGGCGCGCCACCTGATACTAAAATGAATTTTAGAGGCACGTTTATATTTATACTAAAATTTTACCTACATTTTTTGAGATAGTAGTATAATGTTTTTAGTGTTTGTCAGTATGTTATAGGGTTCAATAGTTCACCCTTAACAGAGTAAAATCATTAGAAAGCATACTGATAAGAGTTATCATAGTAAAAAACATAAATTTCTGTCATACGATACGTCTGTGCTCGGCGACGGATTAGTTCCGAATGAACCGTGAGAGGGAACCACACGTTATTTATAGTTTTGGTGGTTTTTGAAAATATTATAGTAATTAAAATCATGTTTTTAAGGGCTTATCCTATGTACTGGACATGAAATCAGTACATAATGATGAAACTATGTGAAGACCACATAGTTTCTGCTATGTAAATAGGAATATTGACTTGATATCTCAAACACCAAATATATGGTTTTAGGTCATTTTAGGGTATATGGGGGACCTAGACCGGGACAGGAAGCCTATATACACCTCATAGTTAGCGTAGTCTTTTATATAAAGCCCATTTACTTGAGATATCAAGTCAGTATATAATAGAAAAACTGCTGTTTATCTGGTTTTTGGCAATCGCTTACGGTTTTAGGTGCCCTAAGTACCTAGAAACATATAGGTGTACTGGTAAAAGTACTACCATTGGAAAGCCTGCTAAAAGGGCTTCCAGGCGGTTTCTAGATGGGAAGAATCGCTTGGATAGTCAACGAGATAAGCAGTCGTGAAAAATGTAAACAACGTAAAACGTTGAAATTTGTAGACCCTTCAGGTGGAATAACTCCATGAAGGGAATAGATGTACTCATGGTGTAAGTACTTTCGGATGGCTTGCTGGACTAGCTACCAAGCCATCACTTTGGAGCGAAAATCGCTCAAGTAGTTTAAGTACAATTCCAGAAAATAGGTTTCTGGAAATGTAATTTTTAGTCAGTTTTTGGCACTCCCCGGGACTATACACCCCTGGGAGTTCCGAAAATAAGGAATTTTTGGGGACCTCCCGATGGCCCGTTAAACGCACCATCGTGTTGTCCCAATCTTATTAGTGTTTTTATATCTAATTTCTCTGATAGCTGGGCGCAAAGAAAGTGACCAGCTATCAAATTTGTACATATCAAGGCACCTTATGTGCATATGACCTAGATAGACTTACATAAACACTAGAAATGTAAAGTGTGGTCTATTGGCTACCAGAATCCCCATAATAGGCGGTGATTGTCTGGTTAGCCTAAGTAGGAAGTCCTAAAGTCGGTGAAATGACTTAGGAATTTATAGATTCGTTACATAAGGGATGATATCCCATAGAAGATTCCCGAAAATAAGCTTTTTCTAGACGTCAACAGACAGCCTGCTATTGGCACCAGCAGGTCAACCCAACCTATAGATATCCTTAGACTAGGTTAAAAGCTATTAAGGTTTTAACTGGGAAATAAAGGGAATTGTCCTTTCATTTCATGGAAATAGTCTAGGGAAGCTATCAATACCTGGAAATTAGGTATATTGATTAGATACATAGATAGGGGGCGTTACTGTGTTACAGTACGAAGGAATCCAGCTATTGATAGCACCATGGAAGGGGTGCGGTAACCCTATTTACCAAATATGTATAAGGGTTTTTTACATAAATAAAAATTATTTTCGGCGAGAATTTGCGGGGCTCTCAATAATGGCACGATGCGAGGGTATAAAGAACCCCCGGGCCCAAAATAGAATTTGTAGTCATCCAAAGCTAGTCGCTTGTACTTGTCTTAGTAAATAAGAAGTAATTCTTATATAGAATCAAGTCTCAGAAATTGTTGAGAGCCCTAGAATCGTGCCGTGTACTGAATAACTTAGTGTTTCATTTAATTCATCGACTTCAACCCTTATGAAGACATCCCTTTTCGATCCTGTCGAGCTGAACCTCGGAACCTGGACACCAGGAGTGCTGATCCAGAAGTAGGCAACCCGGAATCTGGAAATAACTCAAGTACAGCCAACACATCGTTGAATCGTTAGAGTCGATTTGCAACCCTACGTCACTGCTGCAGCTAGGCATCCAAGAACCTTTGTTTTCGTTGATGTGGATGGGGCGTTCAGCGGCAATGGCCAGAAGGTTTACGCCCTTCTTTTCTCGGGGCCAATGAACACGCTACGTCCTGCACATTTATAAAACGGCTTTACAAAGAAAAATAGGCCTTATTGCTCTTTTGTGTAACAAATATATTAGCTTTATAGTTTTGAAGCACGCTACGACGGATAATTGGTATAGAAATGCCTTTTTTCCAGAAATAATTGTTTTTTGTTTGTTAGTGAAATAGTTGGACGTTGTATTTGTGATTGAAAATGACGTGCCTATTAAAATATTGTTATGTTTTAGATGTGACACTTTTGACAATGGTTGTCAAGTTGCTGAAATAACGATATTATTGAAGTAAGGCTGTCAGTTTAGACGAGATATTTTGATGACAAATACACGATTCATTTCGTTTTATGTCTAACTTTTCTATTAAACTGTCATTGCATCAATCAAGCCATAAGGTCCAATTGTTTTATCGATATATATCGATATAGTAAATAATAACGAATATTTTATATTCCTCCTTGTATTTAACCGTTGTTGCATAACTTATTGAGTTCGTTTAGGCGCCTATTTTCTGTTCATTTCTCTCACCCTGGTACTTTTCAAAACAACAAATGATACAATTTATTTTTACTATTATTGAGCTTATAGTTATTCGTTTAAGCACCCAATTCCTTTTTGTTTTCCTGGTAGTTTTAATAGGACGGGTGAATTTTAAAACGCATATCGATATCATTTATTTCGAATCCTTCTTGCTCTTCTCCATGTTTCATCGTAGGTGCACTTCGATGAATACTTTAGGTACGCTTCATTAGGTGCGCTTGAAAATGGGTGCGCTTCTGGGAATACCCTACTCCAAGGGCCCTCTTGTTTTTTTGTACTCTCAATATTACTTATGCGCAATGACAATTTGCCGCCTTTACTAGCGTGGTACATCTGAATTAATAATGATAGACGAAAAATATGAAATAGCATGGGAAGACGATGATGAACCCAGTAAGTGCTTGCATCTAATCAATCACTGGCCTTTGCCCAACTAGTTTGGGTTTGGCATGAAAACCAGTATTTTCAATGAGATTGTACGTCATAGTCATTATATACAAATAAAAACATGGCGATATTTTACTTTAGCTACCTTCATAGGACCTATGAACTTGGAACTTTATTGCTATCACTAAGTTGCATAGATCACAGAGATATAAATAGGACTCCGTTGTCAGAAAGAGATAAACAACACACTGTTTAAACGTACGTTCGTGTCGCAGCCAGACGCATGACGGACTGAGTTCACTCAAGCTGATCAGCTTGTGTTTGTATTGCCGCGCAGACGTCGGTAAAGCGTATCTTCTTTAGTATATATAACATCATTAAGTATTTTACATGAAGTGATTGCTCTGATTTCTATAACCCAGTAACTGGGTAACATACCCCTTGGCAAGGCTGGTGTCAGGTTTTCTGGCTTCTGACCATCCATAATGTCTGTCGAAGATCTAAAAATGACAGCTGATGCGACCAACAGCTTAACGTACCTACTTTCCAAGGCACAGAGGAATCTTGGTATTCTAAGATGGTCCACCGTCCACGGGCGGATCTTGGCAAGCGTTGTTAACCACCGACGAAAAAGAGGGGTGTTATAAGTTTGACGTGTGTATATGTCTGTGGCATCATAGCTCCTAAACGGATGAACTTTGTTTGAAAGGTGACTTTATCGAGTGCCATTAGTTATGTTTGATGAAAATCGGTTCAGTAGTTCAAAAGTTATGGGCGTTTTACTGTTTCAATCGGGGTGTTTTCGCAAGATATCTACATATATATATATATGTTATAATTAGTTGTCGTAATTACCGTGCGAATGTTACTATTTAGCCAGAAGCTCCTCACATCCAAAAAATGTTTTTAATCTTTTTCTTCCTGACTCTATCCCACTTTAGGTCTGGTCGACGGTCCTACATCTCTGGCGCTAATACAGTCTGTTCTAGGGTGGTCGGGTCAGACAGTTCATCCTCCAATAGTATTCCCATTGAAGGATGAACTGCCCGAGCAAACCTTCCATAAATTATTATTAATATCTTACGTAATTAAGATATTAATAAAATTCACCCTTCTCATAATCCTCTATAAGTTAAATTACGTGTACTGTTGACAAAACTGACACAGTTCTTCGACCCTCTTTACCTTTCGTCCCTTTGTTAACGTTTTACCGAGCCGACCCCAAGAATTAACCTTTAATTTGTAACTGGCTTAAAATAGAATTGCGTAGATTATCTTTTGTCGGAATATTTTGAAGGGAATGTGCTAGATTGGCTGTTTTTGTTCACGTAAAATAGTTGTAGATTATATTGAAATAGTTTCGGAGTGCATTGTTAATAGTTTGCTATAGTAAACGTTGTAGAAACAAACATGAATCTATTTGTATTTAGGTTTAGTTAGGTTAATTAAGTCTGCTTTTGGACACGGATCAGTGCACCTAGTACAGTTGAGTACTTTACACCATCGGCAGTTTTGAAATTATTTGTCTTATCAAGCCATAGTCTTACATTTTGAAGCTACGGGCACTAACCAAACTACAGCTGCATATTCTATTAAAGTATTTATAAGGTTTTGTATGCAGTACTCTGCTCAGAACTGTAGCTCGAAAAGGTATTTTTAATTTATTATATTCTTTATTGTACACCACAAAAATATATATAGGTATATATATTTTATATAGGTATATATATATATAGGCGGTCTATTATATATTCTGTTTAGATAAAGTAAATAATTTTAAAACTAACGAAGGCAAACATCCAGATGGTTCACTCCCAAATCCTTCAGGAATAACAGACGTATCGTTAAGTTTTGTTGTTAAATACTTGTTTGGAAACCAAAACCTAAATGGAATGTATTTAGGTTCGATAGAGATACAGTAAGGTATAATCACCAGCATAAATACCCTTATCATCATCATCATTACGGCCGAAAGAAGTCCTCTGCTGGACATAGGCATTCCGCAAGTGTCGCCGCATCGATCGGTCTTGTGCGTATCGATTCCTGCAGCCTTTACCAGGTCATTGCTCAGAGGAGTGAAAATCAATTTTTCAAAAACCTATTTTATAACAGTTATTATTGCTACTTAATGTTGTGTACCTAACTGTCACATGGTTTTTTTTGTCACAGATTTAGTAAAAAAAGTCGTCAGTCAAAAAACAAAAAATCAAAAAAAAAAAAAAAAACAAATATTTTTATTTTACATAGGCCTACATGGGCACTTATAAAACGTCGACAAAAGGTGCACGGTTCGGGTTAGTCGTTTCCTATGGAGAAGAACCGGCAAGAAACTCCATGGTTACTCTTTTGAATTGTTTTGTTTACAATATTTCCATGTTACAGCATTAGTACTTGGATATGGGGGGACAACGTAGGCCCGACAATAAGTCGTACGAAATTGAAAAAAAAAAAATAATGCACGAAATAAAAAGTTAACAAATGTTAACAATCATCTAGAAAACTAGAAAGCCTACAATGTTCACACATTCACAATAGGTAAAAGAATCTATACAAAGGTAAAAAAAAAAAACCACAACACTAAATTTAACATGTGGCACAAATACTGTAATCAGTGCTGTAACTATTCTTAGCAAAGGGCTATAATGATGATTGAAAAATATTGTAAAAAGTCTAATTAAAAGAGAAAAAAAAAATGAGATTGAGAATAGTTAGAGATATCCATATATTTGTGCCGTTTATGAGTTACCAGGGAAGCCGCATGCGCAGAGGGTGTCAAAGCCAAATTTTTTATCTTCAACGTAGTCCTTGATTTTATAGTCGTCCCCTAATTCTCTCTGCCACTTCCCTCACGCAGTGATTGGTTGAGCCTATTGGTAGGCAAGCGTTGCTAATCTAGACCAATTAAGTCAGATCCCTGAGAGGTTCCAATTACTGTCCGGCTATTAGGCACCGTGGTACCTGCAGCCGTAAGTCTATTACCTGAATGATTTTGATGGCAATGGACTGTACCTACAGACAGTAGATAGTGTTGTTTAGAAGATTGACATACTATGTAAATGGCACAGTTATGGGCATTTGTTTAGCGTGACAAAAGATGACAGTTGTGATTTGTATAAACGGATGATTTAATATTTTTAACTACATTTCCTTTCCTGTCGTGGTGTCCCAATAGCTATGTTCACGTGTTTCAGATCGTGGGTTCAAATCCGGGCAAATGTGACTTTTTCAAAAGGAAAACATCGTGAGGAAACCTGGACTTATAGTTAACTAGCTGTTCCCCGCGGCTTCGGTACCGTGGACCACCCCATAGGACCCGTTTTCGGCATTAAAAAGCCTATGTAAGCCTATGTCACTCAGGAATAGTGTAGCTTTCTATTGGTGAAATATTTTTTTAATCGGTCCTGTAGTTTCGGCGCCTATTCGGTACAAACAAACAAACAAACATAAAAATCTTTCCTCTTTATAATTAGTAGTACATAGATATAGTCTGATAATCACCACCCTACCTAGAGCAAGCATGGTGATCAATGCTTGTGCCCTCTCCGTATGAGAAGAGTTTTTTTCCTAGTAGTGCGGTTACATTTCAACTGATTTTAAAACAAGATTAGAACATAAAAAACCTGACCATTTCTTCAATAACTTTAAGTATAGTAGCAAAATATGTATATTTCAACAAAAAATCAATATCATCATCTGCCTAGCCTTTTCCCAACTATATTGGGGTCGGCTTCCAGTCTTACCGGCTTCAGCTAAGTACCAGTGTTTTACATGGAGCGACTGCCTATCTGACCTCCACAACCCAGTAACTGGGTAACACGATACCTCTTGGCTAGACTGGTGTCGTAACGACTGTCAAAGATCTTCAAATGACAGCCGGGACCAACGGCTTAACGTGCTTTCCGAGGCACCGAGGAAACTCGGTATGTTGAAAATGGTCACCCATCCACGGACCGACCTCGTCAAGTGTTGCTTAACCTTGATGATCGAACCGTGCGGCTGTTATTATTTAGCCACGAGCTCCTCCAACAAAAAATCAATAAATAACAATTAATTGGAAATAAATTTTGTCATTCTAAAAACCACTTTAAATGCCAGGAACTTAAACAAATAGTTTAAGTTCTAATAACATGACAGTGTTTCTATTTTCGATTTGGCTATAATCTTGTACAGATGGCAATAAAACCCCGTAAATTTGTACTTTTCTCACTGTTAGAACAAACAGAAAAGTAACTTTTGTATCTACAGTTTTTTTAGAGCTAAATATGAGGATGAACGAAATAGAGAGGTCACTAGAACAGGGAGGAGGAAGTGCGGTCGTGAATAGTGGAGGAAGTAGAGGAAGGCCTATCCCATCAGTGGGACAAAATAAGCTAGCAAAATAAATTTAAAACGCTTGAGTTTATACCAAACCGAAATAAGGTGAGACAGTACTTCACACCTGAACAGAACTTGTATAAAGCGCAAGTTCGGTCATGCATGAAGTACTGCTCTCACCACTGGGATGGATCTACCAAATACCAACGTGATGCACTTGAGTCGATTGACAGACGGGCCAAAAGGCTGATCGGCAACGATGTGCTGGTTGACTCAAAGCTCCAGAGTCTTGAACATCAATGCCGAGTTGCTCTTTTAAATTTATCCGCGACCCAGGATAGGCCCTAGCAGACCCCGTCAGTTTGGCTGACATCTCTTTGAGGCACGCGTGGATCGTCGGACATGGACGGTGAGTTACGCATTACTCGTCGACCGCAAGTCCGCGCCTACGGTGGCCGGGAATTGGCTTGCGACTCCCGATATTAAATAATATACATATAGAATCAATCTTCCTAGTCTTCTTCTAACTATACTGGGGTCGACTACCAGTCAAACCAGGATTCAGTTGAAATCAGTATTTCGCGACTGTCTGATCTGAGCTCCACAACCCAGTAACTGGGTAACACAACATCCCTTGACAAGACTGGCGTCTGATTTGAGGCTTTTCACTTCCTGTATCGACTGTCAAAAATCAACACTATGACAGCCGGAATCGCACGAAAGAGTCTCATAATGGAATTAATGGTAACCCATCCACGAACTGACCTCGGCAAGCCTTGCTTAACTTCGACTATTATTTAGCCACGAGCTCCTCTAGAATTATAAAATCATGTTTTCCTTACTTTAGGTAAAGACAAGAGCCAGCTTCCTTATTGTTCACCACAAGAACATACACAATCAGCCCATAAATAGCCTTAAACTGTCCATTATGGCCATTGCAGCCCATTGTGGGCCATTCCCAGGCACCTCCCGCCTGAGTGATTCCATTCTGCGTTACATACATTGATTAATGGTGAGTCCTTTTCGCACCATTAGACGCGATCAATCATCATTCATAGGTGATAAGCTTTTAGAGTTTTGTCTCCTGTGGCAGCCAGGTTCTTTATTTTGGGACGTTGAGTATATGTAAAGACCGTATCAGATTGCTTTCTATAGTTTCTGCCCGACCCCAGGAGTATGCCCAGGAGCAAAACTTCAGTTTACGTTTGTAAATATGTGAAAATATCTGAAGATATTAAAACCGTGTAATTCCACGTGTATGTAGTTTTTGAGCCTAAAGTCTATTTGTCCATGTAGTCGTTAAATAGTTTCAACATTAGTAATTTTTTTATTTACTGAGAATAAAATTTTAAACAACTAATTGCGCTGACCGTTCTACTAGGATAGAATAAAAATCTCAAATATAGAAACAAAGATATTAAGAAAAAAACTACAATTCACATCAACGATGAATATGACATCAACGTTTTGCTGGATGCTGTACAATGTACATCTACTTGATATCATTACTTAGTCGCCCCTTACGAAACCTACGGGAGTAACGGGGTGCCCTACTAACTGTCACTGCGAACAGTCGAGACCGATGATATGACGCTCCCATTCCTTTGTTTTATCTGTAAAGATAATTGTTTTTTCTTTCTAAAGAGCCTGCTCTTGAACTCGATCTCGCCTGACCTACGATGGAGCGGGATGAAAAGTAGCCCATGTGTTATTCCAGACTATAATCTATGTCTGTACCATCCACACATCTATACGAACTTTCACATTTATAATACTAACTTCTGCCAGCGGTTTCGCCCGCGCGAAAAGTGTTTTCTAATCTTAAAAACATTTTACCAGAGTGACAATTCAGCCGTTTTAGAGTGATTGAGTAACAATCATACACATATCAATCCAAACTTTCACATTTATAATATTAGTAATATGAGTTAGATATCGTGGTTTCTCAGAGGCTAAAACATCCCCTTTTGTCGTGGGATCAAATCCGAGCAAGTACCAATGTGAATTTTTCAATTCATATGTACTTTTTAAGTTTGTTTTGGACATCGCTGACAACGGTAAAGGAAAACATTGTAAAGAACCTAGACTTATAGCTCCATTGGTATAATTGCTGCAAGGTGTTCCAGTGTGAGGATAAATGAATTAATAAATATGCTAGCAGAGAGTACCACAACTAGTCAAGGTGTGCGTATAATAAATTAATGTGCAGGCAAAGTCATTAAAACGACTACCCGGTGTATGAATCAAGACAAGACAAAGACATAGATATTTTATTTCAGCTAGGCCACCAAGCGGCACTTTTGTCACAATTAAAATTTAAATGGAATAAAAATTGATTCTACCGTGCACTCGGATAGTAGCTTGTTATGAAGATGAATGCACAAGAAACTCCATACTTACTCTTTTACAATATTTAGGTTCATAAGTACATACATTAATAAATTCATATATGTGAGGACAATGCACCCAGAATAGCACTACACACTATACTACGTAAAGGTACAAAGTATTAAAAGTACTCACACATGTACTGTGCAGTTATATAATAGGTACTAGAAAAACGTTAACATCCGAAGCATAACTGCTTACAGTTATGACCAATCTCAACTGATGGCGCCCGTTCACGAACAAGACGCATGGATCGGCACCACCCAGCTCAACCATCATGAAGGGAACCGAATGATCCAACACACGCCACCACCAAGCCTAAATTAGTAACTTCCTAAACAAAGTTTTATCCTCTTGTTTAACCCATTAGAAGATAAATTTTCAAAATTCCTTCTACATTGCTCAGTTTTTGATTGGTTTTGAATTTTTATTGGTATAAGTTCAAAATAATTCTGTTGACATGGATACGTAGTTAAATAAATCGACAGGCTAGGCTTCATCTTCACTAAAACATTTCCGCTTGATACATTAATTGTTTCATACTCATAGTAGGTATTAATTTAACTAACAATATTTACAAGCGCTTTTGATCGTCTGGGCTCTAGACAAAGAGACATTCTATCAACTATACAACTCTCGGAGGTCTAAAATGTTTGGTCTTCGTCTTCTATCTAAACAAAGAAATCGAATTCCAGATGAAAAATGTAAACTAAAATGTTGCCAATTTTAAATAATAACCTTAATTATGCAATTTACTCCTGAACTGACACTTCTTTGTTTACATTTTTGATCTCAAATTCGATTTCTGGGTTTACTGAAGCCTCATGCACATCCAAACAGCCACGCAACCATTCGTAGAACATCCCGTTTTAATTTGTACCGTGTCACTCAGGAAATGACTTCGTAACACAGAAACTGAAAACTCATTCGACAACTGTGTATTATTCAGTCGGTCTGTTGTTTTTGTGACCAATTTAATAAATAATCACCTCAACGAATCATGATATTGATTAGGGTGATGCATAGATAACCACCTTAAATTATTGTTCTGTTTCAAGTTTATCCAAATTTCGGTACGTGACGGATCTAAAGCTGTAAACAGAAGGGCTGAATTAGAACGCAGTTTCGATGCAGTTCCAACAGTATCCAAACTGAAAATTTACAGCTGGCGATCTGTTAAAACGCAGCTTCGCAGCAATCGACACGGCGATGTTAGCATTGGGATACTGGTGCGATATTTATTGAATGTTATGTTTTGGATGTCTATAGTGTTTTTTTTCTTCTCTAATGGGTACCTACAATCTATATTTTTTTTTTCAATGAAACCTTAGATGCAGTTAGGGACTTTGTAATTTGGGCTGACAAAATCATTGCAAAATTTTGGCTACAAATTAATATTTTCAACGCAATATTCTTGTTTGCAATACGATCCTCCAGACAGTCTTATGACTTATCTTTGAGAGTCAATATTAAATTTCATGGTGGCCCAGTGGCTAAGACCCCACCGAGGTCAAATCCGGGCCAAAATAACCAATGTGACTTTTCCAAATTCATATGTAGACTCTGGCAAACGAAAGTAGTTACTCGAATTATTTGCAAACTTTTTATATGGCAATTCTATACTATGCTGTACTATGCTATACCCAATTTTCCGTATGACGCTACTAAGTTGATACTTTGTTTCAGTGTATTAAAATGTACTCTGTGATACTTTGTTTTAATTCGTAATCTGCACTCTTTTTGTAAAAAACTTTTTCTCTATTTTTATTTACATTCATTTTATAATAAGTTATACACCTTCCTAATAATGCAAAATGGTTATTTAACATACCATAACAAATGTTGCATTTTAATTTTAACACATTTTTTTTCTTTTACATAAAATCTGGCGGATTTAGCAGAGGTTAATGAGATAGTGAAAGCTATTGTAAAGCTTACGGATTTAGAATAGAAAGATACGATAAGAACCTAGAACCTGATCTACAAATAGTTGTTCCGGCTCTGGGTGTTTGTGTGTGTGAAATTATATGTTTGTAAACGCACCCACGATACAGGAGAAATTCCTTGTGTGGGGCAACGTTTTTTTAAAAAAAAAAAGAAATAAAAAAAGAACCAGTACTTGATTGAAATAGCTAGCAGAGAAGTGCAAAAAAACGACTTCTCATGTCATAATGTATAAAATAAATATAAAGATAGGGACAGAACTACAGAAAATATTTTAAAAAGTTTCATTGTTGATGTAGAAAACAATGATTCCTGTGACTCTTATGAATCTTTTCACATGGAAGTCTTAGATTCAGATTTTGATTTATAGTGAATAAACCAAAATTATTATAGAATACTTTTGCTTTTTTTTATTCAGATTGATATATCTAAATTATTAGCTACCTAAAGTACCTATAGTATTTTTATTCAGACGAAGTAATATAAATAATTCTAAAGTATCAAATAAGGTTATTCCAGGTATTTCATACTAGTTTTTGGGGTTGCTATGCTGATATTTTTAAATTTTCCGCACTTTTTCAGTCTCTACTTTCGTTTGCCAGACTCTACTAAGTTTCTCTTGGACATTACAGGCACCGGTGAAGGGAAACGTGAGGAAACCTGGACTTATATAGCTAATACAAGTCTGAAATAGCTAAGGCAGAGGCCTGTGTGATTCCCAGCGGTTTAATTAACTCTGACACCAGAGGTGGCCACATACTCATACGAAAAGAAGAAGAATATTAAATTTATTTGTTAATATATCAATTTTCTATATATATAAAAGAAAAAGTATTTATGTATGTTCCCTATAGACTCCGAATAGGCGGGACCGATTTTAATGAAATTTTTAGACAATATTTTGATTGACCCAGCGGATAATCCTGTAAAGTTTGGTGGCGATCGGAGTTTTTTTTTTAACTTTGAACGCGGGGGAAGCCGCGGGCAGTAGCAAATATTGATAGATAGTAAATAAAGATCTAAAAAAAGAATTTATGAAATATGTTATGGCTAGAATGAGGGTGATTTTTTTGCAGCGACCTCTATTAAATTGGGAG
The DNA here is from genome assembly GCA_948252205.1 of Orthosia incerta. NCBI lineage: Eukaryota > Metazoa > Arthropoda > Insecta > Lepidoptera > Noctuidae > Orthosia > Orthosia incerta. The sequence continues at coordinate 12,311,630 of OX411762.1, read as the reverse complement.
AAAGACGAAAATATGTAATATAAGCACTCAGTTGCACCTAAAGTTTATAGACACACACTGGTGCATCGTAAATCAAGAAACTCCTAAGAGACTATAAAGGATTCCCACACCTAAAATATATGGGCTCGACGTGCAAAGTAACTTTTATTTTACTTCGTAAATAGTTTGAAGTATAGTTCGTTTGAAAGAGCTTTGAAAAATGGTTTTTGGATGTATGTTGTTCCCTACTATAAAAGACATATTAAACCATTCAAAAATATTCCACTAATTCACCACGGTAAAAAGGGAGCGAAATTGCCGAAAAAGGTAGTGAATAATATTTTTTGGTTATAGACTTGTATTATGTCACAAAAATATTGAAAAAACCGTAAGTTTATAATAAATCGCGTGATATTGTAAACTCTGTTTTCTCAAAAAGGCATCGATACATTGGGAACTATCAAATTGAATTGGAAGGGATTTTATTGTACTTGGAATTATTGATTCAGATGTAGCACTTGGATACCCTGTGTCACAGGATCCCGTCTCTCTCGACAAATATGGATTACTAGCTACTGCCAGCGGCTTCGCCCGCGTGGATGTCGAAAGTTATCCCGTAGGAACCCGGGGTAAAAAGTATCCTATGTGCTATTCCTGACTCTAATCTATCTCTGTGCCAAATTTCATCCAGATCCGTCCAGCCGTTTGAGCGTGGAGAAGTAACAAACATGCACACTCACAGACTTTCGCCTCTGTAATTTTAGTGTGATAATAATTATGGTTTGTTAGATACAAATGCAACGGTTCTATCACTAACTAAAAGGTAACAATTTTTATGTAAAATATTGAGAGTGTAAGTATGTATGTGATAGTGTGTATGTATAACCAGTAACCGTACGGGTACACCCGAAGACAAGCAAGATTGGTGTGAGATTTTATAGCTTCAGACTAGCCGTAACGATTGCCAAAGATGTTTAAATTACAGTATATACTAGAACTACAAAATATTATAATTTATTTCTTGTTATAATTAAATAACACACAGTAACCTAAATTTCAGTGCTGTGCTATTAAAATGTACCATTTTAATAGCACAGCACTGAAATTTAGGTATATGTAGAAATAGGTGTGATACTATGTTACAGCATTAATGGAAAATAACCTTACTCAAAACAAATGTTGTGTCTGTGTACTAGATTTTAAATTCTGTTTTCATCCAGGCGACACAATCATATTTTTTTTTATCTAGTTTGTTCATGTTATAAAGACTGGTTATTGATATTTTCATGGAGGCCTTAGACCGGGTGGTGCAATAAAACATAATAAAAAGCATTAGCTCCAAATGCCATTGTAACGTGCAGCAGATACGCATTATGTACATTTGCAGTCCTTTTTACCCGACTGCCGAAGGAGTGTAATGTGTTTATCAGTCTATGTATGTATGTATGTTTGTTTCTATGTGGCGTTCTAGAGACCAAACGCATTGGCTGGTTTTGATGCCTATTACGTCAATCGATTCGTCTTAACCCTGCGCGTGTCACTGGCTACATTGAAACTGGAAAATAGAAAAATGGCGGCTTTTGGGCGCCATATTGTGGGGGCCCAATTTTTTTTTCTATCAACCCCATCGTGTGGGGTATCAAAATATAGGGTTTTAAGAGGTGATTTCAAAAATATATAGCACTTATATGTTTAAATATAACTAGTTCTAAAAAAAAATAACTAAAAATTTATAAATAAAAAAAAATTACTTTAAAAATCAAAAAAAACCCGACTGCTTAACAGCGAACTAAAAAGATGTAAACAAGAATAAAATCATGCTGTGCAGTCGGAGGATACATCTGGTTTAGGTCAGCCAGCTCGCGAACATGTATCCTCCGACTGCAAAGCATGATTTTTTTCTTGTTTACAGCTTTTTAGTTCGCTTTTTAAACAGTCGGGTTTTTTGATTTTTTTAATTAACTTTTTCTATGTTTGGATCAAACCTGAAAGAACGAAGGCAGTAGGCTGGAAATGGAATGTAATCATACCAAGAGCCAATAAACTTAATTATGATTCAATGAAAAGATTTGTAAGAACTATCAAAACAAAGCTACCTAATATTTGCTTATACAACTCACCTTTCTGAAAATATATAATGTCGCAAATAGGAGGGCTTTCTTGGATAAACACTCGATCTTGTGGGCTTTCGTGGGTATATGCATGCTACAAAGCAGGTAACTTATGCCGATTTGGAGATAGTCCTTGTTCCAATCTTATCAAAGCAGCGAATTCGGCCACCTATTCGTTTCGCTTTCTCTCAACAAAACACACTTTCAAGTTTATAACGCCACACTTTAGGCTACTTCTCAATTATTTCCCTCACAACTCTGTTTTCAACTTTTTGCAAACGCGCTCCCGCGCGTTCCTTTTTCTAACTCTTTCCGACCAAACATGGCGGCCGACCTCGCTCAGGTCGCCATTATCCTTGGCTACCCTGCTTTCATAGGTTTAAGAACACCTCGGGCAAAGTTCACAGCTTTTAACATCCAATCAAAATCGAGTATTTGGACATAAGCCAAATAAAGTGTTGTCAATCGAATAAAATCGAACTGAGATTGAATCGTAGGCTAAATGTTGCCAATTAAACAAAACCGAATTAATAAGTTCACATGCGTCATACATCTCCGTTCTAGATTACTAGTCATAAACCTTCCTCCTACATATAAATTTATTTGGTATTTTTAAGGGTGTTAAGGAAGAATCAGCGTTTAGGTCTATGGCAAGACTAGCATCTGGCATGAATATAACATATTGGACTGCTGTCCACCATCATATGCGACCGTTTGTAAGACGGTTCCACTTCGAATTAATTATGCGCGTTATATAAAATCAACCCGTAAGTATTGTTTTGAATATTAATTGGAAGTACATTCATCTCTTTACATAGAAAATTATATCTGCGAGTTACACTAGATTTTCAATGTTCGCATTCATGTTCGTAACGTTCAACTAAATCTGTATTTTTTACTTAAATATTTATTTTATTCTGTTTTTAGTATTTGTTGTTATAGCGGCAACAGAATACATCATCTGTGAAAATTTGAACTGTCTAGCTATCACCGTTCATGAGATACAGCCTGGTGACAGACGGACAGACAGACATTCAGACGGATCGCGAAGTCTTAGTAATAGGGTCCCGTTTTTACCCTTTGGGTACGGAACCCTAAAAAAGGTGACTTTGATGGCTTCTCATTTCTATTGTTTCGCAATAATAATAAAAACATGTATTTATCTACTCATTATATTGTGAAATTAGAAGACTGTGGTGCCAACCGTTTGGGTGTAAAACTCGTGTGACAGACGACGGACAGACACGTGAGTCACAGCAATAGTTCTCCGTTTGGACCCTTCGGGTACGGAACCCTAAAAACCAAGGTAAACTAAATATTAAAACAAACTAACATATTCAAGAGCGTTGAGATGCAAATTACCTTAACTAAAGTATTACGGAACTATTTCTTGCTTCTTTGCACGGTGTTCAAGTTTCCCGAGGAAGCTCGCTTAAGATATAGATAGGGAGTTTTCCATTACAAGTTTTCCTCTTTGTATTAAAAAATTGAACAGGATAATATTGCGCTGTGCTGTTGTGGTATAGATGACGGCATTATGTCAAAGTGGTGGCTTAACCATTATTTTTATGTTGTGTTTTAGCATTAGAGATTCGTGCCTGAATAATAACACCAACATGGGTTGATCTTCTAGGTTAAGCAATGGTTGCCGAGGTCAGTGTGTGGATGGGTGACCATTCATTAATATTTTAAGTAGGTTTTGCCAGCGGCATCGCCCGCGTGAATGTCGTAAATTATCCCGAGGGAATATATTCCCGGTCTACAATGTGCTATTCCAGACTATAATCTATCTCTGTGCCAAATTTCATGCAGATCCGTCCAGCCGTTTGAGCGTGAAGAAGTAACAAACATACAAACACACACACACTCACAAACTTTCGCCTTTATAATATTAACAACAAAACCCGAACATTTCCGACTACCGAGCACCTAACTCAACTCAACCACGCATCAGAAACCAACTGTAATTGACTTCCTACGTGTAACAGAGCGTGCAGGAGGCTTTAGTTATCATAATGTTGTTATAGGCAGTTGTAAAGCCGCGGATTTAGGCCGTCTACACACTCCGAAACTTGTTGCTAGCTTCCAAAGTTAGGGATTAGCGCTTTCGTGTGGAAAATATAACGACTTGATTTAAAATATAAATGGGGTTGTGTGAAGCCTTTTTATTATTATTTTATGAAGTCAGGCCTTTTAGTACGTACACCCACATTTTTAAAATTATGATTAAATCCAATGATAAAAAAACCGGTCAAGTGCGAGTCGGACTCGCGCACGAAGGGTTCCGTACCATTATGGCAAAAAAACACGTTTGTTTTGGTTACTTAAATATTAATTTTATTTTGTTTTTATTATTTGTTGTTATAGTGGCAACAGAAATACATCATCTGTGAAAATTTCAACTGTCTAGCTATCACAGTTCATGAGATACAGCCTGGTGACAGATGGACAGATAGATATACAGTCAGACAGATGGATCATGGAGTCTTAATAATAGAGTCCCGTTTTTACCCTTTGGGTACGGAACCCTAAAGAGGTAAGCATATTGTCATCAACCAGACACTCCGGACTACTACAAAAAAATTCAGATGGAAACACTTTGGCTTAATCGTTATAAACGAACCCCAGTATTTCATGTTTAGCAGAAGCGCTGGGCCAATAAGGCAGTTTTGTAAGTATAAAGAAAGAAAGAAAACCAGTTTATTTGGCACACACAGATACACACAATGTTGGTACAAATAAAAGGAAACTTATTTTAAAAACAATTACATACATACTGTGCCCCGCGGCTGCGCCAAAAATGTTTAGTTTAGCAAAAGGCCAGACAACTAGGAGTTGTCCGACGCTGGTTTTCAACTGAAACTTACGTTGAAGTGTACGGATGTGAATCCGTTTAACAATATAAATGTAGTGTGGTTAACAGGTGTTTGTTGGTACATATTCCTAGTACCTACAGTAGGCTGCTCTTTGGCCTTGGCATTGCCAAGGGTAGTACGGGGTTTCAATTAGGGATGTTACGGAAATGGTGATATCGGAACTGAGGTCGGAATGTTTAGGAGGGTTTAAATTTGGTTTATCGGAATCGAAACCGGAACCGGAACCATAATCGGAATCGGAAGCGGACGCTGCGAAAAGGTGTGTTAAAAGAAAGCAGGTTTAATAAAATAAAATAATACATACATTGTTAATCAGTATTTTTAATTTCAGCTCAAACACCTACACTTAACTAGGCGTTGAAAAAATCAAACAAGTTCGTACGCGTTGACTGCAGCCACGAGCCTCCGTGGCGGAGGCTAAAAGGAGTGATGAAAGTTTCGGAACTGAAATCGGAGCTTTAAAAACAATCGAAAATTCCAACTTTTCGGAATCGGAAAGGAGCCTCCGTAAGATTTCCTATTTTCAATAGAATAAGTTGCCAGCTTACTGATTTGGTTACCACTGCGGTGCGACTACATAATATTATCTAACAACACCAGCTTCTGTAGAATAACAAGGACATAAGACTTTATTATGTTGTAAATATTCTCTGCTCTCTATGAATGAGTAAAGTTAGTGAGTTTTGTGAAAACTGTATCCAATAAATTTGACATCTGGTACCTAATAGATTTACACTTACCTGTTCTGTTATGAAATACTTTCAGTTGAAATGCCAATTTGGAATACGGGTTTCGTACACGCAGCAAAAAGTTTAAAAATACAATTTTAACCTTGACTCTGCACCTGCCAATTTTAATTAAACAATTTCGGTACAAGTAACACCAGAATTGAATTTAATTAAATTTGTTTACCATTAATTTATGTAGGACTTAGAGATTTTGTGGTCCGGCAAAAAAATCGTTGAATTTTAAGTGAAAAAAACCACGTCCAGGGTCTTTGCAGATTCATGAATAACTTAAAAAAAAGAGCAAATTGGCCAAAAAGAACCAAGGTATGTTAATTTTGTAATGGCAGCTCTGGATTTTGTAACAATAGGTGTTAATTTTATATTAATTTGCTGACTGTTTTAACGTTTTCAAAACAATGTAACCAATTATGATTTTAATGTGTGCTAATTGCGTTAATTAATTAAAGTGTTAGGTAAAATATGAATGAATAAATTATGATACACAATGAATGAATCAGTTTTCTTAAGTTGACTGATGATTAAACTTAATCATTTGCAAAGGCATGAAAAAAAGAAGTATTTAGCACTGGCTCCTGCCCGCGGCTTCACCCGCGTGAAAAGTATTTTTATCATCCCAAGGGATCATTACACCTAGTTAATCGAGATAAAAGTAGTGTATGTGCTATTCCAGATTATTATAATTTATTTCTGTGCTAAATTTTATCCAGATCCTTTCAACCGTTCTGTTGTGATTTAGCAACAAACATCCATCCATCCAAAGTTTGGCATTTACGATATTAGTAGGATAGAACTGATAATATAAGGAAGCGAACAACATAATCTGGAGCCACTGCAGTGCCCCCAACAAGTCGAGCAAACACCCACCCGCAATGACTTTCAGTTTATCCGTGATCATGGTGCTTGCAACAGCACCGAAATATCGGGCACTCGCAACAAACAGTAAACATGGTGAATATCCCGCTTTTAATGTTAATGTTAGTGACCATGACAGTTTAAAAACTTATATAGGCACAGCCGTACCGTACCATCCTTTTCTCGAAGCCATTCAGGACTTAGTTAGTAACCTCGTTGTGGATAAAGCTAAATCCTGAATTTTCAGTGACGAAGCGAACATAATATAACTAGATTCAATTTGAACTTTTAGTTTGGAAATTAATGCTATTCAAAATTCCTTAATTTCGTCACTGAGTAAGTCACTGACTGTCATACAGTCTAGTAGACTCACAAACTCTAAATTTTTAGCACAATTAGCTTTATGCCATTAAAGCAAGGAAAAACTAAAACATTTGCCGCAATTTGTCCCGTTTCCTAGATGTATAAACTACATAAGTAACTTTGTAATCCTATATAAATAGTGACCCAATATATACTCGTAGTATTACAAAGTTACTTTTACAGTTCATACAATTTTTCATCACCTACACTGCTTAGGTAAGTTAATAGTGAATATAGGTAGGTACTGTTACCATAGACGTTGTCTCCTTTAATATACCTAATACCTGTAATAAACTTATGAGTCGTAGCAGTATGTCGAAAGCAAGTTTTGAGATGATCTTATAGCAGACTAAATTTAGTTAGGTTAGATTAGTACTTGAAATTCATAAACAAACTGTTGTTGTTTGTTTCACCTGCGCTACCTACATTTACAGTACAGATGGAAGAGGTACCTAGTGTAGATACTTACGTAATGGAACATGGACCGTAGCTGACGCACCGGAAATAGTACCCAAAAAGAAATAAAGGACGACTGCGTTCAAAAATATATGAGATCTTATCAAAAAACATATCAAGTAAAAAAAAAGTCTTACGGCGCAGTTCTTCTATCGCAAAAGTAGCGAAATCAAATATAAAACTAAGTTGGATAAATTTATTCAGTATGTACCTTATTAATTAGGCTACAAACAAACAGATTAACCAACTTCGTTTTACATTAGAGGGACACAATAATATCGACCCCGTATGTAAAAGTAAACCAAGTCGGTTAATGTGTTTGTTTTTAACCTAATTAATAAGGAATATGTTTCTTCTAGGCAAGCGTGCTTCACCGCCGCCCACATCATCGCTTACCATCAGGTGAGATAGTGGTCAAGCGCGAGCCTATAGACAATAAAAAAGTAACGCTGTCTGTCTTTTTGTTTGAAACTGGATACTTTTTATACCGGGGGTACCTACGTTCCTTTGTTCAACTCCCACCTAACAAGTGGGCGAGGTCGCTGACAAAAACTACTATAGTAAACATACAAGCTATTATACGTTCGAAGTCAACACCTACCAGTTCTTGGAAAACAGGTCGGCCACTCCAATGCACCTTCAGCCGCTTCCCGGTAACGTTTATGATGTCACACGTCCGTCGGAACCTATATTACCCCTGAACACGGCATGGTATTGGCGTCATCGATTTTATCTTACTTTCTACAATTTCTACTAATATTCATGTTGTAAACTAACTCAACCGACTTTGTCATGTCCAAAGTTAGTTTAGTCCAATGTTACAGGAACCTTGTATTATTTTCTAAAATCCTTATTTGGATTAATACGAACATTTCTAAATTATGTAATTGCTAAATCGGTCTAGCTGTTCGCAAGTGATGCACTTACAAGCATACAGGCTTTCATCTGTCTGTGTAGATAGATGGAAAAGTCTGGTTGCTTTGATGTTGCTTTCATTTTATTTTATTCTAATTTAATTTATTTTATGTCCTTTGATTTGACATTATGATTGTTTAAATTCTTATTTTACTTTATACGACTTACCTACTATGACAGTGATGTGCATGCCTGTAAGTGACTTGCTTACACAGGATCTCTTGTGAATGTTATTTTGTGATATTCATTTGTAAATGAGTCGTTGGTGTGCCTTGTTCAATAAATAAATAAATAAATGTTTGTTAAGCAATTACGCCACAATGGCTGTCATCAAGGATTTGAATGATACTGTGATCTGTTTTTGAACATAGGATAAACGTGTAACGTCACGTTACACCGCGTCACGACCGGGCCGGGCGCCACCAGGGGCACGTCCACCGTGCGCCGTCTGGGCCAGTAATTCATGCTACACCAGGCTCTTTGCGTGTATTCTTTGCACGGCCGTGTCTTTAATAGGTGTTTTGTCAACTAGTGATTTCATCAGTCGATAGACGTGACGCTCGAGTAAATATGCAATTTTCACAATTTGAATTAGCATAACGAAGTATTGGAAACACGAAGCGAAACTACTAAAAGAAGATGGGATGTACATCCAACCTGGAGAAACCGAGAAGCAGAAGGAAAATTTGCTTTGATTCTACAAAGAATTAATAGATGACGAGAGCAAGTTTGATGGTTATTTTAGAATTTCTAAAGAATGTTTTACTTTTTTACTTCACATCACATCACATCATCAGCCTATTAATGTTCCCACTGCTGGGACACAGGCCTCCTCTCTGTGAGAGGGATTGAGCCGTAATCCACCACGCGGGCCCAGTGCGGGTTGGTGGATGTCACATGTCTTCGAATTTTTTGGTTCTAGGACATGCCGGTTTCCTCACGATGTTTTCCTTCACCGTTTTGAGAGCAGTGGTGATGAAATAATTAACACAAAGTAAAGCGCCTGTCTGGGCTTGAACCCACGACCTACAACTTGTAAGTCGCGGCCGATACCACTGGGCCACCACTGCACTTTTTTACTTGGAAAAGTAAAACCGGACCTGACCAAAAACTATATATAAACAAAAAGGGGACATCGCTGAATGCGGCAATTACAGGGGGGTAAAGCTCACATCACACACACTGAAAACCAATACGGATTTACAACAGGGAAGTCGACAATTGATGCCATTCAGACAATTAGAGTGGTGATGGAAAAACATCGTGCGAATAAAGAAAATTTGTACCTCCTATTCATCGACTTAGAAAAGGCTTTCGATAGAGTACACCCAGAAACCTTGTTTGGCAGGCAATGAGAGCCCAAAATATCCCGGAGTACTACGTGGCACTAGTCCAGGATATGTACACAGGCACTAAAACGCGCGTCAAGAGTCCAGCGGGCCTCAGTGAGCCATTTGGCGTGGAGGTGGGCGTCCACCAAGGATCAGTCCTGAGTCCACTAATATTTAACTTGTGCATGGACTATATCACACGGGACATACAAAAGCCGGCGCCTAAGTGTATGCTTTAAAAACAGATTACAAAATGTTACGGTATATCAGTGAGCTATTAGGCACTAACGTACGTGTACGTTAGTACATCATAGCTCACTGTGGTACATAGATACTCCGAGATTATATTTTTTATATACGATTTATTTTTTCAGGTTCCTGGCGAGTGGGGTTTCGTTTAAAACTATTTCGTGTAGTTTTCGATTGGTTCATTAAACTGTGAGCGAAATCGTACACAACACGTGTCGATGTATCGTTTAAAGACTTAAGAATGACCTTATACCACCAATAGAAAAAAATGTGCAGTAAAAATGCCGAAGATTTTTTAATCTTAGAGATTTTCCAAATTGTATAGCCGCATTGGATGGTAAATATTTTGTTATTGAAGCCACTGCCCGTAGTTGTTCTATATATTTTAATTGTAAACACTCAATTGTTTCTTAGCATTAGTGGACGCATGCTACACATTTCTTTCAGTGTTGATGTTCGCTCATACGGTCGAAACAGTGATGGTGGCATTATTGCAGGATGCAATCTTGGAAAACGTTTATAAAATGGCACGTTTCATGCACTTATGAGTAAAAATTTAACTTTAGTTTGCAACGTTTGTTAGTGACGAAGCGTTTTCACCGAAAACATACCTAATGCGACCATATCCAGGATTCATTTCGAAGCGTTCATAAACATCACAAATCACATAACACAAACCTCAAACGCTTTCATACGAATAGTATCCCATAATCAATTTTCAGAAGGGTAGAAGTAATAATTACTTACGTATAAGTTATGAGTTCCAAAACACGAATTACGTACTTGCTCACTTAAGTTTACTTGAGAAAGTAATTTCCTTTATGTGAGACTAACTTAGTCGAAGTGATGGCAGCTAACTTAGTTATACTCGTACATTCAAATGTTATTGAGTTTATTAAGACGAAGTGAACGATTTTCGAGTCGTGCGATTTCTAATATTTGCTTTATGAATGAAATATAAAGTACTCGCCCTGAAAAAGTGATATTCTATCTGTTATGACTGTTGTTATAAAGGCCATAATAACAGGGACTAGGGACTTACCACACCACATGTCAGTTCTAGCAACTGACATGTGGTGTGGTAAGTCTGAGCCTGTGGCCGAATTTTGGTCATGGTGGCCAATCTCAAAGGAGATCAATCATCGATGCGAGAGATATTTAGTATACGAGTACTATGTAATACAGAAGTGTGTTCGCAATTAATAATAATACTTAATAATAATATCTGTGGTTGTTCTCGTCTTGCTAACGGCGATTACTTACACAGTCATTATTATTATTCACCAGCAACTTGCTTTGAAATACAATCTAGTGGTTTCTGAGGTATCATACTGCAAGTATGTGTCCGAATAAGTTATCGAAAATGACTATAACATGTTGTACTGGGATCGGTCTATCATCACATCACTGATAGGACTATTGTTGCCAATAAGTCGGTTATAGTGGTGATAGACGATTAGCACGCCACACAATGATAATCGATGTCACCATCCCGCATGACGAGAACCTCGTGAAAGCTAAGAAAGAGAAACAAATCAAGTATCTCGACTTAGCACACGAGTTTTTCGACATGTCGAATGTGGAATCGGTGATTATTGTGCCGATTGTCGTTACAGCCAACGGTCTGATGGCCAATAGCCTCGACGACCATCTATCGAGGCTGTCTTTGCGCGGTTGGATCAAGGTCCTGATACAGAAGGCAGTACTCCACGATACGGCTCACATTGTGAGGAAGTTCCTGTCTCTGGAGCCCTAACCATCGGTAGCTTAGACCCTGCTCCCAACATTGGCGGACAACAATTTTTTTAAATAATTTTTGATTTATTTTTTATATAGAAATATATAAAAATGTAAATAGTAAGTGTGTAGAAAAATGAATTAACGGCTTAATAAAGCCACACAAAAAGCATGTTAACACAAATTCATTGAATCACTTATAAGTAACACATTATTTAACAAAACAGGTAGGTGTTGCAACCTTACAGGTGCACATACTTGTCTTGTTCATATCGCTAATTATTTAATTTTATTTGAATCCTTGGTATCATAATTTTAAACGAACATAATAACGAGGGTTATATTAATAATGCTAATGATTTATGATGAATCGATAGTAAATAATGAACTTATATTTCTAACCGTAATATGGTTCATTGAAATCAAAGAAACGATATGGATTGCGATGAGGGTGAGGGTACTGAGCTCACTACCAACAGAAAAGTAATGAAGAAGAAGACTATTTGCGTCGACCCCAATTAAATTAAGATAAGGGCAAGAGAATAATGATATGATAAGGAATAAGGATCGTAGCAGGTGGCGTTCTGTAGTTTCTGCCTACCCCCATGGGAAAAAGGCGTGAGTTTATGTATGTATGTAATAAAGACATGATTGCGTGAAAGAAAACAATTTTTTGTGAGGGTGTGCGCCTTGTAGCTTTTCTGTATTTTGTATTCGTATCGCATGTCAATTAATTTTTATTATATACTTTTCATATTCTTCATCAATTATATTAAGCTTTGTATGCTCGGCTATGTAATAGATGCGGTTGCCTATAATTGAGTGCGCATTACAGGCTAATGTGTACTAATTTTTGTATTTTGTGTGAGTTTTATGGTTTTGTAACACTCGTTGCTGGTCCTTAAATAAATAAATTGTGTGAGCTAATTGATCCAGTAGTACCAACTATAGTTTCAGTTTATTCAAAAAGGCAAGCAATTGTCAGTTGACTTATTAACCTTGTAGATCGATGAGTTGTTCAATCCACGTTTTGACACTCTACTTATTAGAAACATTGAAACAAGTAGCGCTCAAAAGAACTTTTTACAGTACGTTTACGTTTTGACAATCACCAGTTCTGAAAAGAACTCATCTGAGATCTCAGATGAGGACTGCTTGCTTCAATATTTCTGGTAAACATAGTGTCAAAACGTACTGTGATCAAAAGTTCTTTTGAAGCTACTTGTTTCAATGTTTCTAATAAATAGAGTGTCAAAACGTGGATTGATGAGTTGTGGCTACAACATTTGCGCTTAGAATGCAATAAGCTTATCTGTGGAATATCCCCAGTATATTATTCCAAACCGTACTGTGGACGATACGTAGGCATTGTACGTTACTAGGACGGAGTATTGATTTACTTTTTTGCACATAATTTCTCTATGGTATTTCCAAGACAGATGCCTAATATAGTCCTAATAACTTAACACTATCGGTGTAATATATTTTTAAGTTTTCGTGGATAATTCTTCTATAATTTTCTATCATTCTTCTATCATTCGTGACTAAAATCCGATTTTCGCAAAAATCGTCTTATGTTCATACTCTTAAGTCATAAGGAAATTCGATTAACCATAAACGGTATCCTTAAGGTTATTGCGGATAAACCGGACTGCCCTTTCCTGGGGTACTGGACCCGCTTGCACAGCGGCGGCTCCAGTGCAACGGGAAATAGGTACATGAACTGATTTGGATTATTTATTTGTTATTTTATTTTTATTGTGTGTACCTATGCATTATTGTTTTTATTCGGTTGACATTATTAATTTATGTAAATTTACTAACATAGTCATAAGTTTACTAACAAATTATGGATCATGGTCCGAAATAAATGATTAATAATAAATAATAATAAAAATAAATGATGAATTATAATGCATGCATGGTCATTTATGAGACGTCAATTTTCAAAAAAAATTAAAAGCATATAAGCATTTATTTGAAACGTTGAAGTTGAACCGTTAACGTCAACGGTCAATAGCAACAATGAGATCTGTGCCAGTACACACAACACACAATTTTTTACAAAAAGTTTACTAGGCGTGGTGTTTCTGGTTCATTTTCTTCGTTTTTTGACACCGTTTATTTGGAATTCAGTTGTATTTATTTGTAAAAGTTATATTTTTTTTAATAGATGTCTACTCAAATAATAACAGCCTACTTTTGTCCCACTTCAGGGTATTCGGAGTAAAGTATGAATAAATAATTAATTAACACGAATGCTCAAAGCGTAATTTTTCTATGATATTAGGATTATTTACAATGGTATGATATTTACAGTGGTATTCTTAGGTATTCATTGCTTCACATGCCACACCACATAAACCAAGCATAAGTACATAAATTACACAGTGGGAATGAAACAGACGAACATCGGTTGGCATCCAGTGTTCCCGAACATGTAAAGTGTACTTACAATGCGAGTATTGGGATCCACACGAGAGCTTTAGACATCAAAAGCACTTGAAAACAACTGCCGACGCGTTGTTGTTGTTTACGTCAGTATCTACCTAAAGTTACATTTAACTGCAACTTAGGTCTATTTATTCTCTAACCGTATGCCAGGTACGTAATATACGAAACCGGTGAGTTGTTTGATTAGATAATATTATAATTATAAACGATACAAAAATAGCACTGTTTTTATAACCATGATTTAATTCTGATACATGTTTTTTACCCGACTGCCGAAGGAGGGTTATGTGTTTATCAGTCTATGTATGTATGTATGTTTGTTCCTATGTGGCGTTCTAGAGACCAAACGCGTTGGCTGATTTTGACGATTCTTACGTCAATCGATTCGTCTTAGCCCTGCGAGTGTCACAGGCTACATTAAAATTGGAAAATAGAAAGATGGCGAATTGAGGGCGCCATATTGTGGGGGACAATTTTTTATTTTTATTCCAAACCCATCGTGTCGGGTATCAAAAGAAAGGGTTTTAAGAGGTGATTTCAAAAATATACAAAACTTATATATTAAAATGTATCTAAATCGTAAAAAAATAACTAAAAAGTTGTAAATAAAAAAAAAATATTCAAAAAATCAAAATACCCGACTGCTTAGAAAGCGAACTAAAAAGCCGTAAACAAGAAGAAAATCATGCTTTGCAGTCGGAGGATACATCTGGTTCTGGTCAGCCTGCTCGCGAATACGTATCCTCCGACTGCACAGACATTCGGGTAGGCCGCATAAACGGTTTTCACGATTAAAAACTAAGATAAATTAAAAATGAAAACAAAAAAAATGGTCCACATAGTCTTCACATTCACAATAATTAAAATAATATAATACTTTAAAAAGGAAATATTCTTGTCATTGCAAGAAAACCAAAAAAAAAAAAACAAAAATCACGGTGGAAAATATAAAAAATCAAAATTAATGTTTAATTGGAGCAGCTCAATCCGAAGCCTTTTTGTCCTCAACGTAATCTTTAATGGTATAAAACGCTTTCTGGCACAACTTACGTTTAATGAATGATTTGAATTTACAGAATACCTAATAAATAAAATATACCGTCATAAACACACATAAGTATAAATAACATAATAATTAATACTAAATAAATACTAATATATATAAAAAGATAATTATACATATTATATGCAACTATGACGGAATGGAAAGGTAGTGTTCTTTCACTCTTCTTTTGAAAACTGTAAGAGTTTGGCAGTCCCTAAAGTCAGGCGGCAGCAAGTTCCACAAACGCACCGCGTGCACAGAAAAAGAGTAGGAGTAGAAGTCAGTTGTGTGGGAAAGGGTATCAAGGAGATTCTTCAGATGCGACCTGCAAGATGCTTCCGCAGGACGGGAGTAGGAGAAGCGAGGTAGGATGGCGTTTTAGGTTTATGAAGGATGTTAATTAGCAGACACGAAATCCGAGAGTTCCTGCAAAATCGAATTGGGAGCCACTTGAGTATCTTGCGAAAGCCAGAAACATGGTCATACTTTTTAAGAATGAAAACAAAACGAATACATATATTTTGCGAACGCTCAAGTTTATTTAAAAGCTCCTCGGTGACATCCAAATAACAGGCGTCGGCGTAGTCGATGAGGGGTTGAATGAGAGTTAATATTGATTATAAGAATATAATTTATATATTAATTGTGACCAAGATGCAAATTTCGCAAAAATTTTACCTGTATAGTTATCCTCCTCCTCCTCGCGTCGATTCCCCGTGACCACATCATGGTTTCAAAACCTTCTCTTTGATGATGTTTCTCCATCTGCTCCTATTCTCAGTAACGTGCACGACTTCTGAGGCTTTGAAGTTCAGCGAGGTTCGGATTTGGTCTGACCAGCGTATAGGACTTCTGCCTCTAGGCCGTTTACCCTCGACTTTGCCAGTGACAATTACCTTCAGTAAGTTGTCACCAGGTTTACGGGCAATATGGCCATAGAAGTCAAATATCTTGCGGAGGCACACATTCGAAAAACTAGGCCTTTTTTCAATTTTGAGGTCCTGCAATATCGAGATGTTCATCCTGTGCGCCGTCCACGAGATACGCAGCATCTTCCTGTAACACCACATTTCAAAAGCCTCGATGCGTTTGCGATCAGCGGCTTTTAAAGTCCACGTCTCTGCTCCGTACAAGAATATGGAGAAAACAAGGGAGCTGCCAAGTGAGAGTTTTGTCTTGTTCGAAATGGTTGCGGTCCTTCCATACTCTCTCGAGTTGCGACATGGCAGTCTTTGCCATTCCAATGCGCCTGCGAATCTCATCTTCACACGATCCATTGTTACTTATACTTGAGCCCAGGTAAATAAAGTGATTAACTGTTTCGACGTCAAGTGTACTACTGAGCCCTAGTTTGGACCTGCGGTCCACCACCATGATCTTCGTCTTGGACCGGTTTATGGAAAGCCCCATCTCACCACTGTATCTTTCCATCCTGATGAATAGAGAGCTCATCTCGGTTTCGTCCGCTGCAAACAAGATGGTGTCGTCAGCGTAGCGCAAATTGGTGATTTTTTTGCCATTGATGTTAACACTCCTGCCGTTCCAGTCCTATAGTTATAGATAATCTTTTATAATAAGATTGTCGTAAGTCTTTCTTGCCTTTACTTTCACTGCCTATACATATATTGTGTATGTATTTATCTATTAAATAGCATGTGCGTGTATGCTTTTTGTATGCTTAAATGAGTATCTTTTATAATATTGTTGTATCTTTAAAGTAAATATTCGTAAAGTTATTGGTTAAACCAATTTCAAACCCATTTCATGTCCAGGCAATCACTGTCCATTCAAACTTGCCTGGAAAAGAGTTACCGCGGCCCTGGCTCAAGCAACTGAAGGAACACGGGTGGGTTTTAGTCAGTTAAAGTCTGACACGCCATAGCGAGTCAGTCATTGGATGAAATACCATAACAAAAAAAATAAACGTGGTATGCGATAAGGCCGCTCGTTGTGCATATATTTTAGTTTTAAGTTTCCTATTTTTTGCTTTATTGACCTGGTGTACAATCAAGTATATGATTATGAATAAATCTATCTTCAATATAAAATATGGTCATAAGTCACAAGGAAAATAGTTTAAGGATGATGTTCAACTATCCTTAAGTGTTCTTGAAAAACCCACTCACCTCTACTTGACATTATATATAAGAACATTCATTGGCAATCATGGGAATCATGACATTGGCCTCACAAACTGATATTTTTGAGTGCAAGAACGACTCGTTGCTATATTGCACGTTTCTCGAGTGGCTAGCAAATATTAAGCTATACAATGTGGAAAGTAATAATCTTATCAGCGTTCTTCGCCGTCGTCAAAGCCAATATTAACGACATCTACGGAAACTACACAATGGTTATGGAGTTTGCAAATACTGTATCTCAAAGACCACCCATTTGCATCAGGATGACCATTTCTGAAGATCAACATAATAATAATAAGTGTTCCTGCCCAGATGGAAATAATAATGCAATAGTGGAGTTTAAAGTGATAGAAGTGTTGCCTCCCGTGCGACCGAATGATGCAGCAGATGCTTTTCGTTCATATTCAAAGCCTGTGCTAGCCGTGGACAGTGTCAATGATGTTCAGTCACTCGTTAACGTCACCTGCAAGTGCGCTGACCAGAATAACGTGGATGAGGGCCGAAGTGTTATGAAAAAAGTGAAAGACAAATATGTGCTAATATACGACGATAATTCTGTTCCTAGAGGAAGCAGAGTGGTACTGTTTGCGCGGACGTTGCCAAGCACTTCCGAATTGTAGTTATAATATGTTGTATTGCACTCATGGATGAAGTTAAAAATAAGAAGGCGTTGAATATTTGTACCCAAGAAATATATGAGAAATTGCGTTCTTAATATTCGGTTAATCATTTATTTTTAATGTACCTAATGTTTGTAATAACTATAGATATTACCTACTTATAATATTTACTTCATTGTTCACCAACAGTGTAACACAAAGTAAATATAAACATTCACTCTTTCTATTTTCCATTTTTTTACTTGGCTTTTTTTTAGTTCACAATTTCGAAATTTTTCATTCTTTCTCACTAAAACTTTAAAATTTTTGGAAATGCTTGTGTTAATTGGATATCGATTGTATTTTTTTTAAGTTTATATTTTTCACTTTTTAGTTGTGGTGTACAATAAACATACATGCGATAATATCACGAGAGATTTGCCATAATTTATTGAGGAATTCTGTTGTATACCTCCAAAGTACTTCATCAGATTTGGAAAGCCTAGCTTATTTGAAGATTTTGGACGACCTCGAGAAAGTAACCTTACAAACACAAAAATAATTTTCAAAATCACAGTTGAACATAGAACCTCCTCCTTTTTGGAAAATCGGCTAAAAAGGGAAAAACATTCTAGTCTAAACAACAACAAACAAATAATGTAAGCAATTATGATGTGGATACTGTTTTTTTCGATCGAATTACAATAAAAATCTTGATGATCTAGGTATCTGCCTATTATTACATTATTAGGTAATCATATAAATGACTGACACAATTTTAGTCTCTAATAGTACAACATTGTACTCTGCCCAATCCATTTTTCGTAAGTAGTACCCAAAATAAAGTCGTCAGCCAACAAAAATAACAATAATTCAACGAATATTCTTGTCATACTTAATGTCGAGTCACCACGAAACGTTTAAGCTCAAAGCACATTGAGACATTGAAAGAAATTTAAAAAATAAATACACCAAACTCCACCACAAAATGCACATATTTATTTGTATCACGATTAAAAAGACTCACGCATTCGACCTAAGAATTACAAAATTCGATCGTCTTTAAAAAAAATATAAGTTTATTAAAAAGTAGCGGCACCAACAGAAGTTTTCCTGCTCGGGCCCGAACCTGATTGCAGCGTCATCTAACGAGTCAAATTGTTAATCAAAACCTATGATCAAAACTATTCAGGGTGGGACCCTCAAACATACACATACATATACATTTTTTGATGTTTGCGCTTAACACCACATATAGCCATCAACTTTTATTTATTTATAGAAGATTCGATTCAACTCTGCGTTACTATGCTTTAATCCTTAGTTCATGTCAAAACGCTATTTCCGAAGTAGACTAGACAAAAAAAAATTGCCATAGCTAAAGTTAGGACAGTCCACGCGAGCATCGTTTCAGCAAGGTACGCTTATTAGCATAACAGCCTTTTCAGACTGAAACGAATAAAACTTGCATGAATAAAAAGTTATAAACGGTAAAAGAAATAAAGAAAATTGGGCATAGATTATGACAATTTTCTTCATCAGCCTTTAAACGTTCCCACTGCTGGGACACAGGCCTCCTCTTTGTGAGAGAGGGTATTACAGCCCATAATACACCACGCGGGCCTAGTGCGTCTTGGTGGATGTCACATGTCTTCGAATTTTTGCTTCTAGGACATGCCGGTTTTGGCACAATGTTTTCTTTCACTTTTTTAAGCGGTGATGATGAAATAATGTTCACAAAGTAATGGGCTTGAGAGAGCAGTGGTGGCCCAGTGGTATCGGCCGCGACTTACAAGTTGTAGGTCGTGGGTTCGAGCCCAGGTAGGCGCTTTACTTTGTCTAAATAGACTTCACTCATATTACTGGTTCACTAGCAATTAGCGCTACTTAAATTAATCTAGCCTTAGGAAGTGTCTGAACCACTCTTCACAGATCAAATTATGTACCAGCTTATACATTACAAGGATAATACGCAATTTCTAATTTAAAATTATTGTTTTGAAATCCAGACGAGTTTAAAAAAACTGCCCTCTGTATAACATTTTACTAAGACTGGACCAAATAAATATCATTGTGAAGATTAGATATAATATGAAGACGACACTTCAAAATCATTGGGCAATAATACTTCTTAAGTAAAATAAATCTTACACGTGTCAATGAATTTATCAAGGACGGTTATTTATACCTTGATTAATCTTTTATGAACCTTAACAATGGTGACCTAAAAATACCTGTTGAAATTGGGTCATCCGGGATAAATAATTTATTTAACAAATTGATGGTTAATGGATAATTAATGGGCTTATCAAGGACGCCATTAAAAAAGCTTGTATCCATCATTTGCAGAATCTTAAGTCCAGTTGAGGTCTGGTAATTAAGAGGCTTAAGTACTGTAGTGGTGTTCTATTCAAGACGTTTTAGTCCAGCAGTGGTGCACTATCTAGAAAGCTAAGTCCTGGAGCAGTGACCTAATTGAGAGGTCGGGTTTAGACCTCTCAATTAGGTCACTAAACCCAGCTGTAGTGTAAAAATAGGCTGATATAAATGATGAAAGTTGGAATGGCTTGTAAAATAATTTCAATAAATAATTCCATAATCGATAAAGACGTATTAAAAAAATATAAATATACGTATTGAAAAAAAACTGTTCTCTAATATTGTGTGAAGAGGCTTTACCATCAAAGTATTTTCGTCACAGTGAGTAATAAACGGTTTCAACGGAAAAGACAATTACCTATTTACTTTCTTTCGGCACTACACTAACTAGTAACTTACGGTAATAAACCTACCTTTTTGAAGTAACAATAAAGATTGTTTTGGTATTTTTTTTTACTTCATGTTTTCATGTTCTATGCCAACAAAGATATTTTTGGAAGCGTACTAAAATCTTTACGAATACCAACTCTAGTTAAAGTAAAACTAAAGATTTATTCAAAACACAGGTCGCTTTTTGTCTAACCTTTTCCATTTCTAGAATAAGATATTTTTATTCAAATTTTAGCCTTGCAAGTTATAAAAATGTTATCAGATTATTAAACAATGAGTTTTGATTCTATTTAAGTATATGTAGTCAAATATTCATGGCAATCGACTATTTGAGCTGGCAATAGTGTAATTTTTAATTAAACTATTGTTAGTTTAGAACAGTCACCGTAGAATATTGGCATATTTTGCTAGAGCGTATAGATATTTGTCAATATAATAAAATATACTGCAGGAAACGGAGGACTGTTTCTTATTTACACAAAGTACATCTTCCACACAAATGAACGTGTTTTCTTTAAAATTATATATTGATTTTATGATCTGACACCAGTCTTGCCAAGGGGTACCGTGTTACCCAGTTACTGGGTTGTGGAGGTCAGATAGGCAGTCGCTCCATGTAAAATACTGATACTTAGCTGAATCCGGTAAGACTGGAAGCCGACCCCAATATAGTTGGGAAAAGGCTAGGCAGATGATGATTGATTTTATGAGCAAGTGTTGGAAGGAAAGTTCCACCTTAAAATGTTTAACTATCTCACAAATGGGCCTTTTGTATTTTTTGCCTTAAGTTCTTAATTAAGTGGCTAAAAGTGACCATACGGGGTATTTTAACTAAGTAGGCACAATTAGCAAGGAATATCGATCAAAACTTTGGTTTTTCTAAATCTTAATTATTGATCGGGAAATACAAACTCTGGTGGGCACACACTCTGAAGAAAGTGAAATTTAAAAATTTTAGTTATTGCTATTCCAGTCGGAAATTTAGCAGTCATTCGCGTTAAAAACGAAGAAACCAAAACAGGAACACAGACTTCCGAAATTGAAGTAGTAGTATTTTTTAGGGTTCCGTACCTCGGAAGGAAAAAACGGAACCCTATAGGATCACTTTGCTGTCCGTCCGTCCGTCAGTCTGTCTGTCAAGACCCTTTCTCAGGAATGCGTGGAGGTATCAAGCTGAAATTTACATGAAATACTCAAGTCTACTGTCCCTTAAAACTGTGAACAAATCAAACTTCTCAGCCAAAGCAATCAAAAGATACAGCCGTTATGCCGCAAATTTCCGCAATTTTTCGACACTCGCAAGGGAATCAAGGTACTTCGCGTAAACTCAGAATCTTGAAATTCAGTACGAAGCAACGTCTTATAGCAAAGATAAAGTAAAAATTGCGAAAACCGTACATTTTTAGTTACATCATAATTATAATAAAAAATAATTAAAAATATTTTTAATAATGGTAAACTTACTACCCCTTTCCTCATGAATGCGAAGAGGTATTAAATTGAAAATCATATCAAATAATCAGGTCTATAATACCTTTAAGCTGAGGTTTGTACGGAACCCCCGGTGCACGAGTCCGACTCGCACTTGGCCGGTTTTTTATTTGGAAGTCGGTTGTATTTTTTTGTAAAAATGATTTTTTCATCATCAACATCATTTCAGCTGAAGGACGTCCACTGCTGAACATAACCCTCCCTCAAGTATTAACACCTCGATCGGTCCTGTGCATCACGCATCCAGCGGATACCCGCAGTCCTGACGAGGTCATAGATTGAAGGAGGCCAGCCAACGTTGCGTCTTCTGGTACGCGGTCGCCGCGCCAGAGCTTTTCGGCCCCATCCACCATCTGTTCTGCGAGCAATGTGCCCTGCCCACTGCCACTTAAGTTTAGCCTTCTTTCTAAAACTTTGTACATATTCTTATTTTATTAACCGACTTTCGAAAAAGGAGGAGGTTCTATGTTCGACTTCTTGTATGTTTTTTTTGTGTATGTTCACGGGTATCTCCGTCAATTGTGTATCGATTTTGAAAATTATTTTTTTGTTTGATATAATTTGTTCCGAAATTGGTCCCATTTTAATTTGGTGAAGATCTGACGAAGAACTTCGAAGATATACAACAGAACTCTTCAATAAATAACGGAAAATCTCTCGGGACTGCTGCAATCGCATGTCTGTTTATTGTTTATACCATTTCATAACATAACATCACGCCAGTACGCTCTTAAGGGGTAAGCAGACCTCTCATTCGATCGGTTTTGTTCAAGTTTCATGATATTCGGGTAATCTATTCTGGCGTTATAGGAAACTTACTAAACAACTTGCCTATTAGGTAGGTACAACTAAAAAGTGAAAAATAAATAAACTTTTTTACAAAAAATACTACCGACTTCCAAATAAGAAAACTACAAAGTGAAAAATAACTTTAATTTTGGATGTCGGTGTCCATAACGCAAAAAAATGGTACCTACGAAAGACACCGACTTCCAAAAACAAAGTTATTTTTCACTTTGTAGTTTTCTTATTTGGAAGTCGGTAGTATTTTTTTGTAAAGAAGTTTATTTATTATTATATATAAGGCAAATAAATTATATCATTTCATCCCCAAACCAATCAAAACCAAGTATGCCTTTCTTAGATAGTAAATTAACACACGAGTTCACAAAATATATGCGGGTCAGTCCCTCAATACGTCACACTTAATGGTACATACTGTCTATCCCAAAGGTAACATCACTACGCTTGAAACTTGTGTGTCACTTCAAACTTCGAAGGACTGTCTCGAACTTTGACAAGGGTCTAGTGGGTCGGAGTATTTGTTTTTAATTGATTTATTGTTCTTGGTTTAGAAAGCATCATTTGTGCTGAAATAGTTATTTATGCTACAAGTGCGGAAAGTAGAAACAGATATATTTTTTTATAGTCAGATATATTGGACTCGTGTCAATTTATCCACTCACTCGCTTCGCTCGCTCGTGAATAAAAATACCTCTTATCGGAAATCATCTTACGCATGTGTATCATACAATATTTTACTATGCATTGTGCGAGGAAATAAAAAATATATCTGAACCAAGCAAGAAATTAATAAAATGGCGCTTATTCAAGGGCGCTCAGCATATCCACAGATTAACTAATAGTTCATAGTAAATGTTCCTCGGGCATATCTACTGCGCATGTGCAAATAGCTGTCACTTCGTAACGAAAAAAGGCACGAGCAAAATATTCATTCTGCCAAACATATTTAATGAATATTTAAAATTAATTTATTGATCAAAATCTAAATCTAGAGTAATTAAAAACGCCTTAAATGAAGTATTAGTTTTGTTTACCTTTTAAGTGAATGATAATGTGTACTTAACTAATTTTTAAAACTTTTCTCAAATAATAAAAACTCCATGCGGCAGGCTGACGTTGGATGAAAAAGCACTAGTAATAAAAAGTGACACTTTCCGCACAGTTTGGCTGCTTGGAAAACGCTCTTTTCGAGGACATGCATTGTAAAATAATGAGAGATATTGACAGTTTATTTATTAAGCTTTATGCACAAGTAAAAATTACTGTACATAGGCGGACTTAATGCCTTAGCCATTTTCTACCAGTGACTTCAGGGGGGTGCAGAGAGTCTATAGGTAGCAAAGGATCAAGTTAATTGGCATGCGATTGGAGTGATCGGTTACTATTAGAGAGGCCTAAGTTCTGCTGTCTCATGGGATGATAACAGCTATGTTAAGGTTGGTATCCAAGTAGGTACTTTGGGAGTTGGTATTTTAGTGGCAAATTAAGTGGATATTAAGAGCAGTTATGAATCGGATCATATGGAATAAAAAAAAAAAAAACTAATATCAATGCTGATATCATAGAGAGAGATACATTAATTTTATTTTCAGCAATTTACACAGTTAACTTTTCCAGTTCAGGGGGGTGACCATAAGCTCTTAGAGTAAGGTTATTTTGAGTGTGTTTAAGGAACAGATGTATATTACTTGTATACATCTGCCACTTATGCGATCTCAAAATAACCATACTCTAAGAGCTTATGGTCACCCCCCAGGTACTACCTCATATCCAAACTGTTCATTGTTAGGTATTGATCCCTTTAAAAAGCTTAACTCTGATACGATCGTGCTGCGTTTCACCTAAATACTGCAACGACTGAGAATTATTGTCCCTTCAGCCGCCAGGTCACGCAACCGTCTATTACCACTTCAAAGTAATGGTTTCCACTAAGTTAACCTCTTTATCTAAACAAAAGAACACGATTATGATAGTCATCACGGACGTCACATCACGCCTTATTTATTTATAATAGCAATGTTTAGCATAACAGCGTCGTTATGGAAATAGTCGCAGATTTCCATAAGGCGCTTACAAGGGCATACGTCATGCAATGACAGACAAGTTTAATAGGTATTCTAATGGTTGCTGGATATGCGTATGTTGTGTGTGGCCTTATAACTTAAAAGGATCAACAGGCAAAAGGAAGGCAAATATTGGCACTTACACTGAGTGTCTTAAAGACTTAATGGTATCTTCCTTAAAAAACATTCGACGAGTTAGTAAGTTAACCTCTGTTGTTTTCTTTAGGGGTCCGCAACTAGGTTTCTGTTTCAGTGGTAACGGCTTTTGCCACCAAAAAGGAAAGAAGGTATCAGTAGGTACTATGAACTTGTTTCCATTATCGAGGCCAATTTCAGTTGCAGCCATCGATGCAGGAGACATTGTAGTACACAAGTGTACCTACCTATGCTTGAACACAGGTGCATACTCTCTTCCGTCTTTACGATATGAAGTACTTAAGCGGGAAATTTTTAAAATTGTGGAATAATGTAGTTACAGATTCACAAGTTCTAGAAAGGATGACACTATATGGAGCGATACAGCTATAATAGTTTATTTCAGACTTTAATAATTACTTCACCTGGAGCATACCTACCACAAAGTACGTAAGCGGCGCCACGCTGCAGACAGAGAGTCCACTACGAACAAAGCGCCATTTTGCACACACACATTGACGATAAGATTTTACAGGGATTCTTGGGCAATATTGGTTAGAGCTCAGTCGCGGCTGTCACCAGTGCTAGTGCGGCGTTTGTCACGTCATTCAGTCTTTTGGAAAAAGTTCAAAACATTATATTTTTCAATGCCTTGCACATTTTACCATCATGTCTTTTAAGAAAATGCGAATTTTCTACACATTGAAATACAATAATCGTGCATTTAAACAAGGTCGCAATCGACGAGTTCTAATTCTTATCTACCAGTTGACTTTTATTTTTTTAAACACAACATAGGTAAATTTTTTACTTAATAATACTACAATTTCTTGTTTTGAAATAGTAAGAAATATTTTAAATAATTTATATTTTGTGGTGCATACGGCCTCACACATAATTAACTTGGAAACCTTAACAAAAATCCTAAGTTTACGGAACACTCGACACGCGGGTCCGACTCGTACTTGGCTGGTTTTTTTTTCCATTTAGCTTATTGGTTGCATAATTACCGACAAAGGGTGAACAGCTTAAACTAGACACATGTCAGTGGGCGATGTTGGTGCATGCAATATAATGAATCATGAAATTACATAATAATGCTTCCTGTAGTTCTTGAGTTATAAAGGTAAAAAAAAAAACAAGATGACAAGTTGAGTTTGCTCTTCCTTCCGAACCAGCATTGAGTGCAGACGTGTTATCGATCGTTCCGCAAAAACTAAATATAAGTGCAAACAGAAGTGCCACCTATTATCTAGTGTCATAGGTATCATTTTTGGGTCAAACCTTGACCGTCAGCCGGCGCGGTGACGCGTACCCGAGTGTCCCCCGCGCGCCTCGAGTAAAAGAGAACGTGGTCATAATTGCTGTCCTGTTTCCTCAACGCTGCTTGCGACGCGATCAAGAATTGTGCCCGAGCGCCATCGATCTTTGGTGCTACTACGACATCATCGCTCTCGTACGACGTAATTGGCTACGAATAAATTGCGTGCAGTGTTTACATTGCTAACACCTACGCTATATTTGTGATTATCGACTCGCATTAATGATGGATTCATCCCTGAACAAGTCCAACTCAGATACGGACATTAACCTGGCAGGAAGCAGTAAATCACCACCCAGCTTCGTATTTCAACGAGCCAAGCGTAGCAGAGAGGATGTGACGATTGGCCAGCAGCTAGACGAGTTTAAGGAGGAGATGAGGAAAATGATGAAACTTTTTACGGAAAAACGAGAAACTGAGATTCATGAAATCAACTTAACTCTCAAAAAAATTCAACAGTCAAATGTAAACATTGAAAATTCAATAACATCACTGACTGAGCAAAATGAAGAATTTAAGGTGAAGATCGTGAAACTGGAGAAGCAGGCCAAGGAAAGTAATCAGTATATTGCAATTTTGGAACAGAAGCTAGAAGATATGCAGATAGGATGCCGGAAAGCGAATTTCGTTCTGAAAAATGTGCCTAAAAAACCCGATGAATCCAAAGAGGACCTTATAAACATGGTTGTCTGTTTGTCTAGCAATATAGGTTGTAAGATGGACAAACACAATATCAAGGACATCTTTAGAGTTCGTGGCAAGAAAAGTGATAGTCCTAACACACCGATTGTTGTGGAATCTGGCTCCTCCATCTTGAAGGCGGAATTCTTGAAAATGGGAAAGTCTTTTAATCTGAAAAACAAGACAAAACTCTCCTGTAAACACCTGGGACTTAAAACTCATGAAGACACCCCTATCTTCCTGGCTGAGCATCTCACCACCAAGGCGTCCCGGTTGTTCTTCCTTGCCCGTGATTTATCAAAATCTGGCGCATACAAGTTTTGTTGGACTGCATATGGCAAGGTATATGTAAAAAAAGACGAACAATCACCGACTGTTATTATTAGAACAGAAGATCAGGTCCATCAGTTAATGCAGAAATCGTGACTACCTACAAATAAGCATTGTCACTTGTACCATTTAATTAATACTGCATTGCGACTATGCAGCTCAACTCAATTGTCTAATGCGCTCATAAAATGCTTCACGCAAGCTGTTGTTTTCCTAACTACCAAATGTAAATGTATCACACTAAATTGCTCTGATAAACACACATGCACGCTATGCCAGTCACACTATATCCACATTCACACATGTACACAAATCCTCTTTACGACTCGAATCCATGCATTTTACTACACTCAATCATTACCTTACTTTATAATACATACTTTACGTCGGTACACTTTTTTATTCACCCACCCTACTCTAACGCGATGTGCGAGATCACTAATGTTATTATGTTATTATTGTAACTATTACCGTTCATGTTTTACTAAACTATTAAATACGGCTGATAATTATCTTTACACCAACCTAGTAATGACGATTTTTTCCTTTTACAATATCCATAATGGGTGATACACTAAATACGCTCAATGAAATAGACAATATTGAAATTACCCGCATTATTGAATGTGACTCATCCGATCTCGCCAAACGAATTCAAGTTAAACGTAATGATCTGACGATTATATCTCAAAATATAAGGAGCATATATTGTAATTTTGACAGTTTTTTGTCAACACTATCCACTCTTGCCTTCGAAACTGACGTCATTATACTGACGGAATGTAGATTATGCGCCTATAAACAGATACCACAACTAAACAACTATCACTCTTACACTTCTACTCACCACTTAAATCAAAACGATGGTGTTGTTGTTTACGTAAAAAATACACTTAAATGTAAGGTTAGGGAAGTAAAGTTAACTCACGCATCATGCCTTCTATTAGACGTACTTAATTTCATTATTTTGTGTATCTACCGGTCGCCGTCAAATGTTAATACTGATAACTTTCTCGACTCGCTTAGCAAACAGCTTGACTCTTTACCAACGCAAAAAAACATTATTATAGCGGGAGATATCAATATTAATATTAGACCAAAAGATTCGGAACCGAGTCAAGAGCGTAAAAGTAGATTAAATTACCTTAACTTGCTTTCTGCATACGGTATACTCCCTGGTCATACACAGCCTACCAGGGAAAATAACTGTTTGGATCACTTTATGCTGAAAATTAATAAAAATAAATTGACGGCAGTTGTTGGTATATTACACACAACAATCACTGATCATTATACCACTTTTCTATCTATATCTAAAATAAAGAACATACAATTTGCTCCAAAAATAAGAAAAACTGTAAATTATGAAAATGCGTTAAAGTATCTCAAAGAACACAAAATCGCAGAACTGCTCTCCTGTGACGACCCTATAGCGTTAACTAATCTTTTCCTGCATAAATTATCGGAGTCCATAAAAATAAGCACTGATATTGTAAACATCCCTTGTCATAAGCGTATAATTAAACCGTGGATCACCCCTGGTATGCTACGGTGTATACATAACCGCAATAAAATGCATAAATGTCTCAAAAATGAACCGCACAATGAGGTTCTAAAAATCACCTATATCCGATATAGGAATTACTGCAATAATCTCATCAAAAAACTTAAACGAAAATATCAAAAAGAACTTTTAGCTAAAACAGTCAATAATAATAAACTTCTTTGGAAAAATATAAAAACTATAACCTACTCTAGCAAATCTAAAAATCAAAATGGGGAACTGTTGAACTTAAAATCTACCCCTATCGACTCAGTTAACTTTATAAACGACTTTTTTGTAAACATTGGGGAACAGCTAGCTCGGAATATACAATTAAATGCAATTCAACCTATTTCGACAGGTAATTTGTCTAATCAGCCTAATTCTTTTGTACTCTATGAGACGGACTGCAGTGAAGTTAAAGGAATCTTAGCTAGTTTAAAAACTTCAAGCGCTCCGGGCTGGGACAACTTAACGACTGGTTTTCTAAAGTATATAAGTAGGGAAGCTGTTCCGATTATAACACATCTTGCTAATTTGTGTTTTAGATCGGGCTTATTCCCAGCACCCCTTAAACAGTCTATTATTACACCTGTACATAAGGGCGGAAACAGAGACGATGTCAATAATTATAGACCTATATCCGTTTTACCTACAATTTCAAAAATAATAGAGAAGCTTATAAATAACAGACTACTTAAATATTTAAATAAATTTAACCTTCTCTCACACTCTCAGTATGGATTCCGGCAAGGTTTTTCTACTGAGAATGCTGTAACTGCTCTTACAACTCAAGTAGTTGACAGTCTTGACAATGGAGATAAATGTATTACAGTATTCTTAGATATGAAAAAAGCATTTGACACCGTCTCTGTTCCGATCCTGGTGAATAAATTAGAATGTGAATTCGGATTAAGAGGTATACCCTTGGACCTCCTCCGTAACTATCTTTCTGATAGAAAACAGAGAGTAAGAGTTGGGGACTGTACTAGCGAAGACGCACAAGTATCATACGGCGTGCCCCAAGGAAGCGTACTAGGTCCGACTTTATTTTTGACCTATATTAATGACCTCTGTAATTTATGCATCAAAAATGCAAAAATTTTCGCTTATGCCGATGATACAGCAGTAGTATTTTCTGGGAAGTCCTGGAAAGAGGCCAAAGTCTATGCTGAGATGGGTATGGCTGTAATAGCTAAATGGTTGAAAAACAATTTACTTACTTTGAACACCTCAAAAACCAACTTTATATGCTTTAGTATTAATAACCGTACCCAGCCTGACGAACAATTTAAATTAAAAATTCATCAATGTGACAATATAAATAACCTAAACTGCAAATGTCCAATAATAGACAAAGTAACTCATACTAAATACTTAGGAGTGGTTGTTGACCAAAGGTTATCTTGGTACCCACATCTCGAGCAAGTAACAAGCAGAGTCAGAAAGCTTAGCTGGCTATTTAATTCTTTGCGATATGTCGTCCCAAAAACTTTGCATACTCGGCACAATTCACCAAGAAATCTTCTAAATGAAATATATATTGCTCTGGTACAGTCAGTTTTAACGTATTGCATCCCTGTTTGGGGAGGGGCTAGTAAATCTAAATTTATTGATTTTGAGCGTGCACAACGCGCTTTAATCAAAATTATGTATTTTAAGAAACTAAGATTCCCCACAAGTGAATTATATCACATAAGTGGCCTGCTCTCTGTGAGAAAATTGTATATTATGCAGACCATTTTGAAAACGCACAAATGTTTACCAATAGACACCTCCAAACTAAGAAAGAGACGAAAGGACAATATTGTACAAATTCCCCAATCACGAACTCACTTTGCTAGTATACATTTTCAAAAACGTTCTGCCCAATTATATAACAGGGTAAATAGGGAAATAAATATATATACAAAACAATACTATGACTGCAAAAAAACATTGATTAATTGGATAAAACTTTTAAATTATGACGAAACAGAAGCACTGCTAACTCATGTATCATGACTTCATGACGCATTGGTTTCTGTCCTCTCAAACTGTTGCACGCAATGGAGTGCAAGTAGGAAGTATGGTGGTACGCCCTCACCTCGAATCTCATGTTGGCACTCATATTATTCTCATTCACAAACGTACACTTACACACACACACACACATACATATACTCACTCATTCACTTACACACTCACACAAATATTGTTTTTTGTATCATTTTTTAATTATTTATTATTTTTAAGGATTATATAATGGTTTGGAGGAGCGGAGTCTCCCAATACAGGCACTACTTGCTTAAAGGGAGGCTCCAATCACTATCTGTTTGACTAATTATGTTGGAGAAATAAATAATTTTTTTTTTTTTTTTTTATTTTTTTTTTTTTTTTAAAGTTAAAAATTCAATGTCTAAGAAAATAATAAATAATTTTAAGTACATTAACGAAATTGTACATTGTAGCTTTGTTTAAGGAAAGGCTATGAAACTTATCTCCCTTCTAGATCTGAACTCTTCTTCATCGAACTTGGCGCCTTTTTCACATTATTTTATGTTTTGTCGAGCTTGGTGCCTTTTCACATTTTAATTTTTTACGTCTTGTTATCCACCAATCTTTAATAACCACCAATTTAAGGCAGGTATGCATGATATGATGTATGTTTAGACGAATCGATGTATTTGTGTTTGTAAACTTATATTACCTACTCTTGTTTAATATTCAGAATCAATAGAATAGCAACCCTAGTGAATCTGTCAAGTTAAGGTAACAATTTTCGGGGCTGGCAAGAGTGCTCCTTCTGTATACTTTCTATTTTGTGTCGGTACTATAGGTCTGTCACTTTGTCTTGCTAGTAGTTATGCCTTGCATTCATGTAAGTGTGGGCAAGTTCAAATGAATTCCCTCTTTAGTGCTTGATGTCAGAAAAAGTGATGCAGGTTGATGCTATCTGAAGCAGCTTTGATATAATGCGTTGAAATATCGTGTGACGTCACACCGTTGGTACACTTTATACTAACATAATGACGTCACAAGCCACACCGGAACTTTGATACGCTTTATCTTTATCAATTTCAACGGACTCAAAATTAATCAAAATCAATGCAAAAGCCTACATGGGCACTTATAAAACGTCGACAATAGGTGCACGGTTTGGGTTAGTTGTTTCCTATGTAGAAGAACCGGCAAGACTAAATAGGATTATAATTTTTCTACCCAGGAAACGTCCCTATTACTTAAAACACTCTTTAATTAAATTAATACATCGTATTAAACTCACAACCCAGGGTAGGGTAGGGTAGGCAGAAACTATAGAATTCCAGCTGCTGTGTTCTATACATTTATCAACTCGTTTAACTTCATATATCTAGTTTATTTTTCTGTTCGTCAACGTCAATTCAATATAAATAAATTATTGGATGTTATTGAATTGCCAAAATGTGTTGCGTAATACCCCGCTGGTCAAAGGCATCTTTCAGAACTTCTATTTATTTAAGAGTTGCGCTTCTACCATAGATTTAGATTTTTTTTTTGCTTATGGCTTCTACTACTCAGAAAATTCTGCAATTCGCAGTACAGCGAAAATTCTGAGAAAACAAAATATTCTGAAGTTCTTCGCTTTTCAAAACTAACTGTTCTTAGTAGGTATTATTATCTGTGGTTCTGGTATTCAGACTGTATAAATATGCTTACTGACCCGACAGGTGGTGTCTTGCCCGAACGGAGATACTTCAACATTGCTAAAGAAAAAAGTACCTACTTCTCATTTTGTATATTTTAAAGTTTCCGACAATCTATTCTAATTAATTTTTCCCTAAAAACCTTAGAGACATAAACATTTATTTTGTAAACATTAAAAAACAGGAATCCAGTCAACATACATACAAACATAAACTCACGCCTTTTTCCCATGGGGGTAGGCAGAAACTACAGAACGCCACCTGCTACGATCCTTACATACTTCTTTTGCTTCACTCACATTCATACATCTTGTCATACACACACACCGGTTATGAGTACTGCGCACCTTGCCTTTCTGAAGAACATCACCTATAAGGTCTATGTATGTCTTCCTAGGGCGTCCCCTCCCGGCGTTTCCATTCACGTCTGCCTTGTAAATACCTTTCGTTAGTCGCCTATCATTCATTCTCTCAACATTGCCAAACCATCTTAACATACTCTTTTCAATTTTAGTCACTACATCTTCTTTTAAACCACAACGTTGTCTTATTACCTCATTCCTCAATCTATCGTTTAAGGAATCCAATCAACTTATAAAAAAAAACTGTACAGTTGAATATTAAGCCTCCTTTTTTTGGAAAGTCGGTTATAAAAACAATCAAACATACAGTCGAACATAAAAGCTCCTCTTTATTTGAAAGTTGGTCGAAAAATGTCGAATCGGTCCACCCGTTCTCATATGATACGCTTACCGAAAAACAGCATTTTATTTCTATATTTACCCGACTACGGCGAAACCAAAAGGGAGGGTTATGTTTATCAAGATTAATACCATCTGCTAGAACTGTTACTTATGCACGTCTACATTGAGATGTTACTTTGACCGTTCTCCTGCATAACTGCCAAGCTTTGACTCAAAGACTCGCGGTTAACTGCAGTTAACGTTTCTACAGAAATTACTCTTGAATTTGTCTATTTATTGATGTGTTTATTCGTAGCGAGATTTGAATAACATTTAGATTTAGGAGTAAAGGGGTTGAACGACTTTGGTCAAGTCTGAAGTCTGATATTTGTCAAATTAGTAGTAACTCATTTAAAAAAATGATTTGGTTTTACAATATTTCCATGTTACAGCATTAGTACTTGCATATGGATAGATAAAGTAGGCCCGACAATAAGTAGTAAGAAATAAAAAAAAAAGTAAAACGAGATAAAAAGTTAACATTGTTAAATGCATCTAGAAATCTAGACGGCCTACAATGTTCACAGATTCACAAAACAATCGGTAAAAGAATCTATACAAAGGTAAAAAAAAACAAATGAAAAATTTCTAACAACACAAAATTTAACATGTGGCACAAATGTTGGTATCAGTGCTGCAACTATTCTTAGCAAAGGGCTATAAAGATGATTGAAAACCATTGTAAGAAGTCTAATTAAAAGAGAAAAATGATATTGAGAATAGTTAGTTACCAGGGAAGCCGCATGCGCAGAAGGACAATTTGAACCTCAGAATACTCAATTATATTTATATTTACTACATTTTAATGATGTAAATAGAAACATACAGCAGGCGGCTTTTCATTTTGTAAGTTCCTTCAAGTAAGTTATGTGAATCAAAACGCATGTTTTACATCGACTGTACATGGACTTGACCAATAGCGTATTTGGCAAATTTCGTAATTGGACAAAAAGACGATTTGACGAACTACAGCTTTGTCCAATATCAAATTTGGCAAATTGCCGATTTGACGAAAATCTGACTTAACCAGTCTCGTTCAACCCGTGTATTTGTTAATTTGGATGGTTATTTCCTTGAATTATATTATAGGAAAACTCAACTACCAAATAATAAAATAACGCTGCGATGACGCGTTCTCCTAAAACGCGGAGTAGTATATGCATTTATTCCACATAGTTGAAATTATCATTATTTCCACTTTACGTCACCAAATTAATGTCTTCTCACATACCTATTCTGTAATCCTTAAACCGAATCCATACTACATTACATTTACCGTGATTATCAAAAAAAAACCCGCTACCTTTAAAATGTCGGGTTTCATGAGAAATCCTCAGAGACTTTGAAGCACCCATATTAATATAATCCGTCCATTTATACGAAACACGGTTTCGAATCTCAAGACAAGATTATCTTCAACACACCGATTTTCTATGCAAATGTTATTTAATTTTCTTTTACATAGGGTACGAGGCAACTCGTTACCTCCCACGAAACAAAATACTGAATCCCGTTCATCGGGATGAGCATGCTTGAATAAGCACGAGTGGTTACGAGCAGATATTTGAGCATAATACTTATTTGCTCGAAAAATTAGGAAATGATTCGGGCTTGTGAGGTTTTGAATATTGGTATTTTATTTTACATGGAGTAATGTGGGTAGTGCGAATATTATTTTTGAATAAGTATTGAGTTATGGAGTCTTTCAATAAAGAGTAAACTAATATATACGGAATAAGAGTGTCCTCTTGCGTCTCTTTAAAAACAACTAGTTTCTCCTGTCGCCCTATGCAACTTGTCCCCAGGATCTAAATTATATAGATACATACCTATTGTTAAATATAATTAAGGTGCCTCTTGCTACATCATCGACCACACAGTGCTACATATACCTATAACGATTTTCATTTTCGACTTTTTCCTTTACCCGTGTTCACTTCGTTGAGGGTTTTAATAACAATTATAAACACTGTTAAAATACTGTTATTGTATTCCTTTTTGTTTTAAGAAATTGACTCACACAATAGTCCGTTGTTGTTGAATTAGGTATTTTACCTATGTTTGTAAATATGTGAGAACTATGTTCCTATTTAGCAAATTAATTAATTTACCTGTTAATAGCTTGTAATACTTTATACCTATATGTAGTATAGCATGTAGTGTTTTTCTGGGTGCATCGTCCTCACTTATATTAATGTAATATTGTAAAACACTTTTCTTTTAAAGAGTAAGTGGGTGTTTCTTGTCCGGTATTCTCCACAACAAGCTACTTTTACGAATGGATGGTAGAATCAATTATTATTAATTTTATATTTAAATCTTTTACGTTCGATGGTGCTGCTTAGTGGCTAAATTGAAATTAAAAAAATACTTTGACTTTATTCCATATTATAAGCAAGAAAGAAAACATAATATTTATTTGGTACACGAAATGCAACACACAATGCAGGTTATAAAATATATAAACCAGACCGCAAAATTAGGTTGGTTTTAATATGAAAAAAAGGGAATTTCAAGGAAAAATCTCATATCATGGTATTTGTTATTAAAATATACGTAATAGTAAACATAATCACCAAATTTGGGCTTCACAGGTCAATGGAAAGTTAGAAACTTATTCGGTACATTTTTTTTAAAAAGCTGACTTAGGTGGCTTCTTATTCCTTTGTTTTTCAATATTTTTTAAAACAAAAAAAAAGTATTTATCTTCTCAACGAGTTTTAAACATAGATAACCTACTCGATGGGGTAGGATAATTTTTTTTTCGCGCCCCTTCACTTTCTTGTATGGGAGCCCCCCTTAAAATATAAAAAAATAATTTTTGAGAATTGGTGTGGCTTTGGGTCAACAAGATACTTATACTGTGAAAATTTGAAGACTGTAGCTCCAACCGTTTGGCTGTAAAGCCCGTGTCACAGACGACGGACAGACGAACAGATGGAGCTCCATTTGGATCCTTCGGGTTCGGAACCCTAAAAAGGTTAAATTAAAGACAGTATCAATGTATTCTTCACTGCTGCGCCAAACATGACATTTTGCTGAACTGGATATATATCTGTTTAACTATTACCTAGGTCATGACCCTGGTGTGCGGTTGATTGAAAGACAGGGTGGGAAAAGTGGCATACAAAGTGACAGTTCAAAAAGTTAGTCATCGTCTACGCCGTGTCCCTACACTAAATTGCAATACCGTTAGTACACAGTCACAAAATGGCTTCTATCTACTGCGTAGGCGCGCGCACCTATTGTAGCTTTATTAAAAAAAAGAATTAAACTTTCAACACCACGTTTATACGTAAAATATTAAGACTTGAGAGTGTCATTTGGGCAAGGTTTAAAGGTATTAAGAATACACGTGCAGTAACCTCAACACAGCGCAGTTGCAACCGGTTTAATGATAAGTAAGTAAATAAGTAAGTAATCATTTTATTTTGCAAAAGGATTGTCCTAGGTTATATCAGTGTTTACATTACAGAAATGGACATTGGCTATGACACATCCCTGTCTTTTCTCGGTCGCAGAGGCATGCGGTCCGCGGGCTCTGGCGCGCCGTTTAGCTCGTACATCACGTACACTCAGCCTGACGACAAGGAATGTGTTCCTGCCGTTCCCGCACAAAAATATATTACATAGCCATGGTCATAAATTGACTATAAAATACCAATAATTTGGTAGAAGATTTCAGTGCCTAACATGTTTTATGAATAATAGAAAAAAAATGGTCTTCCTCTTGACTAATTAAAAAACTTGGAAAACTGTAACCAACCGACAACCAGGGACAAATAAAAAAAGCAGGCTAAACGAGTAAGGTTTTTGTGGCGCTATACCACACTATGTAGTTTTCTAGTGCCATTTGGTGTATTTTCGCGTGTGATCACCTCCAGCAAGAAAGTTAAGTTAATCCTCGTATCCTTCGCCTATTTCTGTTAAGATTTATAGGTTTCTAATATCTATATGATCTTAGAAACCTATAAATCTTATATAGTCAAACTTGGTGGATAACGGCCCATTCCCTCTCGCAGAAAGGAGGCCTGTGTCCCAGCAGTGGGCACATTAAAAAGGCTGATGATGATGATGAATAAGTATATAAATTAACAAGTTTGTTTTTTGTCACACAAAAAATTGCTCTATGGGTATATGAGTGGGCTATGAACTAGAGAAAAAAGTTGGTGCATATAAACGGTTACTAATACTGGTCACATGTAACAAGAATGATTTAAATCCAACAAAAGAAAATCTAAATAGTAACCTAGTACCACAAAGTACGGAAGTAGACAGAGAGGCCACTGCGAACAAAGCGTCATTTTGCACCAGTCGCGGTTGTCATGAGTGCTTTATTGCCTCATATCTTTAAAACCACTAGACGGATTTATATTATTAAGTCATCGTTAGATAGGTCTCGACCGCCCAAGTCTTCTTGGATAAGTGACGTTAAAAAACAAAAATAGCGGATTTTAGACGCCTTAATTATAGTGGGTCCCAATTTTTTTTCCTCTTAACCCATCGAGTGAGGTATCAAAATGTAGGATTTTTAGTAATGATTACAATAATATATAATACTTTTACACTTATACATGTGACATTCACCAACCCGCATTGCCATTCCCTCTCACAGAGAGGAGGCTTGTGCATATTAAAAAGGCTGATGATGATACATACATTTTATATGTTTAAAAGTAATTTAAAAAAAAAATTGTTAACTAAAAAACGTTAATAAAATAAAAAACCCGACTGCTTAAGAAGTGAACTATAAACATGTACTTAAACAAGAAGATCATCATGCTGTGCAATCGGACGATACATAATTTATTTATTCATCAATTATGGACGACTTAAAGCTAAACCAAACAGAATAAAAAAATAGTAAGTGAGATTGACAGCCAATTAAAGTCATTACTTCTAAAAATAGATTGGAAAGAAAGAGTGTGAAGAACACAACACACCTACCAATAAAGAAAAATAAAACAGTATAACATTCAAGCTTGAACATTTCATATTCAATTCAAGGATACCTGAACAAAATCTTAATTTAAAAAGCCATAAGCTAAGGCTCAGGCACTTTCTGGCCGAAGACACCCTGTTAAGAAAGGATCAAAATCATGCCGTTCACATTGAAATTATAGTTTCTACTTGCACGCACTATAAATTAATTTTACCTGTAATTCGTAGAAGTAAATGTGAATAAAATGTCACAACACACATTTTATTATAATAATAATATTATGGTTTGAGTCATTTAGCTCACGAATATGTATCCTCCGACTGCACAGCATGATTTTATCTACTTGTTTAAGTACATCTTTTTAGTTCGCTTCTTAAGCAGTCGGGTTTTATGATTTTACTAACTTTTTTTCACATATATATTTTTGTCGAGCTTGGTGCTTTTCACATTTTTATGTTTTTAGTAGGATCACCAATCTTCGTCATATGTGGCGTCGTAATCTGTCTACCCTCTAAGGCATTACATGCAGACAGATCACAGATCAGGGGAGTGACCATAAGCTCTTAGAGCGGTATCAATTTGAGATCGAGTAAGTGACAGATGTATACACGTCAGATACATCTGTCCCTTATTCGATCTCAAATTGATACCGCTCTAAGAGCTTATGGTCACCCCCGTAGTTTGATATGATGTATGTTTAGACGAATCGATGTATTTATGTTTGAAAATTTATACTACCTACTCTTTTTTAAATTCAGAATATAATAGTAGCAACCCTAGTGAGTCCGGCAAGTTTAGCTGTCTATTTTCGAGGATGGCGGGAGTAGTCATTCTGTATACTTATATTTTGTGCAAGTACTTACCTTTTCTCAGCTAAAGCGGGTTTTGCTTCAAACATATTATGAGTATTTGAGTAATGGCAACATTATAAAATAAAACCGGCCAAGTGCGAGTCGGACTCGCGCGCGAAGGGTTCCGTACCACTATCGCAAAAAAATCACGTTTGTTGTATGGGAGCCCCACCTAAATATTTATTTTATTCTGTTTTTAGTATTTGTTGTTATAGCGGCAACAGAAATACATCATCTGTGAAAATTTCAACTGTCTAGCTATCACCGTTCATTAGATACAGCCTGGTGACAGACGGATAGACAGACAGACAGACAGACTGACGGACGGCGGAGTCTTAGTAATAGGGTCCCGTTTTTACCTTTTGGGTACGGAACCCTAAAAAGGACAGTTTTAACTGGATTGGATGGTTGGTAGGAATTTCTCAGTAGCAGCTCGGAGTCTGTATTAGTGCCTGGTTGATGCCATAGGCTCACCCCCTCTTGCATGGGAACATACCTGGCGAAATGTTGGTAAACTATTGGTGCACTTCTGCATTGAAGGACTTGTGTCGTGGTGGCCCAGTGGCTAAGACCTCGCCTTTCGTGCTTGAGGTCGTGGGTTCGAATCCGGGCAAGTACCAATGTTACTTTTACAATTCATAAATACTTTCTAAGTTTATCTTGGACATTGCAGACAACGGTGAAGGAAAATATCGTGAGGAAACCTGGGGTTATAGTGAGTTTATAAGATTGTGCTCCATTGGTGTAATTGCTGCAAGGCGTTCCAGTGCGAGGATAAACTAATAAATAAATAGGCACGTCCGTCTAATTTAATTTTCGTCCCTTAACCAAAAAATCATTCGTCAACAACTTGGCCTTCTTCAAATTTCTTTTACTGCTGACATCATGCGATAGAAAAACTCAAGGTAAAACATGTCAGTGTCATTGAAATTTTTCGCAAATTTTATTTTTAGACTTAGTGCGACTATGCGTGGCTATTTTCATCAATTACCATGTAATAATGACAGCCATTAACCATAGCCATTATTAGCCATTATTTTTTAAATAATAAGCAAGAATATTAGTGTTTCGACTGTACGTGTGTCCGTGTAGGTATATTACTAGTATATTATGTAGATCTGGGTGCATTGTCCTCACATATATGAATTTATTAATGTATGTACTTGTGTTAATATTGTAAACCACTTATTATTTTAAAAGAGTAAGCATGGAGTTTCTTGTGCGTTCTTCTCCATAACAAGCTACTTTTCCAAATGCACGGTAGAATATTTTTTATAACGTGTAAATTTGACGTTCAAAAGTGCCTCTTAGTGGCCTACTTGAAATAAATATTTTTGACTTTGACTTTTTGACTTTGAGATGGGTCTCAACTACTGTTCAATTAGTGAAAGGGTTCTAATTCTGTACACTTTTCAATCTGCCTAGCCTTTTTCCAACTATGTTGGGGTCGGCTTCAAGTTATGCAGCCGAATGGCAGTATATTACTTATATATAATAGCGATCACTGCTTATCTGACCTCCACAGTCCAGTAAGTGTATATTTTGTCTTGCGATATATCTTGGCAAGACTGGTCTGGTCTTGGTCTGGTTTCGAAACAAAATCGGACTTCAGAATCGGATTTGTTGCTTGTGTGTACCCATAACGACTGATAAATACGAATATGTATAAATGACTATGTACCTAATTGTTACAGTAGATGTTTATGAAGGCTTTGTCTATTGCTGAATTGAACTCGGCAGACATGATTTCTTATGGTAAAATCATCTAAATATAGCGACTGAAGACAAATAACTACTGACGAAGTATCTATATACAAATAGAAATCATAAAACATTGCACTACTAGACCTTTATTGAATCTTCTTATCTCATCAAAGTTGAACGAACTAAAGAAAGATACGGATAACAAAAAAACAATCGTCAATTTGGGTCCTATCCTAACGGTAGGTAATATTCTGATGTTACTGTCAATGTTTTATAGCTGCCTATAAAATATCAATATCTGAAAGGATCAGATTTTATTTCATGGGCTATTTTCCTTTTGATGTTCGTAAGCATATAAATAAAAGAACGATTCTGTTACACAGAGGCCGAATTTCTTAGATTTTTTGTGTGTTTTGATAATTATTTTTTCGATCAGCAAACTATTAACCATCATTATGCTTCAAATTAATAATTATTTCCTGTTTTTTATTAGATCTTTGGGCATGAAATGAAAGAATAACCGTGGTCGTATGCCACCTACAAATACAATACTTTCTGCAAAGTAGCATACGACCACGGTTATACTCTGAATACCACTATGATTATGTCAAATTCAAATTCAATTTATTGCATCCATAATGTACATACAGGTGGTAAATATAAGTTACAGAAACAATTATGGACCCTGTCGGGCACAGCAACATTCTAGATACAGTCAGTGTCTAGGAGAGAGGAATAGCGCTTAATATTTTTCCATAATAATATTTCAGTTGAATTTCCAATGTTTTTATTTGGTTTAATGTACCTACTAATATGTCTATGTTTTTCTAATTTTATGTCATGTCATGTACTAATTACCTACTTATTAATTTATTCACCTAAATTGAATTAAAATTAGTATATTTACATTTTTTATTACATGTAAATGGTTTATTTAATACCCGATACATATCGAATAGTGTGTATATAATAATTTCAGATAAGAATACATTTTTGTTTCATACTTTTTGGAACGTGATTTTTCAATAGTCGGGTTTTAGTCTTTGAACTTATTTTTATTTAAAGTATTTTGGGGTTTTTGCACTGCCACATCACATTTTTTTTCGGTTAAGGGTTTGTTTTTTTACATGTAGCATAAGTTACAAGAGTGGGCTCTAGATAATGTATAACTATAACGTAGTTGGTTTAGGAAATTTACTATTCACTAAAGGACAGGTATAGAAAGAAAGAAAACATTTATTGCCACTACGAAATGTTATAACATAAACAAAACACAGTTTTAAAGCACAGTATTTCCAGTATGGCAAAAGGAGCGGGCTCAGCCGATGCTGACCAGTGTGCAGCATGGCTCTACACTAGTCAACGCTGATTTCCAGCCCGCACCTTTCTTACAGCACGTATCATAATTATAAGTCACTTGACAAATACCCAACCCAACTACCCTAAATATTAAATCATTCATACCCACAATTATAACAACATATGCAATAACTATTACATCAATAAAATTCCAATTAATTTAAAAATACCGATAACAATAATTCATTAATTAATTAAAATACTAAAAATAATGATTCGTTAAAAATACCAAAAATAAT
The DNA here is from genome assembly GCA_948252205.1 of Orthosia incerta. Lineage (NCBI taxonomy): Eukaryota > Metazoa > Arthropoda > Insecta > Lepidoptera > Noctuidae > Orthosia > Orthosia incerta. The sequence goes on along the minus strand of OX411762.1, from coordinate 12,269,133 downwards.
TAATTTGTAAATCACTTTCCCATACTATTACGATTACACATTATATTAAGTACAGAATATCGTTTGCAGCCCTGCCGAATGAGACATAGTGTATAAGAGGACAGAGATAGCAGTACCATAAGCATTTGAGATTTGTTTGCGAAGTATTATTGTCTTGACTCTTGCCCTGAAAGCTGACTGAGAAATGCTCTGTCTAAGCGGTGGAGGCAGATCATTGCATATATTAGCCGCAATGTATTTAAAACTACCTCTATAAGAGGCCGTTTTGTGCTGGCAGACAACCAACCTGTTAAGCAAATGCCCGCGAGTGGGTCGGTTCCGCTGGTCAAAGACCACTTGGTTAATATGGTGTCCTGGTCCTCCTATCCTTATAACTTTTTCCACAAGGAATGCCAGGTGCAATTCCCTTCGCCCGCCATTTTAGAATTCGCTTTTCATTCAGGTACGGTGTGATACCCACGCGTTTAGGTATAGTGAAACAGAACCGAGCACACGCGTTTTGAACTCGCTGTATGGCGTGGGACGTCTTGGCGTATAATTTCGGTCCATACACCGTATCGCAGTAATTAAACTGCGATAACACCAAAGATTCCACAAGGGTGATTCTGACCTTTTCGGAAAGGCACTCTCTTAGACGCAGGCCACACAGAAATGGCGTCGGGCGCGGACTTGGCACGGGCGGCTTCCTATTCCATTCAAATTTCATACATAATGCATGGAAATAAAGCGCAAATTAGGACACACGGTGTGTCGTCATAGCCACGTCCGAGCAACGATATACCGTGTGTCCTCTTTATTTCCATGCATTTTGTATTTGAATGGAATGGAAATTTGAATGGAATAGGAACCCGCCCGTGCCAAGTCCGCGCCCGACGCCATTTCTGTGTGACCTGCGCCTTAGGCCATATAGCACTAATGTTCTGATCTTCATGTTTATATGGTCAATGTAGCGTACATCGCAGTCTAAAAGAAGACCAAGATTCTTTGATTTTACCACTCTTTCAATCGCCGCTCCATCAATATGTATCTCTGGCTCATGGCTGATCACGAGTTCACGCTGATGTTTACTACCCAGTATTTGATTTACTAGGATTATGAACCAAATTATTATTTCGTGCCCATTCTGAAATTGCAGCCAAGTCCTGATTTATGAGGTCCATGGCACTTTAAGTCTCACTCGGGTAGAAAGATAGGTATGTGCTATGTGTGTGTACTCATAGTATCGAAATTTGAGAGACTCAGTAAAGAGTGAACAAATGAACATAAATGCATACATGCCTACATACTTACAAACTTACATACATATACATACATTCCGATCAGCAAACACTGCGACGCATTAGTCGGGTAAAAAATTATTTTTCTTTAATTTGACGGGATATATCTTGCAAACGCTTGATAAAATATGATGTAACAAACCCTACCTTCATTTTAAAAACCCTGTGCTACGATACCACACATGATGGGGTGTCGCGATTTTTTTTTTGTATTTGACTTCGGGCGCCATATTCAATTTAATGTGACGTCAAATAGCATATAACTAGCGGACTAAATAGATGCTTCCAACGACACCTCCTTTGTCAAATTATGATAAGTAGTTTATAAGTTATGAGCGAACAGATGAACATACATACATGCACACATACCGGTTAAAAACATAAACCTACCTTTTGCTTCGCCGTAGTCGGGTAAAAACTGAAGCACAGTGGTCGACCTTGCCATCGACTATCGTTCATCTGGAATTTCTCTGCAGCTGCCCGGACTGTTCCCGGTTGAAGGCAGTAGGTTCGTCCTCTATTAGACAGGACTTAAACTTATGTGCCGAAATGTCACATAGCACACTTGTGTATTACTCTTTGGGGAATATATGCGGAAGGCGTTATGTTTGTTATACATAAGTAACATTTTCTGATTCACCGAACAAAAAAATCTATTAACAGGAGTTGACGACTTTAGATGTGTACCTATTGCCAACGCATACTTCTTGTGTTACTAATTACTAAATTCAGCAGCTGTCTTGGGTCAATGAACTCAGTTTGGTATGTATATTGAGAAATAAACGTAGGTTAAGGTCGGTAAGTCATTGCCAAATATTTGTTGTTTATGTTAATGCGTGACGCAAGCATTCATTTGTTTTATCCATTTTAGAAGTTGTTGCTAATCGCTTGCTGCTATTTCAATTGGAAAAGTGAATAATTTGACATTTGGACATATTGTAAGAAACTGTCTAGTTTAATAGTATGATGTTCATTACGAAAAGTAAAAAAAAACTGCTGAAACCAAAGTATTTCAGCAAAGGAGTGGCATTCTCTGCCGGAGTCTGTATTTCCTGTTGGCTACAACCTGGGAGTCTTTAAGTCAAGAGTGAATAGGTTTCTTCTAGGCAAGCGTGCTTCATCGTCGACCACATCGTCGCTTACCATCAGGTGAGATAGTGGTCAAACGCAAGCCTATCAATAATTTAAAAAAAAAATATTCACTGCTGGTTATAAAGCTTTTGTGTTTAAACGCCTAGTAGGTATCAACAATTATTTGGCTGACTCTAATTGGTTTGTCAAAAATGTATCCATATGTAAATGTGTATTTTTAAAGAATAAATAAAACAAAACAACATCGAATCTAATTTTTATTTCGTCGCTTTTGGGACCCCTACATAAGAAAAATACAACAATGCCAAAAGATAAGAATTCCATTCGTTTCACTACTATTAAAAGTTTCCATACATTAATAATGTACATTGTTACATACGTGACACGACGTCAATGCTAAAATTGTACACTATTGTGAATAAAGCCAAGTTTTATGCATACACTGAGGCATACAAATTTGAGTAAAAACTACGTATTTACATGTCAATCAAGTATAAATCAGAAATGGACCTAGGATAGGCCCTAGGAGCATACCACATGAAATTAACCTCTGTATATTATATTTTAATGACAGCAATTGTAAAAAACTTTTGCTAGCTTTATACTTAGAACAATCATTAACACAATTCTCAATATATAGTACAACAGACAATTACAGTACATATTTGTAGAAGTTAAGATGTCGAATGCTTTACTTAGGTTACTCTTCTCGGAAGTTGACTTTGAAAATACTTGAAGTGCAATCCTTACATAAAAAAGAAATATATGCGAATCCTACAATATATTGTAGGATTCGCATATATTTCTTTGGAATTGCCATTATTCACAAATGTGTACATAAACTATCAAGACAGTGCCACAATAACGAATTTATAGGCATTCTATTTACAATTTAGTTTTTTTATTTATTCGTTATTGTAACCTCTACCTTACATTAGACTATCGACAGAATAAATACATTAGATAAATAAATAATAAGGAACACAAATAATTATGTAATTAACAAACTTAACGGTGTTTTGTACTTAAAGAGCTCTATTTAAAATAAACTTTTATTTATTTACAATTAATGGAGTTAAACAAAAACTTTGGAATATTGTGAACAACTGTTATTGAAAGCTGGATGGCAAGTTATTCATTGTAAAATGTCGTTAAATCATAATGGGTCGAGCCAACTCTAAGAAGAAATTCTTGGAGTTAGACGACATACTAACAAACTTTTAATTACATATTTCCCTAAAAGTTTTGAAACTCAAGATAATTAATATAAATCTACACGGAGAACTTGTGGTGTGACTCAATAAGCTATGTTTTAATTTACAACACAAAAGGACGAATTTACAATCAAGTAATAATAAAGAAACCCCGCCTGCAGGGTACCGATATTTCTTTTTAGGTACCAGACCCTTTGACCCGATTGTTATACTGCCCAAAGGTATATGAAAGCCTTTAAACTCTTTTAGGAATTGTCAACGATTTTAGTGTCACCAGTTTACTGATCAGCGACTTAACCGGATCAATTGACCATGTTCAATTTCTGTGGTAGGTTTAGTAAAACCCGAACAAGTTGCAATAGTTTTTAGTATTGTTACAAGTGCTTTTCTTATTGAAATGAGAGAATGTTGACACATCAAATTAAGCTGGTTTAAATTTAAAATTATTTTACAGTATAACCATGAATGACTTAATCCTTCCAGCTTTTGTAACGTTGAAGATAACATGAAAAAATATTTCTCAATCACAAATGAAAACAATATTTGTATTACTTTCAAAAACTTTCTATTACTCTACGTGAAATAAACAACACAGATATTGGAAAGTAGATTTTGATGGCAGAATATGGCATTAATCCTAACTATAAGATTTAGAAAATGAATTTTAGACCTAGAAGTACTGAGAAATTTGTGGTCAATCATTTATTATTAATACATCTATTTATAACAACCACAATATTCACAAATGGAAAGAAACTACACCAAAGAAATTTTAGTATGTACTTTATTAATAAAAACATCAATTGAACTGTCAAATTATTTTTCCAAGCGTAGTTTCCCCACACGGTTTCTGAAATATATTCACTTATTATTTATACTTATTAACCGTTTTATTATTATTAATCATAATGTCATTAGTATTATTAACAATATTTACAACACTGATTTTTGTTCTAAGTTAATCTAAGTTGAAACAGAAGTAATTAAATTAAATATAATTACTTATTAACAAATATATATGTAGGAGGAAGGTATTTCTAATAATCTAGAACAAAGAAGTATGACGCATTTAAACTTATTAATTCAGTTTTGTTTAATTGGCAACATTTAGCCTACGATTCAATCTCAGTTCGATTTTATTCGATTGACAACACTTTATTTGGCTTATGTCAAAATACTCGATTTTGATTGGATGTTAAAAGCTGTGAACTTTGCCCGAGGTGTTCTTGAACCAATGAAAGCAGGGTAGCCAAGGATAATGGCGACCTGAGCGAAGTCGCCCGCCATATATTTGGTCGGAAAAGAGTTAGAAAAAGGAACGCGCGGGAGCGCGTTTGCAAAAAAGTTGAAAAACAGAGTTGTGAGAGAAATAATTGAGAAGTAGCCTAAAGTGTGGCGTTATAAACTTGAAAGTGTGTTTTGTTGAGAGAAAGCGAAACGAATAGGTGGCCGAATTCGCTGCTTTGATAAGATTGGAACAAGTACTATCTCCAAATCGGCATAAGTTACCTGCTTTGTAGCATGCATATACCCACGAAAGCCCACAAGATCGAGTGTTAATCCAAGATAGCCCTCGTATTTCCGATATCAGAAGTCCGGGATCAGTGCAAATACAAAGCGATGATGGAGAATGGACCAAATGAGACGAGTAATGGCTGGCGCGCTCTCTTTGGTGCGCAAGAAAATGGCATGGAAGTAGCTCGAGCTACCTACTTATACAGACGTTTCGCAACTCGTCGGCTACTGGCGACAGGAATTCATGTTGCCCGAATTCAACCGTATAGTGTGGCATAAACTAGACAATGTGCGAAGTCGGGCTGCAGATAATGTTGATGATGACATCGATGCCCAATCCTGACTAGATACTGAGGAAACGCAACTGTGGTGGTGATGTTCAGGGAAGTATAAACTTAAGTATTCTGATAATAATAAGTACCTACCTAATGTCTTGTGAAGTTTAGCCGCAATATTGTTAGTTTAGCTTGGTGTAAAGTGGCTAAAATTTAAAATAAAATTCTATTTTCGTTATGATGCTAAATGAAACTCAGTCAGTTTCATACCGTCAGCGGAGTTCGCAAGAGATTAAGACGACTTGTGCAAATACAATGCAAGATAGCAAACATCCTAAGCTACAGCTTGATTTAGCAAAACATCATTATGATTATGCTTGTGGAATACTTATTCATAGACATGAATTTTTCAGCCATTCGCACAACATGCAACAGATAACAGGGACGTCTGAGCCCTTAAACATTGCTGTGGATACCACAAGACCTGTTGTGACCAGCTGCGTGTGGTGAAACAAGTGCGGAGCTCGGGTTCCAATTCAAGAGGCAACACACAAACTGCAACCTACAGCGCTATGAATAAGGAAATTTTGTGGTGTTATACATGCCGCTGCGGTGATCAATCAATTTGATATTTTCTGAAAGCAGCTAGGAGTCTGGACAAGTGCATGGTCAGTGACAAAATTTTGCTTTTGTGCCTGGTGTACTAAGCGCTGCTGCCTGACCTTCCCGTGAGTACAGGCTTAAAGGTATGTGACTTTGATCTGCATTCAACTATCTGTGCATCGGCATACATTTGTGGCAGCCGAAGTATGTATTGGGTTTGGAAGTACCTATCTTATCTTATGGAGGGGCCGAGAAATGACTCGGGGCACTTCGACCCATTGGGATCTATTGTGGTTTGGAAGTACCTAAGTTTTATAACTAATTGCTGTTTTCATTGCAATTTATAACTATTGCATTATTTTATTTCATGGAAATGTGTAAGGTAAGTTACATTAAAAGAGTAGAAAATTCAAACAGCGCCATCTATGTAATGGTATTGATACTGTGTTTCTTTCAATAATCATCGAAATTAGCTTCGGGACCCCATTTTGCCGTAATATGCTGCTTGGAGGAACTTATTGAATAGGTGCATGTATTTTTTAATGATCAATTTAAAAACGAACATATTATTTTTACATAAACAGAATGAGAAGTTGGTGCATGTCACGCCATCTATTTAAATCTATGTTGTGTTCGAGCTTTGAAATATTTTGCTACAAATATTTTAATCGTTTTGTTCACCAACAAAACAAACAACGAAACGATTTTCGCAATATTATCTTTAAAATGTACCCGGAGCATTGAAACGTGAGTACAAAACGCAAAGAAATCAAATTTCATTATGTTATGTTGCATGATGTTAGAACAATATACGGTTTTGTGACCACTAGTGCTGTCACAAGCGTACATACAGATTATTAAATAGGTTGTTAGTTTGCTGAAAATCGAGAAGTGAAGATACTAGCAATCCGTTTTTCTTTTACTTGTTTGAACACTAGCAATTTCAGCCATGCATTATTTTTTTGTTATCAATAGGTGTCACTTCAGATTTCCCGTAAATATTACTACCACTGAGGTTGTTGTTGATTTGATCACCAAGGGAATTTGTGGATATGCTTTTCTTTGAAATTAACTTACTTTCTAACTATTCGCGTTGGTATTTTTTAATGCAAGTGTGAATACAGTTACGGAACGCAAAAAGAAAAATCGTAATAATAGCCGATCTTTAAACATCTTTGGCGGATCAGGGTGGTTTTCACAACTAAATTAAAGTATCAGGTATAAGGGAAAGATATTTGTTTACGTTGAATTCACTTAAGTTTGTGTAATACATTAAATTATTCTTAAATAATATTTTGGTTCATATCATAACAGCAAAATCTAATCTCGATTTTGTAGGGTGAAATATCGATTCGCTGAATCGATTCAGTACTAAATATCGGTTGGAAAATTGTTTATATTTTTTTGTGCTTTAAATCGATTCGTCGATTAATCGATAACAGATCGCCATCCCTTGCCCATCTCTATCAGAGAGTGACATTAAGTGTCAACATTGAAAAAAGTTTGACGAAACAAAACAAATAACTTGTTAGATGATTTTTAACTTATAAGTTACTAGTTATAGACTAGATTATTAATAAATCGATACAAGGTGTGAGTCAATGTGAGGATTAAACTTTTGTTTTGTTCCAAAGACTTGCGATAACTTTCAGTTAATAGTTATATTGTGATCAAAATTATTTCAAACCGGTGTTTAAGTTTAGTGAAATAGTTTGTTGTTAGACTCGATTTGGAATCTTACAACCCGAAAATATCACGAAGATTAACGTGACTATAGCCTAGAGAGTTGGCGTTTAGTTTTGTTGCTACCAACGGTTGAATAAAGGTAAAGTTAATGTCTGTAGTTGTTATATACCGCATTGTAGAGAACTAACCAAATAATAACATGTCATTCTAACGATACCTACAAAAAATAATGATTTAAATTGACTACGGCGAATGAAAGTGCAACTAGACATTTAGATGGTGTCTAGCAGATGTATTTAGGTATTATGAGATGCCCGAGGGCCAATAACTGTTGAAGTTGTGGCTGGAGATGAGATAAATGTTCAATTGGCAACATTTTAATTTACATAGAACAGTTTCTTAGTTTCATGGGTCAGAGAGCTGACGGTGTCAAGAGTTGATTCGGCAATTAAGTTGAAAGTGCATTCTGTGTAGTGAGTTAATTCTGCGAATGTATTTACTAAGTTATTGTGGATTGTGGACACTTGGGTTTTATTTTATTTACTTGGTACAGGAGTCATTTTTTGGAGGAAACTTGGAATGGTTTTCTTGTTCTGCGTTGTTCAACGATGCTTGGCCTCAGTAATTGAACATTGTTCAAAAGTTTTAATAATTGTAACATCTCTTTAAAATAAAGGTGTGAATTTGTGAATTGTGTGATTGTGTGGTGTCATGTAGGAAGTCTAGTACCTACCTAACTTGAATAATAAATGTGGAATTTAAAGTGTCAGTAATGGTTGTGGTGTTCTAACTTTTTGAATGTTCTGTGCTGGTCATTGTGAACATACCTAACGTAATTCTGTGTTATTTGCTATGTGACCAAGCTGGATAAGATAATGTTAACACAGATGTAAAGTCGGTGACATGCGGTGCATGATTTCATTTTCTTTTTATTTTGCAAAATTGGTAATGTTTGATGATGGTAGTTAGTTGGTAGATTATACCTATCGCACTGAGGGTTTGGTATGAAATCATGAACATAAAATGGAGTTCTTGAAAATGGTTTTGGCTGGGTAAGAAATCCTGAATGTGAGGTTGCTGTTGTATTTTGTACTGAGAATAAAGTATGAAATAACAAATTTTGTTATGGTTTAAAGGTGCTGTTTATGGTTATTGGAGTTCTGAATGGTGGCAACTATGTGTTGAATTAAAGGCTTTGTTTGGTTTATGATGAGTTAGAGAAAAGCTGAAAGAAAAAGTACCCATTGGCGTAACTGAATGTACTATGTTGAAGACTGATTCAAATCAATCTGGCAATGGTGAGGTCGGTGTGTACGGTCAAAGGACTGACTGTACGGTGAGGTGTGTACGGTCAAAGGACTGACTGTACGGTGATGAGTAGTCACTGCGGTGACTGCTGTAACCAAGGAGGGTTACGAGGTGTGAGTGGTCAAAGATGACTGCTGTAACCGAGGAGGGTTACGAGGTGAGTGGTCAAAGATGACTGCTGTAACTGAGATGGGTTACGTGGTGAGTGGTCAAAGATGACTGCTGTAACCGAGGTGGGTTACGAGGCCTGGTCAGGATGACTATGGTTGCAGGATGGTCACAGGGTTGACCATCGGGAGCCACAGCGATTGCTGTGGGACCAAGAAACATTGCTGGATATGTGTGGGGGGAAGCCTGGTCCCTCTGGGGATTCGGTGACCTGTTGTATGTCTGGGGAAGCCTGGTCCCTCTGGGGCTTCGGTGACCTGTTGTTTAGTGTATGTGGTATGGGTATCTGGCAGTCTTGTTGCTTTGAGAGGACCGGTTGTCTGGGGGAGCCTGGTCCCTCTGGGGCTTCGGTGACCTGTTGTCTGGGAGGAGCCTAGTCCCTCTGGGGCTTCGGTGACCTGTTGTGTGTCTGGGGGAGCCTGGTCCCTCTGGGGCCTCGGTGACCTGTTGTTTGGTGTATGTGGCATGGTATGTTGTGTTGGGCGTTTGGGTGGTTTCTGGCACACTTAGTGCTTCGAGACCGAATGGACGTCTGTTGGGAACCTGGTACCTCTGGTGCTTCGGTAACCGTTTAGAATGTGGTAATATGGTTGTCTAAACGGTGAGGTGGCTGTTTCGATAGTACGAAGATGGTTGTGTACGGTGTACGGTGTGGAGACCTAGATTTACATGGAGAAAACAAATGAACAGTGTGAAAGCTATGAGAATTCCGTTTTCATGAGTAAAGAAGTACTTGATTTTTGTTATAGGCTGGTAATATAGGGTGTTGATTGAAGGTTTCACGTAGAAGGAAGATGTCACGACCACGTTATTTTTTTTATTTGGTCAGGAGCGGCCGAACTTAACCTATTACTTATTTTTTTATTGTTGTTCTGTCTCTGTCCGTTTTTTTTATTAAAATTGAGTAACGATTTCTCTCGTCGCTCAAACGTGGGACCGTTTGTCTGTCAGGTTGGCCGTGTAGGAGGAAGGTATTTCTAATAATCTAGAACAAAGAAGTATGACGCATTTAAACTTATTAATTCAGTTTTGTTTAATTGGCAACATTTAGCCTACGATTCAATCTCAGTTCGATTTTATTCGATTGACAACACTTTATTTGGCTTATGTCAAAATACTCGATTTTGATTGGATGTTAAAAGCTGTGAACTTTGCCCGAGGTGTTCTTGAACCAATGAAAGCAGGGTAGCCAAGGATAATGGCGACCTGAGCGAAGTCGCCCGCCATATATTTGGTCGGAAAAGAGTTAGAAAAAGGAACGCGCGGGAGCGCGTTTGCAAAAAAGTTGAAAAACAGAGTTGTGAGAGAAATAATTGAGAAGTAGCCTAAAGTGTGGCGTTATAAACTTGAAAGTGTGTTTTGTTGAGAGAAAGCGAAACGAATAGGTGGCCGAATTCGCTGCTTTGATAAGATTGGAACAAGTACTATCTCCAAATCGGCATAAGTTACCTGCTTTGTAGCATGCATATACCCACGAAAGCCCACAAGATCGAGTGTTAATCCAAGATAGCCCTCGTATTTCCGATATATATTTTATAACAAATACATTAGTAGAATATTTCACTCTTAATAAATTATGAAGGAGAAAATGAATATCGTAAGAAGGCAACTCTGAACCACAGTTTTCGTCAAAGTTATTCAAGGCATCATGAATTCTATTAATAAAGATCAAGTTAGAAGGACATACGACATGCCGAAATGATGAAGGCATAAAGCATATGCATGTTCTATAATCCAATGGCTATTTAATTTTTACTATATTGTTTAATTATTCTTAATCCGGTTGTGCCTATTTTTTTTTTCTTAACTTCAACCACATGTAGTTCTTAAAGATGATTTGCAATCTTATATTTTTACATTCAATTAAATATAGATAGATATAATTACATTATAGTGAAAATATATCTGATAAACAAAATAATAAAATATATATAAATACAAAACAAATAGTAATATTATGAAACCTAACCAAGAATAGAATTCTATATCTACTATCACATGGATTAATACTTCTGACTAACTTAATGTCATATACATCATTTATTATTTTTGCTATATAATACACTTCTGTTATTAAAGTTTATCAAATTCACAACATCTTATACTTATAAAACCTCGCATCTCAAGTTAATATTATACCTCTTTGGTCATTCCAAATTTATTAAGTAACAATAATGCATTCGCATCCCATTATGATTTTATTTATTTATAAAGTGACTTAATTTACCATGTGAATTATAATATCTACTTAATAATAAAATCGTACAACTTACTTGAGGTCCATTTATATTTGCAAAGAGAAAACGTTTCTGGAACATTGAATCAAAACATGCGTGTTAAACAATTCACTTACCCTTGACAGTTAACAATGATGACACAACGCAACGCCACTATCATCGCATTATTAAATAACTTATTAATATTTACAATAGCTACCATTTTATCTAATACACGTGTCACACTCTCTGATTGCAGATATAAAATGGCTTACTGTTATGTATTTTACATCATCAAACGAAACCTCGAGTACATATACATAAGTAACGACTAGTTGGGTAGAAACAGCCTTTATAATACACAAGTTATTAAAATGAAATCGACAAAATCAACACAGTTAGACCGCGGTTCTATATAAAAAGTCTTAATTAGATCACAGTATCTAGGTCTCGGGTATCGACCTCTGGCATTGACAATCATAGAAAACTCTCCGAGGCTCGCGTCTCCTCTCTATCGATAGCAGAAACTATTTCAACACCCTCGTCATAGTTATGCATTTTGGTAGTATTGTTCACACAGTTGTGTTGATCAGGATCACCGTACTGGGTGTGGTAGAACTCCTCACGCATCATATTGTTCAGATTGCCACATCTGAAGAAGAGGATCTCTTGGAATGGCTTTCTGAAGTCTCGGTTCAGAGTCGCATATATGACCGGGTTGAGCAAACTGTTTAGGTAGCCCAGCCAGAGGAAGAGTGCGCTCACTGCGTCAGGGATCGCATCTTCTTTGACGAACGGTCGGAGCAGGGCTAGCACGAAGAATGGAAGCCAGCAGATCACGAATGCTGACATGATTATGCCAAGGGTTGTGGACGCTTTGCGCTCTTTGGCTAGTTGGAACCGCAGCTTCTTCTGATGGACTGCATTCTGTGGATGCAATAAGTCTTTGGCGATATGGCTTTTATGAGCAAAATTTGAGAGTGACGATCGAATTCTGTTCGTCGTACTCTTCTGACTGCTCTCTGAGGGTTGTCTTTGCCTCTCTTTAATTGTTAGTTTCCCGGGCACTAGCTGTGATGGTGACCGGTTGATAGTATGAATAGGCTTCGTGGGAGTCTTTGGTTGTTGCAACATGGGACACTGGGACTCGTTCGATTTTCTTTGGCCGCTAAAGCACCTCCCGATTGTGCTTTCTGTTTTTTCTACGCTACACTGTAACAAAAAATTAATCTGTTACACAATATTCGTCTTTATATACAAAGTGAACATGAGTTTATGGCTTGGGAAGTCGTATTTTCTTGTCAGAGTATTCGGCTAAACATTGTTAAAAACTAAAAGAAGTTTGGAGGGCTTCTGTAAGGCAAGTAGGGTGAACAAGTTCAAACTAGCTTGTGACAAATTTTAAATTTACTAGCTATTCCCCGTCGCTTTGCTCCCGTAGAGCAACCCACAGGACTCGTTTTCGGGATAGAAAAATAGCCTATGTTACTCAGGAGTAATGTTGCTTTCTATTGGTGAAATTTTTTTTTAAATCGGTCCAGTAGTTTCGGAGCCTATTCGGTACAAACAAACAAACAAAAAAATCTTTCCTCTTTATAATATTATTAAGGTATAGATTAAAAAAAAACGGTCCAAGTGCGAGTCAGACTCGCGCACCGAGGGTGCCGTACAAACAGCTACATTCAACAAACTAATAAGTTTTTGAACTGTAGTAGTAGAGTATATTTATACTCAAATTTGTTGGTCAAAGGGAAGTACCCTTTATGTTTTGATTCCCTTGCGATAAAAGCGACTGTATCTTTTGATTGCGTTGATTTAGAAGTTTCACAGCTCCAAGAGATTGTAGACCAAAGTATATCATATTAATTTTAACTTCATACCTTCAAGCGTTACTGAGAAAAAGGTGTTGACACACGGACAGACAGACAGATAACGAAGTGATCCAATAAGGGATCCTTTCTTTTTTCTTTTGAGGAAAGGAACCTTAAAAAGACTAAACCTTAGACATGCCTGTTAATAAAAATGTTTTCTAAAGTAATTATGGATGACTCGGCATCACCAAGATTACTTGCGATGTACAAGCCTTCTCCTTATATCCACAACGGATGTTGCTCAACTATGCATGCTTTAATTATTCAGAAAACAATTTAAGACGGCAAAACATAGCTGGGAAGTACTTATCAGATTCTTGAAATAATTAATAACGTTTGAGAATGCACTCTAAGATTTCAATGGATTTAACATTTTTTATTTAATTTGTCCCACCTTGCAAAGGACACGGAGAAGTATTCGCAGTTGATGGACAACCCTCAGAGATTAGAAAGGCATCAGAAGAATAAAACGAAGAAAAACATATAAAAAAACTCACCGTTGTGTTAGTACTCGCAGTGGATCCTCTGGGAGGAGGCTGTGCCGGCTGGTTGCCCAACAGTTTCGCTTCCGCCGATCCACCATTCTTCACATTTATCTCCAAGTAACAGTGCGTCTCCAAATGCGATTGAGCACGTTTCTCGTCTTTTACAATCTTCCTAGCAGCTCTAAATATCTTATAATACACCACGACCATTACAGTCAACGGGATGTAGAACGAACCAAAAGTCGCATAGATTTGGTACGCCTGATTCTGTGACACAGAACAGGAGGTTTCAGTCTTCTCATTACCTAGGATTAGGACCGGCGGGAGGGATATGAATGCTGCGCTAACCCATACTATGAAGACGCAGAAGAGCATTCTTCGAGGCGTCCTTTTCACACCATACTCTAGAGGTTTCGTTATTGCATAGTATCGATCCACAGAGATCATGCATAAGTTGAGAATGCTAGCTGTACAGGATAAGACGTCGCTCGACACCCAGAAGTCGCAGATGACCGGTCCGAAAGGCCACGTTCCCATAATATCGTAAATAGTGGCTACTGGCATCACTATACAAGCCACACACAAGTCGCTCACTGCCAGCGACACAATCAAGTAATTACTAGGCCGTCTCAATTTTCTAACTAAACGCACTGCAACACAAACTAGTACGTTACCTATAATAGTTCCAACTATGACTATCAGAAATACTGTGACCAAGAAAATAGTGGTAGGTATGGAATATTTTGAATGCTTTATGTGACCGTGCTTCAAGAAAGTGGAGTTGTCGTCTAAGTCCGTCCAGTTGGCAGTTGAGTTTGGGTTGCTTACGTTGAACTCTGGACTAAGGATTGATTCTAGTTCAACCGAGGCGAGCGCCGGTTGCAACAGAATAGACGCCAGTACAAGAAGACACGAAGATAAAGCAACAAAGCTAGGCAGTGAACGGCAGGAGTTATGACTTTGAGTCGCCATACGAATCCCTGGTTTGGGTGACGATTAATTTGTACGTTATCCTGACGTAACCATTCATTGGTTTTGTTTATTTCTTGATGTAACTACGGATACCTAAATTTCGTTAACGAATCAAGTTTGAAACACGACCTCGTCGCGTAGCTTTTTGGTCTTAGAATAGCACTCTTGATTACAATTGAAAATAGGCTTTAATTGACATATTGCTTGGATTGTGTTTTCAATTCGGAGCAGAGCCATTTGACTGCGGGCTGTTGCGAGACTGTGGTCTTTGTGCCGTTATGATAGGGTTTGTTTTTGTTCGAATGGATTCTTTGGCTTCCTCAGCAGGGTATGTTGTTTTATTGCGAGAGGTGGTGCGAACGCTGCTACTTCAATATCCCGTCTGCGGATTGCTTCATTAGTGCCGTTGATTGGTGAAGAAAATTTCCGATCTGAAAAGAAGAAAAACAGATTTGAAGGATTTTTTATAAGACTCGACAATTTTGCTTTAGTTCACAGCTTTTTATTTGTATCGAACTTGGCTTTACATATCATAATAACATATCTGTCCCCAGTTGTACCGCAAGACGTATCAAGGGTAATAAGATCATTGAAAAATAAAAAGAGCTTTGGTTACGACGGCATTTGCACTAAAGTCATAAAATTCGTTTCTAATGTGATTTCTGGTCCTTTAAGTCATATTATTAATGCAAGTATATCTTCCGGGGTATTTCCTAAGAGTCTCAAAACAGTAATTGTGAAACCTCTTCATAAAAAAAACGATAAAGAAAATATGTCAAATTACAGACCCATTGCTCTTATTCCTGTGTTCTCTAAAGTAATAGAAAAAATTATATATGAACAAATTTACAATTTTTTGGCAAAATTTAACCTACTTTGTGACGAACAAAAAGGTTTCCGTAAAGATAAAAACATCAATATGGCTATATTCGATTTATTAAAAACTGTAATGGTGAACGTAGATAATAAAACACCAGTTTGCGCCATTTTCACGGATATGACAAAGGCCTTTGACTACGTAGATCATGAGACACTTATAAACAAACTTCAAGCTTACGGAATTCGAGGAAATGCATTAAATTTAATTAAATCCTATCTTACTGGTCGTATGCAATATACTGAAATTTCTGATATTTGTTTAAATACAAAACGTGAAATAAAATTCAGATCATCTTATAGAAACATCAAATATGGCGTTCCTCAAGGAAGCGTTCTCGGGCCGCCTTTATTCTTAATTTATATCAACGACCTTCCACTTCAAATAGACCATCCAATCATATTGTTTGCCGACGACAGTACAGCACTAGTTAAATGCACAAGTAAAGAAAACTATGAAAATGATATTAACAACACTCTTAAATCTATAGTAAACTGGCTTAATTACAATAATTTAAAAATAAATATACTAAAAACTAATATCATGCATTTTTACCAACGAATTAATCCCAAAGACTTAAACGTCAATTATGATGGTCATGAGATTGAAAATGTTAAGGTAGCTAAATTTTTGGGAATATTAATTGACAATCAATTAACATGGAAACCTCAAGCTGAATATATTTGTAAAAAGTTAAGTACTTACGCCTATATGTTATACAATCTATCTAAAAAAGTCAATACCAATACAGTCCTTGTTGCTTACCATGGCCTAGTTATTTCTACGTTGAGGTTTGGCATCATATTCTGGGGTAATAGTAGTGAAAGAGAAAACATTTTCAAAGCCCAAAAACGATGCGTTAGGTCAATTTTTAACTTACAGGTTACGGACAGCTGTGTTCCTATTTTCAAATTACATAAATTACTAACCTTCCCATGTTTGTACATTCTAGAAATAGCCATTTTTGTGAAAAGCAACCCGCATCTGTTTCCATCGTTATGTGAGATACGAAAGAGGACAAATTGTATGAGATCTCAGTATAAAAATTTATTGCACACAGGGAGCTATAACACCACACTGTTAAAGAAAAGCGTTATGTGTATGGCGCCAAAGATATACAATAAGTTACCTGAAGTCATAAAAGAACAACCATTTAGAATATTCAAAAAACGACTAACTGACTTATTGTTACTAAAATGTTACTATTCTATATCCGATTTTTTGAATGATGATTTGTGATAGTATATAGGAACATATTTTCGTATTTTTTTTCTGAGCTGATAACCTGCAATGTCTAATGTATGAACCGGTGTCTACCCATAAATGTTTGTATGCCGAAAGGCAGAATGTACAAGGACTCTTGAACTTTTGTTAACATCTTATTGTAATACCTACATTCTATACAAATAAAAACTTCTTATTCTTCTTATTCTTATTCTTATATCCTATGAATAATAACGGTTATATTTTCAACATAAATATACGCTGTTTGAGCATTATTATGATTACTCTCGGGAATAACCCGAATTGAAAGCGATGATACCCGGACTATCTTTATTTAACTATTTCTCATTTAAATATTTATTGCAAGAATCCGGGGCTGTGAGATGAAAGTGGCAATATACGAAGTAAATAAATATGACCCGTTTGATTTCGTTAGAAGATTGACGAAGATATTTATTTTCTGATACTACATGAGGATATATGTTATAATCTCAGTCGTTGATATTATATATTATAGCTCGTGGCTAAATAATAACAGCCGCACGGGTCGATTATCAAGGTTAAGCAACGCTTGACGAGGTCGGTCAGTGGATGGGTGACCATTTCAACATACCGAGTTTCCTCCGTGCTTCGGAAAGCACGTTAAGCCGTTGGTCCCGGCTGTCATTTGAAGATCTTTGACAGTCGTTACAGGTAGTCAGAAGCTTGAGATCTGACGCCAGTCTTGCCAATCTGGGCACCGTGTTACCCAGTTACTGGGTTGTGGAGGTCAGATAGGCAGTCGCTCCATGTAAAACACTGGTACTTAGCTGAATCCGGTAAGACTGGAAGCCGACCCCAATATAGTTGGGAAAAAGGCTAGGCAGATGATGATATTATATATTATTAAAATTGGTGGTACACTGACTAAATGTTCACACTAACCAACTTTTTACAAGGATGGACGTCCTATGGAGAGATTTATGGAGTTTCTTGTGCATTCTTCTCCATTACAAGCTACTTTCCGAATGCACGGTAGAATCAACTATTATTATTTGTAAAATTTAACGTTCAAAAGTGCCGCTTGGTGGCCTACTTGAAATAAAAACTATCTTTGTCTTTGTCTTTGATGAAATGGATGAGTATTTTAATACTGTTTAATTTGACAAAATATGCATGTTACAATTTGTATGGCCAATTATAGGTTTCCCTGTGTAACTGTGATAAATGTATAAAACATGCGAACGAACTAGTACCACACATTAAAATTTAAATTAAAAGATGCAATACAATCCAAATTTACTTAAAGTTAAGTTAAATCACAATTTTGAAATGGTAATAACAATTAAAAAAAAAAAAAAAAAAAAAAAAAAAAAACGGACTGCTGTATATTTTTTCGGATCGGTATTTTTTACTTGATTCGGAATACTGTCATGTGTGTAAACTCGCTCATACAGCTACATACGTCAGCGCCGAATAAGTTTACGATAAAGCGGACAGGGAAATTGGACTCTGCGTGAACGAGAACTTAGCAGTACTTAAATTTATTTCGTTCATTGCACTCTAGAATTGATAAATGTGTATTTTCTGTACGAAGATTACAAATAAATTAAGTGTCAAGCGCGATAGAAAAAACTTCTGCAAAAATTGAAGTAGATAATAAGCTTACGAGTTCAGTAGGCCTGCCACGTACTTTATTGACAAGACGTACGTATTACATTCATATATTTACGTGTGACAACTAATTTGGTGAAATTCGTATCAGCTTCAACTAAAGCTGTGCGATGCGGTGGTGCTTGCCATTTAATATCTAATTTTTGAAGTTTATTAGTAACAGTTTAATCTAAGTATTTAGAATGAACTGAGAGACAAAATGTTCTATTATAGAAAAATCATCATAGAAGAGGAAATATTTGAGAAAGGTATTTATCGTATCTAGGTACAAATATTTAAATATGTCAAAACGAGCGTAGTGGGAAACGAATTCAAAGTTTTTGGTCAAACCGCAATATTCAATAATAAGGTTCTTGTAAAGATGGTTGTAAACTCCTTGTAAAGATGTGGGTGAATGTGGTGTAGATAGATACTATGTCTTTTCTGAGCCCTCAGTGAGAGTCCTAATAAAAAGATCGAAAAGTCATCCCTTATTTCAGCGAAACTCGACGTTAACAGTACGTACAGATATCAATACAATAGCCATGCCTCAGGCTTAATTGTCGTTCCGGCGTGAAACAGCACATTTAAACCGAAACCCATTAACTGAAGCGCCGCGTCACGGTTTCATATTGAGTCCAGGAGTATTTTTACTACAGAGGTTTAACTAACTACCTAGTACTAAGGTACGGTTATCAATGTGTGCGTGATGTTTTGCATACGCTGTGGAGTTTATTTAAAGCTTGGGACACAGTCTTATCTTTGATAGAGGAAAGCAATGCCGATTCCTACTTTTAATTAAGGTTCGCTATCTCAACTCAGCGAAAATTACTGTAAAAAAACTAAACAAATAAAATAAGTTTCATCAGATTGAGATTGGGATTAGAATGTGAACATTCTTATAAATACAGAAATTGCTCCTCAATTGCCTACTATAAATGTTCTGTATTTAATATGACTGTTCATTGGAGACAAGGTTTTCTTATTTCCAAATTTGGTAGATTATTTGAAAGATAATCTATATTTTACACCCCCGACGGCAAAAGAGTACCTGTTATAACTATAAATTTGACATATGTACCAGTGTATTAGTGTATCTTTCTGTGGCGTCATAACTCCTAAACGGATGAACCACATTGTTTGAAAGGTGACTTTATCGAGAGTGTTCTTAGCTACATATGATGAAAATCGGTAAAGTTATGGGCTGTTTTACTGTTTGTATCGGGGTGTTTTCACAAGAGATCATTTTATAATAACGTATTCAATAGATTGGTGATCGAAGCTTTTCTACTACTAGGTAATTTATGTAGCATGAAATAAAAAGTGTCGGGGATTTTTTTTAATTTTACCTGTTTGTATCTACATCAGTCCTACCAGATGGTCTGACCAAATTTGTTCAACGCCCAACTCGAATTTGCACGATTCACTCCACGATGCCAAGGAGAGACACAGATGGAGCAATATTATAAAAGAAAGGTTAATCTCCCGTCGGGGGAATCACGACTATTCATGAGTCTCCGAGGAGGAAAAGGTAAGTACACATTATTGCTTTTTAGGATTAACGTATGCAAATGTAATTCCCCATTCTTAAATGTAGTTCTCTAGTAGAGAATATTTAAATGTGAGTAGAAAACATGGACTCTATGAAGCACGGTCTCTGTTCACTATATACTCATGTGTCCTGAAGCGAATATCGTTCAAACAATGTGGGATCGGGTAAAGCTATTTTACAGGGGAAATTATAACCCACATTTTGCTTTACAGAATTATGAATATGATCATTTTATGCCCCTTTGTGATTGTAGACAGCGTTGTTTCGTTTGTGTGGCCGATTTTAATGGGTTGGTCCGCGTTTGATGTTTTGTTGGATTATTTATTGTACCTATGGATAAATATGATATTTGGCTGGATTACAACGTGATGTTTCATTTCAACCCGCAGCATAGTTTATAGATGAACTTATTTATAAGTACAATAATCAAAATATCCAAAGTTAATATAAGAAAGAGGTAAAATTTTTTGTTTATTAGTCGTAGATAATCTCTGAAAGTTTATTCAATGTTACAAAGCTATAATATCGATGAGTAGATCTCTTCTTTTTAGTTTTTATTCTGGGAAATGTACGATTACAGTGGAAAAGATCACGGGAGCGACGACTCGTAAAAAGTAAGTGCTATATTATTTTATGAATATGAAAGAGTGGCCCTCCTAAGGGTATATTGTCTGTAGGCATTTCTCATTTAATTATGTGTTCATTCGCAAACTGCCAATATTAGATCATATATATGTTCAAACCACATTTTACAAATCATTAAATTAATTTTCGAAGCATCCATCAGCAGATGTTAAACTATGACACCATAATTATAATAAAATTGGATAACATTATAATATCGTGTGATTCGTAAACTGAACAATCACTTCTTAATTATCGTTCAAAAATTGGATATTGCTCGTTAACTGTAATTTTATTCAGGAAAAGTAGATATTGGTAAAATGGAATATTGAACAGGTATTAATTAAAGTGGTTCTTACTACGATGTCATTAATAAGTGAGAAGAGGTTCTTAAATGGTTTTCTATTTTGTTGGTTTCTAAGCTGTTTTCGTTCGTGTTCTATCATCATACATAACTGCCTATAATAATTGGGGCCTATCAAATCCTACATTAACGATCAAGTACAGGTAAAAAACCAGATTTTTATTATATTATCTGAGTTTTAAAACTAAGAAGTCTTTTTAATCTTCCACGGAAAAAGAGGGGAGTTATAAGTTTGACATGTTTACCTGTGTTTTGTGTATCGGTCTGCGGAATCACATCTCTAGCTAGTTTGAAAGGTGACTTTATTGAGAGTGTCCTAAGCTATGTTTGATGAAAATCGGTTCAGCCATTCTAAAGTTATGGGCGTTTTACTGTTTGAATCGGGGTGTTTTCGCAAGATATCGTGTAATAATTACGTGTTTAATAGATTGTCGATCGAAGCAGAATACTACTAGATAATTTTTGAAGCATGTAATAAAAATGTGTTGGGGTATTTTAAATGTTTAAATTTTGGTTGTTACTGGAGTTGAGCTAGTCGTGCCATCAGCAGAAGACAAGACTGTGTGAAAAAGGAATGACATGACTTGTCATTCTCTGCACTGCAGTCTTTGCTATGCACCAGAGCAGAGCAAAGACTTGTCAATCCTTTTGTTTCCATTGGCTGTTATATGGGATAAGATTTTAGTTTTTATTAAGATAAATTATTATCTGTCATATGAAGGACCCATGTGGTGCGAATATTGATGTATTTTTACCTATAGCTACTACAACTACCTATGATTTCACTACTGCTCCAATTTTGGTTCAAAGGAAGCTCCCAGGGGATCATAACTTGCAGCAGTTTACCTCATATCCAATAATACTACAACTTTACCCTAACAATGCAAGATAAATTAATTCTAGACTTACCTACTTATCTACTTCAATAGCCATATCATAAACAACACTCTCAAGATTTATTACACCCTAAAACTAATAAATTCTGTCAGGAGTTACAATACAAATGCATCCTGGGATTACCAACGCTCTAATCCTATCTAAAACAAATGACAAACGGCAGTCGTACCCATACAAATGGTCCATTACGGCCCATAAGGGCAGTAAACAATTAACCTGAAGATAAGCATCGTAAGGAGTCTGCAGTCGTATAAGTACAAGCTCCTTGAAAGGCTATAGTGACGTAATTATGGCTTAGTACGCCATTTTAATTATTGTTTTACGACCAACAATGGTTTAATACGGTATAAAAATGTGGACTCCGGTTTTGGCTGTGGATTTTTTTTCTAAGTTTATTTTGGTCAGGAATGAATAGTGTCTGAATGCTTAAATACTGGTTGATAAGTACCAAGCATTTTTATTTGCCTGATACGTAAGGTGAATGTTGGGCTGTGAAAAAGATGGATGAAAAGAGATTGCATGTAGCAAAGATGAGAATGTTGAGATGGATGTGCGGAGTGACGAGAATGGATAAAGTGAGAAATAAGTATATTAGAGGAAGTTTGAAAGTGGCGCCAGTGACAGAAAAGTTGAAAGGAAACCGTTTGTCCTGGTATGGTCATCTGATGAGGAGGGATGAAACGCATATTACTAGAAGAGTTATGAATATAAATGTGGATGGATGGAGAGGGAGGGGACGGCCAAAGAAAAGATGGATGGACTGTGTGACGAGTGATATGAAAGAAAAGGGAGTCAGTGATAGCGTGACGGGGGAAATGACGGTATGGAAGAAGAAAACGTGTTGCGCCGACCCCGAGTAACATGGGACAAGGGCAGGAAGATGATGATGTAAGGTGAAGAAAACATCGTGAGGAAACCGTCATGCCTTTTGTATTGAAACCATAAAATTCGAAACATGTGACATCTAACTTCCAGAACTGGATCCACGTGGTGGATTATGACCTTCTCCCTCTTAATGGAAAGACTAAGGTTGATTATGATGATGAGGAAAATAAAAGCTATCCTGAACGTTATACAAAACCGGATCGATTGCATACACCAACATGAAACAAAATATCGGCAATGAACATAAAATACTCTCAAAATATATTACATAGGTACAAAACTCACGCCAATAAATAACGCCAATATGATACAAATTGTCGATAAATTACCGAAATTAAAACGTTGTACGCAGAGATATTTGAATAGCATTTATCACTGAAACATCTGTTTATACACAAGTATGTATTTGTACCTGCACAAACGATTTGTAGGTACACTGATGATTTATGGTAGGACTTACTGTTAAACTTGCTATGTAGGGAAAGGGATTGTCAATCTCCATATGTCAAAAACTTGTTGCTTAAACTAAACTTATTTTCTGCCAAAAGTCCTGAAAAAAACCACAGCTGGTGTCATGGGGCACCTAATTGGGATGAAGTTTCATTCGCTATATAAAAACGGGCACAATGAAGTAAAATAAAAACTTTTTAACAAAAAAATCACACCGACTTCGAAACCAAAACACTACAAAGCGAAATTTTTTTTTTTTTTTTAATGTTGCCCCACACTAGGAATTTCTCCTGTATCGTGGGTGCGTTTACAAACATATAAACTCACATACACAAACACCCAGAGCAGGAACAACTATTTGTAGATCATACAAATATTTGTTCTTTGTGGGAATCGAACCCGCGACACGCAGCGCAGCAGTCAATCGTTCGACCACTGCGCCCACCGTGCGCCCAAATTTTACGAAGTCGGTTTGGTACTTATTGTTTTCCGTCTTTCGGCACAGAGTTCGGAAAGAAAGTTATTTTTCGCTGCGTAGTGTTTTGTTTTGGAGATTTATTCCGTTCTAACAAATAATACCATTGGTATTTGTTGCAACTCATATTTGTTTTATTCCGAACGGATACCACTCTTTAAATAATTAAATGTAATGTGCAAACGAATACTAACAACTTGAATTTGGTACAGTCAGCTAAGTCAAAACTAATCAAATTAAATTCCAATGCCCATTTTTGGCCATACGCCCAATAATTAGTTTTTGTTACAAAAAAAACATATTGTTTCATTTTATTAATCGCGGTATTCATTTCTCCAAACAAGATTGCGACATTTTTTGCACTAAAAAGTACCGAAAAGATAAAATGAAATGAGGTTAATCTGGCAATCATCGGTTTGTGAATAAAGTAAAAAGTGTTTCCAATTACTAATTTCGTTTATAATAAAATCGATTCTCTTTTCATCAATCGATTTTTATGATGTATTTATTTTAATGCTAATATTATTCGTGTTTTTTCGATAGTTATTATGATAATTAAACAAGCGAATTTCTACTTGATTTACCATAAATTCTTTAGATCGTAACAAAAATGCTACTGCACAGTTTAACTGTCATTCTTATCTGTTCTTCAAAATACATTAAAAATAGTAATCTTTAATAATCAAATATTTTTACTGACTGTACCTTATATCTTTGAACTTGTTTTTGTATACGTTTAAACAATGGTATCCGTTCTTAATAGATAATAAATATGAGTTTAAAAAAATACCAGTGGTATTAATTAGTTGTTGGTATTAGAACGGAATAAATCATTTATAGCCAAAGTTATAAGCCCAATCACGACTAGGATACATTATTTTATTTTAGAATTCCAGTGCCTACCATTTATTTTATAAGTATTTGCTTCATCATACTCGGTTAACTATTCGATATATCTTATACCCGTGACATACTTAGC
This sequence comes from Orthosia incerta, assembly GCA_948252205.1. Taxonomy (NCBI): domain Eukaryota; kingdom Metazoa; phylum Arthropoda; class Insecta; order Lepidoptera; family Noctuidae; genus Orthosia; species Orthosia incerta. Next base: position 12,244,492 of record OX411762.1, on the reverse strand, counting down.
ATTAAGTTCCAGTGGCTGTCAGTAGTCTTCTTCATCAGTTCCACTTAACCAAATGATACTTTCCGAGTGCAGATGATTGCATTATTGATGAAAATACCAAAATATCTTTATGTATGCCTATAATATCAAATAAAAGAAGAATATTCCAAATCGGTCCAGGCGTCATTGAGTAATCGGGGAACATACATTAAAAAAAAGAAAAAGGTTTCCGACAAATTGAGAACCTCCTCCTTTTTTTGAAGTCTGTTAAAAACGTTAAAACTGATGGATAAAATGTTTACGTTGGTTATGTGTACGAAGTGTTCTTCTTCTTCTTTTCGTGTGATGTGTGGCCACCTCTGGTGTCAGAGTTAATTAAGTCGCCATTACGAAGTGTTAAGGTACGTTGTGAACGAGAATATCATCTATCACTTTATCAAGATCTTTTCAAAACACACTATCCATCTGTAAAAAACTGCATTTAAAGTTTCAAATAATTAATTAATACAAAAAAAACGTAAGAACCGGTAGTAAAGTGTCAGTTTCACACTTTTGCCCGTGTAGCTCTCATCCATCAAACGCCTTATAAGAAACTTAGTTTTGAAAAAGATCTGATTTCTATCCTAACATTGCTCATTAACTTCTTTTTGCTAGTGTGGATCGTTGTCAATTGGTTCCATTATAAGGGAAACTGATTTATCGCCCTCAAGTTTTTGTCTGGGAATAAAAGCCATTGTATTTTTTAAACAATGGATGTTCGAAAAAGGTTAATTGATTTCCTATGTGCCCACTTAGCTCCTGGGGAAAGTGGCCAAAAGGTTTTCTTTAGAAATGGTTTTATTAAATGAACTAGAGTATATTTTAGGTTTTCCTTAATTCAAATTATGTTGATCGCTAGGAAAATTGAATTGTTATAAAATATTTTGTAAAAATTAAATAATTTTTATGACTCTTTTGCAAAGATATATATAAAAATCATGTGAAATGAATTATTACTAACGAGTTTTATCTTATTTACCAAATATTTAGTCGTTATATAAATAGGTGTTTTATATGTATATATAACTTTTATCATGTTAGTAATGGTCATAAATTTCACAATAAAATAAAAAAAAACAGTTCTAATATAAATTTTGCAACAATGACAATTCAATTTAACGTTCCAGCACTTTAAAAAAACATCCCACACATTAATACAAACATAACAAACCCAACATTGCCGCAGCACACGCTGTTATTTCATCGTAATATGGACGCAAAAGCGCCATTACTTTTATCTTATTGTGGCAGACCGTACGTTTATTTAAATAAAATGGTACAAATAAATGTTTCCCTGTATACCTTAGACCTTGTCAACGGCCTACACGCTCAAGCGACTTGTGTCTTGCAACAACGACTGCGGAGAAAACTAAAGAAAGATGTTGAACCGACTGGTCACGAGTCACCACGACGCGTGTAGTTGTGGAGCGATTTGGTGCATCTTACCTCTATACTCTAAGTCATTTCTTCCAATCGACTCAATCAAATTGATAGTTATAGATTACTAGCTGACCCAGTGAACTTCGTACCACCTAAACATTTTTAGGGTTTCGTACCTCAAAAGGAAAAAACGGAACCCTTATAGGATCACTTTGTAGACCGTTTGTGTCTGTCTGTCTGTCGGTCCATCTGTCCGTCAAGACCATTTGTCACGGGAACGCGTGGAGGTATCGAGTTGAAATTAATACCGTATACTCACTTTGCTAGTTTTTTTTTTGTTTGAATGCTATTTTCTTTCGCAAAAATATTGTCCTGGAAATAACTACAAACAAAAAAAAAAAAAGCAGCCATGTAAAAGTGATGCGCTTTTATACATTTGGCAGTCAGTAATCAGAAATTATAAGAAGGCACTCGCTATGAAAAAATAAGAAGTTTCCAGCAAAATCGGGCAACATCGGGTGACTGACTCCTATGAGTGTTTTTCGCTATTCCTTATAATTTCGGATCACATCACATCATCAGCCTATTAATGTTCCCACTGCTGGGACACAGGCCTCCTCTCTGTGAGAGGGAATGGGCCGTAATCCACCACGCGGGCCCAGTGCGGGTTGGTGGATGTCACATGACTTCGAATTTTTGGTTCTTGGACATGCCGGTTTCCTCACGATGTTTTCCTTCACCGTTTTGAGAGCAGTGGTGATGAAATAATTTACACAAAGTATAGCGCCTGCCTGGGCTCGAACCCACGACCTACAACTTGTAAGTCGCGGCCGATACCTCTGGGCCACCACTGCTCGGTATAATTTCGGATATGGCAACCCATATCCACAAGAAAATTCACAATGTTTATAGATGGATTATTTACTGACATTAATTAAGTTTTTTTTTCTTATTGTCGAGCTGTCGTTGCCCTCTGAGTCGATTGGAGAAGAGGAAGTGTCCTTCAAAATGACTTAAAATATTGATCTAAATTGCCTAACGAAACAGTTGGTGCGCGATTTTCTCCTTTGGAAGTCGCATCGCCCCCATTAGGGGGCGAGGCGAGCGGTGCCGGAACATGGTTCCCAGCCCGCGGGTCTCACTGGACCCAGCTTCGTGCGAGCGCGAATTTTTACAACTCACGCTCGCAATGGCTTGTTGAATGTGACTGTAGGCGCGCCGCGGCGCCCGTTAATGGATAGGACGCCGCTTCTACGCGTGATTTGGGGTGCGTGTTTATCATAAATATACTAGCTAACATCGCGGTGGCCACGAAATCAGAGAAACTAGCAAGATCTTACTGTTCTTTATTGAAGTGACATGTCGTGGCGTCGGATGAAACCGCCCGAGCGTTTCGTTTGTTGCTTCGCAAGTCGCAGAGCCCAAAATCGTGAAAAAGGCCTGGGACATATCCTTTCTTTCATACAGGAAAAAAAGACTCGATAACAGGAGTGTTAATGTAGAAGGTACAACTACCTACCAACTGAAGTGACAGTTGACATGTTATGTCCGGTCCGTTTTTAGGAGACACCTGAAATAGGTTTGATAAGGAGGAAAATGCGTTACATCATGCTAGCGAACTTCAAGAGAAAAAATTATACCTAGTGAATTTTGTTCGACAGTATAAAGGTATGCTTCCATGAGAACATTTTGAAGGCCACTTTTAGGGTACAACACTTACAAGACAAGACAAGAGTAAATCCTTGTTAGCCCGGTACTTTGAATTACTTTTCAGATTTCCACTCTACAGGAACTTTTAATTCGTAGACATTCTTTAGGGGGTGAAGTACCCATAAATATGAACAACTATTAGTATGAGACTAGACTAACCCTACCATCGCAGAAAAAATCTGGTGTATCCTGCCTTTTGTCGAGCTATACGAGTATAAAATGTCATATCAGGTTTATTTCATATCTACCGTTGATACCCTAATAAATAACCTCAGTAAAAATCTTTGGCTTGGATATAAAATAAAAATACCTATACATATTTCAAATCATTAAAATTCAACGTGAAAATGCTGCCAGCAGCTTTCTGGGCACGTTTCCCATTGACATCGATGTGGATGAATTTTTTGATGCGCAATGAGCCCTTTTCCCCCTCTCCTTTGTATATAGGTTTGTTATGTTATTAGTCATAAGTATTGAAATATTCCATTGTATATATTATAAAGGAACAAATACATCAAGTACTAAAAAAAACTGTAAATATCTTTCACTCCTTGATAAATTGCCTTTGAATTTAAAGGCACTCTGTATTTTTAATCCTTGTCAGATTTTTGTAGATCTTATTACATCATGTATGCAGAATGTAATTTCTTTTAGTCCTGTGAAAAATATGTTCCAGTAAATTTATTTTATCCGTACATTCTTTTGGAGCGTAGAGCGACGAGTAAAAAACACGAAATGTTACTCAATCAACGAGTGGAAATGCTTTTCAACACTGTTGAAGTGTTGAGAGTAAATGGAAGAGCTAAGGTAATGGAGTGTTGATTGTCTTGATGATAGCTTTTATGTTTATATCAAGGGAACATCGACCTTATTTTTAAAACGTTAGGGTACGAAAAATCGTACCTGATAGAACAATATTATTTATATATCGTATTATATTGCATATTATATCGTATTGGATCAAACTGTAAAGATGTTATTATTGGTGATACTAAATAAACAAATATTTATTATCTGGTTGCTCTAGCTCTAGTCATTTTGATTGAATGGCATTTCCATAGTGGCGAAGGTGATAGTTGAAATGTTAAAATCTAAGAGATTAACCACTAGAAAAAACGTCGAAATGTATGAGATTACGAAGCGATATCGAAATTCCAAGTGATTTATCTCTTATATTTTAACATTTCGAGAATCACCATCGCCATTATGGAAATGTCATTCAATCAAAATGACGAGAGCTAGAGCAACCCCTACTAGATAAAGTGACATTGTATCTATCTGCGATATCGACTGTCAAAAGTCCAATATGTTTAGGATTGATCACGTGACATTTTGGTAGACAGTAGATAGATATAGTGATAAGTATAGGTGTTTATGGATATGCGCGGGGCGCAATAATACGATTGTCTGGTAACGAACTTCGTTTTAGTGATGTAAAAATCCCACACTCCCTGGACTTTTCCCAAATGTCCAGGGCCTTTTGAAGGTATCCGCAGTAAACAACAAAAAATAAAAAATAAACCCAACTGCTTAAGAGGCGAATTAAAAAGAGAAACAACAAGAAGAAAATAATGCTGTGCAGTCGGAGTATACATCTGGTTTTGGTCAGCCAGCTCGCGAATATGTATCAAGAAGGATTGATACATATTCGGAAGGTGGTTTATGTCTTTTAAGTTCGCTTAAATAAACTACTAATTAGTTACATTTAAACATATTGTAAGTGTTATATATTTTTAAAATCACTTCTTAAAACCCTTTATTTTTATTTTTTTGTATGATGCGTTTGGAAGTAAAAAAAATTTGGGCTTCCACAACATGGCGCCCAAAAGCCATTTTTTTATTTGCAAATTTAAATGTAGCCTGTGACACACGCAGGGTTAAGACGAATCGATTGACGTAAGAATCATCAAAATCGGCTTACGCGTTTGCTCTCTAGAACGCCACATAAGAATAAACATACATACATAGACTGATAAACACATTACCCTGCTTCGGCAGTCGGGTAAAAAAGGTGAGCGCGCGCGGCGACTCACACAAACGTGGTGGCACACACGCACGTACAAATCAGCAAGTCAATCCTAAACATTTTCAACAATAGTATCGCTGATAGAAAAAGTCACAAGAATGTCAAAGTGACATTTGGCCGTCTGGATACTGCAAAAATTGTGATTGTATTTTCTAGTTTGTTCTTTGTGAGAAAACCACTTGGTTATTAAACTGTGAGACAATATAGGCTACTTTTGGTGCAGTTCCTGTACAGTTTCTACACATTAAGACGACGACGATGACGCCAACGACCTTGAGGGAACAAAACGCGCACTCGTTTCACAACCGCGCGACCCAAAATTTTGTAGTTTTTTATACTTTCCTAATTATTCGATGACTTAAAAAAAAAGACTCTAATAAAAATGTAGATCATTAAATTGTCTTTGACATGGTGTTAATTTCATTAAAATACGCCCAGCGGTTTTGGTGCGATTATTGCATATTTGTCAGTTTTAGATATAACTTTACAAATTAATTACACCATGATATACGAATAAAGCTCCAAATTTGCTTAAATCAAATTATTAAGAATATGGTCTTATGTAACATATGGTTTTTCCAATAAAATACGACTAGCTGTCTAGACGTGATTTTAAAATCAGCTACTCAGGGGTATCTACGCCTTAAGTCAACACTGAATATATTAAAAACTGGAGCAAAACAAACGATTTATAATCCAGTCTGAAACTAAATAAAATCACTACTGAATATTCCACTAATCCATAACATTTACGAGCGAAAAACTAGACTAGTTTTCAGTAAAAACTTACCTTTATGTTTTTCAAAGGCTAAGCGACATACACATTTTTCATTCCCTGCGGAATGTCATCTATCACTACTTCAGCCCCCCAGTAATATAAGGTCTTAAGGGGCTTTCTAAAGATGTATCGCCATTTCTACGAAGCATGTTCCTATTTATAATGTGTACACAATACAAACTTGAGAGGTCTTCAAAGATCGATTGGTATGATATTAAATTCCGATGGTCTAGAATTCAGCTTTGGCTTTGAATATTGTGTGGATGAAGAAGTGTATTTTTACCTGACTGCCGAAGGAGGGTAATGTGTTTATGAGTCTATGTATGTATGTATGTTTGTTCCTATGTGGCGTTCCAGAGACCAAACGCGTTGGCCGATTTTGATGATTCATACGTCAATCCATTCGTTTTAACCTTGCGAGGGTCACTGGCTACGTTAAAATTGGAAAATAGAAAAATGGCGGCTTTAGGGCGCCATATTTTGGGGGGGCAATTTTATTTTTTCTTCCAAACCCATCGTGTGGGGTATCAAAGTAAAGGTTTTTAAGAGGTGATTTCAAAAATATATAACAATTATATGTTTAAATGTAGCTAATTCGAAAAAAATCATATTCATACCAAAATTATTTATTTTTTCGTATGAGAAACTAGATTAGAAATTATGTCATGTGAACCTAATACCGGGATAAAAAGTATCGTTATTAGTTGATTGGTTAACATTCATCCAAACATACAGACAACATTCTTATTTATAATTTTATAAGGATTATTAACGTGACCATTTATTCTTTAATCAAAACGGGACACTGCCACGATTCGGATGTGGGGTCTTCAAAAAAGTTTTTCAGTAACAGGGGACATTTTTCAATACTCAAAAAGTAGATTTTTTAATGGCTGATAGGTACAATCTTAAAAGCCTTTCCAAGGCAGGCATAAGAGAAAGCTGGTTTCGCTATAGCCGAGCATTTGTTGATATTCCGTTTCAGTTTCGGCGTTTCATATTAAAAAAAATTGTATATCTTCACAATAATGCTTTCGTAATCTAAGTAGGTAGCCTGTCTGCAGCAGATTTTATTGCGTTGTGCATTACATGGGTTCCACATCCAATACTTATTAATGGCTTTTTCAGAGTAGGTTATTATTTAGTTAACACATACGGCAGCCGTCCGGCCGGCTCGACTACTCAAATTTTCGCACGGTTTCAGAAAACGGGACAATTTTGCGTCCCTGAGTTCATTTCGGGGACACCGGGACTTGTAATTATAAAAAGGGATAGTCCCGTTCAAAACGGGACGTCTGGTCACGTTAATTTTGCTCTTTAAAATTAGTTTTTCCAGCAATCCTCAGTGCTTCAGATATAATTATGTGTTACTTTTACTACAAGATAACTTACAATAATTAGTACTTGGAAACCTGATTCTTCAATAAATTATTTTAGTTTTAGCTAGTAACAAAACTTTACGACTGACATCTGGCTATCGAAGCTTTCTCATCTTATCTAGTCTAATAAAAGAGTTCTCAATTTACTTATTGGTGAACTGATCCGAACATGTTTATTTTTCACTGATCACTGTTGCTTGCCCATTGCCACAAAAACTTAACTAGCACGTGGTTAAATAACAAATATGTCATTTAATTGTCGTTTATTTAATTCTTATTTTAATTTTATTTTATTCAATTTGTTATTTAACATATTTTTCACGTTAGTTTAGTCCATCAAGTGATGTGCCTTATTCTAGATAATTAATACGAAAGAATTTGGCTGGATGTGATGAGCCCGTTGCGGCTATGCTATAAGTTTTGGGGTATTTTGAGACAATTTTGATTGGCATATTGTCACTTTATATAATTGTACATTATAATTTTCTATTATTTAATATTATTTATTTTACGTATCATTCAATTCACATGTTTAAGAACCTATATATTTACATTAAAACATTATATTATCTTTTTTATTTACCCACGTCCGTGTGTCACTAGCGGGGTGCCAACTGAAAATCAGCACTGGGTGTCTGATGCCAGCAAACGCTGAGTTGGTAACCCTTTCAGTATGGGCACGCCCAGCGCTACTCTTAAACATTGTTTGTACAATTCGTCTGTTACTTTGTGTTTGTTGCTTTTGTGTTGTGTCTTTGTGAATAAATGTTTTCTATTCTATTCCAACTTGGAGTTAGAAAGATGATCCAGGGTGGCCCAAGACGGCCTCTCAGTTCTGTGGCCCATCTGGAAGCCTCTAAACCACCCTTAAACCGTTTCCGAAACCAATTGGTAAGAGTGTGAACCTCACAAAGTGCACTACGGCGGTGAAACAGCAGCAGGGTCAGCGGAGCTGACGCAAACTATGCTTCACCTTCTATCCTGCCCGCTGTCCCCCAAAATAAACAGCCTATGTCATCACTGCCCTACCACCGACGACGCCGTAAAAGTATCAAAATATTGGGCAAACAAAATCTAATAAGCTAACAGAAACAAAGTTACGGGCAAAAACTAGCTAATAAATAAATTACTTAAGAATTCCTAATTGATTTTCCTCTTCTAGTTTCCTATGTTGAATAATAAATGTTCCTAAGTGGCGTACTCTTAAGCCAGTCTCGAAACGCTGTGATATGTGATAGATTATTTAACAGGAAGATTAGCTGGGTAAGGGTGAGCTAAGTTTAATCCCTAGGTCTATTCCCTAGGCTAAGGGATTTAGAGTAGGCTGAAACCAGTTTGGTGAAATTATCTAGACATGCGGCAGCGTGTCAAGCCAAGTTCAACCATAAAAGGAACAGGCGACGCGGCACTTGTGTGAAATATTACACGAACCATTTGGAGTCACTTTTGTCATCTTAATAACTCAAAATCTATTTAACATAAACACATGGAATTAGGTTTATGTAATAAAATCCCTAAGATGAACTATAACTGTCGGCTCCAGCCAAGTCAAATCTTGACCTACAATTTATCCTAAGTTATCTGCTTTATGTAGATAATTTGAGTTTTCAAATTTAAGAAGTTATATTTTAAAATAGCCAATATTGTTGTAGCAGAAAAAGCAAGAAATTGTGTTTTTAAAATTATTTTAGAATGTTTTATGTTCTTGTAAATAAATTTCAGAATACAGAACTTGGCACCCATTGAGATCACAATTATTTTGTCGGCGTAGTCAACAACCGCGCATATTCTTAGTATTGAACTTGGCTGGCAACGCCTCCAAAACGACTTGGATCTTTAAAAATATTTTTACCCAGAACAAAATATGGCTGGAATTTCTTCATAACTAACATAGCATATATGTAAATCAAATAATATTTTGTAAACAAAACTGTTCAAAAGGAGGTTCAATTTTGATATTTTGGCATCGAGCGGGCGCACGGCCAGTACTGCGTTAACATTGGGTGGGGCGTATATATCGCCTTTACAAAAAGGTTTTCATTTAACCATAAAGTCATTGACAAAACAAACCTCCCTAGTAAATTGCAAATTTAGATTATAAAGATTCTGTTTTCACAATAAACTTACTCTCAAAGAACACAACACATCATTAATTTTAGACAAACCTAACCTAAAACAAGTGTAACCCAGTTTTTCCACAATCTCTGACATCAAAAGTCCACCATCCACCTTTTTAGGTGGAAGTACCGCTGTCCGTTCAAAAAGGGCACACTTGAAAAGCATTCTTTATGATTTATCGTAGGGCATGTCCGGCGCACTCCCTCCGTGTCTGACCCGAATCAGCTGACTGTTGGCCGCCATCTTTATTTAGCTGTCAACCTCACCCTTTGTAGCTCTATATGAATAATTAAAAAGGGTATTAGTTTGGCTAATTAGGTTTGCCTTGTGTTCTGTAGTTTAAAAGTTTAATTGATTAAATATGTAGATATGTCCTTAATTTGGGATGGAAAGGGCTTAAAATAGGATGTTCCTACATACTTCTAGTTGTAAAATTAAAGCTTTGCATATAAGCACCTAACTTTCTTTAATATTTTTGTAGTAATCTTAACTTATTTTACAAAGAGAGAGCCCAAATTTTGTGAGTTTGTTCATTCGTTTAGGGTGATCTCTAGAACCAGTACATCTTTTTGAAAGGCACGTCATTCCAATGCTATAAAAAATTATGACTCAGGCGAAGCCAGGCCGGGCCACTGTGAAGTATAAAATACTTAAGAATGATTTTCAAAAGATGGCAATGACTGTCAGCTGGAAGCAAATTATGTTCTAATTCGTCTTCAAAACTTACGTCTAGAAGACGCCCAGACTTTAGAAAACCCAAGTTTTTGTTAGAATAGCCCAATTTCTCTTTATAACTTTTTGGTCGCTTTAAAAAAACATTGTTTTATACTAAAGCATTAACTATATTCTGCCAATATAAGGACTTCGTGCCTGGTGTAGGTTTTTAAAAACACTTGGTTTATAGGCCACCAGTAAGAATATATTTTCAAGTTAAAAAAGAAGAACCACTTTGCTTATACAAGCGAGTTTTAGCTTAAAATATATGAAGCATATAAGCGGCGGCCCACTTAACGAGACTTCACTAAAACACTCTCGCACCGGAGGCACGGAAAATGGTCGTAACATAAATATCGCCATTTTGTAAGGAACAAGAAATTACTTATGAGATACCTACATATTATACGTTGTTCGTTAAAAGGTAGGTGAGGAAGGACCTATTAGTACATAGTATCGTGAGGATATTAAAATCTGTCTGCTCCTTCGGTTTTTAATTTTACAAAACATTATGCTAATAATTCCCGGTTCTGGGCCACTCAATCTGCCAAGCCCCAACTATATTGGGGTCGGCTTCCAGCCATACCGGATTCAGCTGAGTACCAGTGTTTTAAATGGAGCGACTGCCTATCTGACCTCCACAACCCAGTAACTGGGTCACACGGTACCCCTTGGCAAGACTGGTGTCAGATCTCAAGCTTCTGACTACCCGTAACGACTGTCAAAGATCTTCAAATGACAACGGCTTAACGTGCTTTCCGAGGCACGAAGGAAACTCGGTATGTTGAAATGGTTACCCAAACACGGACCGACCTCGTCAAGCGTTGCTTAATCTTGAAGATCGACCAGTGCGGCTGTCATTATTTAGCCACGAGCTCCGCTCTGGTTCTAGGCCACTACATTTCAATATTTAAGAAAGACATGGGGTTTCTTTATTGTTCATTTATTTAGACAAACATAGTATAGAGCCTAAAATCTTCTTTAACCTACAACTCTTTGGAGAAAAGAGCTTAAAAATAAAGATTACGTCACAATCGAACATTAAACCTCTTCATAAAGTTTTCATTCTAAAGTTGCTTTTTAAGTAGGCTGTACGCACACTCTGTTTCGTCCAGTATATCTCTCTCTCTACATAATAAATCTTCATTGTTTAACACGTAAAAATGGAAAGTGAATATAGAATTCGGGCCTGTTTTGTAATATGGAGCGAGCCGGATTATGGTTGGGTCAGTCATAACGTTGGAATTAAGCATTAATCCTCGGTTCCTATATATTACTGCCTGTTGTTGTTCGAAGTTACGATTTGTTGTGGCTTCTTAAAACAATATTCCTGTAACTCTTGTACAAAAAAAAAATCCTATATCTTGATCCAGGACATGGTCTACCTGTGTGCCAAGTGGGGAATACCCCTCTTGGCATATTTTTTTTAGGCATAACGTTGTTAGACATAACGTTTTCGCATAACATTTATCAGCATAATAATACTGCGGCATATTACTTTGGCATAATGCATAACTGTCATTTGGTCTAGTTTTTTTTGCCATAATTTGGAGTTGTATACATTTTTAAGGCATAACATTTCATAGAAATGTCTATTTGAATAAATTTTATATTAGGACTAAAATTTATTAGGTTAAGGTGCGGCGGGGTGACCCTTGGGCCACCTTTAAGGCGAACATTTTTTTTTATGCCAAAGAACACTACTTTCAGTTTAGTTTTAGAATGGTTTATTAGTGAAAGCAAATCTTAAAATTACTAGTATCCGTATCCGCCGTTACAAGGTTAAGTTGTTGAATTTTGATGAATTGTCAAATGTTACCTATTAAAATGGCCTGACTTTATGTGTAAATATCATTATGCGTTTATAACATTATGCTTTATAAGATTATGCATCATTATTATTATGCCTACAGTGTACGGATGGGCGATATTAGGAGTAAGTGATACAACGAATGCTGTTGCTATACTGCCCTTTATTATAAAAGAACACAAGTTTATATGGTTACATTGACATCTCCCTCTCATCTCCTCCCTAAAACTAAAATAAAATAAAAGTTTACTTTTATTTTATTGCATGGATACAATATAAGCACAAATTAAACATTGATACTCTTAGGCTAACACGTATAAAATATAGTTATAACATAATCGTAGTACATATGTTCGTTATGTTTGGTATACAAAGTTATACAATAATAAGTGGTTACATACTTATAATAACAATCAATCCCTGAGTACCTATGAGCGCACAGCTGGCGCTTATTATTCGTCTCCGTTTTCTGCTGACCTGTATAATAGCTATTGTTAAGTGCTTATAGCATTGGTAATTAATTGTCTTATTGTTTTTATCTTAAACATGATACGGTTTCGTTCTGTTTTTGTGAATAATGTCGGGTTTTCCCTTATAATTGACCTCAACATTTGGTGACAAATCTCTAATCACCTTGTAAGGTCCAGAATATAATTGTTGAAGTTTATTGCCAGTTTCATTTTTAATTAAAACTTGATCGTTTGGCTTGTAGCGTATTGGATTTACATGCTGGTCGTATCTACTTTTTCTGCCTATTTTATTGGCTATCAAATTTTCCCGCGCTTCGGTTTGAGAAACCTGTAGGCGGTACTTAAGTTCAAGCGGGTAACTGTCGTAATTATATAGAGGCTCTACACACTTTTCCAAATTATTGGGCAAGTTACACTTTCTACCGTATACGAGTTCGAATGGTGTAAATTTTGTTGACGAGTGAACTGTCGTATTATAAGCAAAGCACCAGAATGGTAACCAAGTACTCCATAATTCGGGTTTTCCTTCTGCTTGGATTCGCAAAAATGCACCTAGATTTTTATGCGAGTTCTCTAGCGCTCCGATGCTTTGGTGATGATACGCAGTTGAGTTTAACTTTTTAATATGTAGTAATTCACAAACCTGTGTCACGGTCTCGGACATGAACTCTGTGCCTCTGTCGGTAGCTATCTCCCTCGGGATGCCATGTTGAAGTATGAAGTTATCCACGAAGGTGCGTGCTACTTCTGTAGAGGTTTTAGTGACGAGGGGATACGCACATACATACTTGGACAGCTCGCATTGCAATGTCAATATATAAGAAAAATTGTTGCTGTCTTTGTCTAATGGTCCTACCAAGTCTAAGAAGATTTTATCGAAAGCCGAATGAGCAGTTGTGGTGATTGCCATTGGCTCTTTCACCTGAACTGTATACTTATGCTTCTGACATTGAACACATTTTTTGACATAATTTTTGACATCACTTTCTAAGCCTGGCCAAAAATAGTATTTTTTTATATTAGTCAGCATTCTTCTCATGCCCGCGTGCCCACTAGTGGGCAAAAGATGAAAGTCGTTGAGTATCACTTTCCTATCATCTTTGTCCTCTATTCTTTCGACATCTTTTAATATACATAATCTGGGCCCTTTCCAGTTGCTTTGTTTTCTTATCTCACTAGTTAATTTCTCTACAAAAATTTTATTATTCGAATTTTTAATGAAGTATACTTCTTCTATATTTAGCTTGTTACATAGATCACTCAGCTCTCTCGCAAACTCGGCTCGCGTAGTTTGTGATTGAGATGCCGAGTTTATGAATATAGTTTTCATTTGGGCATTATACAATAATATTATGTGTGTTTGTAACACTACTGAGCTATCGCTCTTTAGCTTCTTAAGACTGCTACTGGGTGCAAATCTTAACTCTACTGCGCCTCTTGGTTTGATATGAGTTTCCACTACATGTGGTTGAACTGGCAAGTTGTCGGTGGGCAACTCATCTTCCGGGGCGACAGCATCTAATTTTCGTTTTTGAGCGCGAGTCATTATTGCACACAGACACTCATTCATTTCTTTAAGTTCTTTTGACGTAATTTTTATTCTCGATAACGCGTCTGCTACGCAGTTCTCACTCCCTTTTACGTATTCTATTTCGTAATTGTATTCTTCTAGAGCTAGTCTAAATTTAAAGAGCCTGCTAGATGGGTCTTTTAAATTAAATAAGTATACAAGGGGTTTGTGGTCGGTTAGTATTTTAAATGTACGACCGTATAAATAGGGTCTGAAATATTTGACAGCCCAAACTACAGCTAAGAGTTCTTTCTCTATAGTGGGATAGTTCTTTTCCGCTTTGTTAAGGCTCCTACTAGCGTAAGCTATTGGTCTGCCATTTGAATTTGATAGTACTGCCCCAATTGCGTACCCAGATGCATCGGTTTGTACTATGAATTGATTTAGTTCTGAGAAATCTGGGTACTGTAGGATTGGCGGTGACATCATACTCTGTTTTAGAGTTTCAAATGACGTTTGACAGTTGCTATCCCAGTTAAATTTAGTGTTTTTCTTACTTAGAAGGTTTAAATGATAGGCTTTGTCGGCAAAGTGGTCTATAAATTTTCTATAGTAGTTTGCAAAAGCAACGAAGCGTTTCACTTCGTCCGTACTTTTAGGAACTGGATACTCTTTAATTATTTTAATCTTATCTGGGTCCGGCAATATACCATTGCCTGTCACCACGTGGCCTAAATAAAGCATCTCTTTCTTAAGGAAATCGCATTTAGTGGGATTTAATTTTAAGTTGGCACTGCGCATCTTTTCGAATACTTCTATTAAATTTTTGTTATGGTCAGTTAAGTTCCGTCCCATACAAATAAGATCGTCTAGGTACACTAAGCACTTGTCGTAGGATAGCCCGGTCATTGCCATGGTCATCATACGCGAAAATGAGCTGGGACTAGTTTTGAGTCCCATAGGCATTCTTGTCATTTGATACTGACCACCGTCTGCACTAAATGAAGTATATTTCCTACTGTGTTTGTTTAACGCTACGTTAAAAAATCCTTGGTTTAAATCTAAATGTGTGAAATAAATACATCCACACAAGGAATCTAGTATATCCGTGATGTTTGGCAGTGGAAACTTATCATCCTGAATACAAGTGTTGAGCTTACGGTAATCTATAACTAACCGCCATTTTTTTTCCCCGTTTGCGTCTGATTTTTTAGGCACTAGGAGTACTGGGCTGGACCACTCACTGGAACAAGGTTCAATAATTTCTTGTTCCAATAAGTTGTCCACTTGTTTTTTTAATTCGGCTTTCTGTGAATGCGGCATTCTGTAGGGCTTAACGTACACTGGTGCCACGTTTGGTTTCAATGTTATTGAGTGTTCATATAATTTAGTTGTTCCTAATTTATCACCTGGTAGGAAGAAAATATCTGCATATTTTGCGCAAATGGACTCTATGGACAATTGCTCCTCTTTATTTAAATGTTTCAGCGATAGCGAAGCGAATACCTTTCTGACACGATCAGCATTATTATTGGTTTCTTGAAATGAACATACATCATACTCGCTTGCTTTGTAAAGTGTTGGACTAATTGTTGTCAAGACTAAATCTGTCTCCGTGGTGTTTAAAATCCTAATTGGTATTTTCCCATTCGTGGGCTTAACTAAAGTATTTGCAACAAAGATCCCCTTTCGCAGTTCTGTTCCATTAACTACACATTCTTCTATCTCACACGTTCGAATAAAGTGAATAGACTCTGATCTTGCCGGTATATTAAAATGATTGTTTGTCATTATTAATGGTAATGATACCTTTGAGTTGTTATTCCATAGTAACAAAGTTTGGTTACCGTAATTTAATACTGATTTATACTTGCTTAAAAAGTCTTGTCCCAGTATGCCACTACCTTTACAAGGCAATGTTTTAAAAACATAGAACTTATGTTGTTGGGTCTGATTTCCAATAACTAGGCGCAAATAAGCATATCCTATAGCCTGTACTTTGCCCCCGATGCCGTTTACAAGTGTCTTCTCGATATGGATTGGAATGTTTTGGTCGAGAATTTGTTTATACTTTATGACAGATATGGATGCACCGGTGTCTACTAATAATTGGTATGAATAATGGTTATGCGATTTTATATTTACGTAGCCTACGTTATTGCATGATAAAATTATATTTTTAGTCCCGAAAAAACTGGTCCTCATTCCGCTGTTCTGTTTCTGTATTTTCCTGCGTTTCTGAGTCATCCAATGTATGTATGTGTTGATCCCTGGAGGTGCTATAATTGGACCTACCTCTGTTTCCATGAAATGGTCGGGTGGACCGGCGCCAGCTTGCCTGCGATCCTCTCCGAACCTGATCCTGCTGTTCGTCTTGGTTTTGGATAACCTGTTGATTGCCACGTGCGCGTCCTCTACCTGCGTATGAGAAGCGGCCTCTCCGCTGTGACCAGTTATAAGACGATCTCCCTCTATAATTCATCGTTAAAATATCGGAAGATGTTGATGGACTTGTTATATCTTCATCGATGGCCGCCTGTACTGCATCTTTCAATGATGTAAAATTTCTGGCTGAAATTATTGTACTAAGTCGTCGATTTCTCAATCCATCTGAGAAACATTTGATAGCTTGCTTCTCATTAATTGGCTTTAAAACTTTCAAACTGGCCTCGTTGGCCCCCGATTGAGAGATCGTCAAATCAACAAACAATTCCGTAATTTTTTTGCCGAAATCATCGATTGATAAATCGTTTTGCCTAAGACTTTGCAGCTTTCGTTGAATTGCTGTAGCCGATTTTTTAGGCAATAACTGAATCTTCAAGTCAGCTATAAAGTCGTCAATATTGACATATGAAGTCGCTAATTTCAATTTTGCGGTCTGTGAGAGTCTATTTTTTAATACGAAATTTAACAGTTTTCCTTGTGAATTTTCGTCTAACTCTGTTTTGTAATACTCTATGCCATCTATAAGTTGCTTTACGCTAGCCTCATCGTCTGTACAAACTGGTAATAAACTTAAAGCAATTTTTAAATCAAATTTACAAGTAGTTGCCATTTTATCTGCCGTACTAGGTTTCTGTGAGCACAATTCTAATATTTGTTCATATAAATGATCAAAATTTGCGCAAAGCTCGTGAATATGCGAACATTCACTCTCACATACGGTGCTTTTCGATTTTGAATAATATTCTAAAAATAAGTTGTACTCTTTTACTAAGTTGTCTGCCTCTGCTAATTTTACGACTATAATGTTACCTTTTCTTCTATCTGGACCTATCTTTATCAAATATTTTCTGATTTCAAATAACTTGTCGTACAATGTTTTTAAGTTTTCTGCCATTTAACATAAATACTTATTTCTATTTTCTTAGTAGGTACTGAATTACATACCATTATTTTATACTGCATACACTCCAGCGTTCATTTTATTTTCATTTGTCACTTATTTTAGTCCACTAAAATAATGTCATGTATATTTTATGCTATTACACGTTTACTACTAATAGAGAATAGACAACACCTTATATATAACCACGCACTGACACATTACGAATACAACTTTCGCGCACTTTTCTTCGTAAACCCTGGGTTTTTAACTCTTCAGATGACGTCCTCAGTGTCCTTCTTGTAGCCCCTGGCATTCGTCCGCATTTCCTCTGCGTCAGCTCTACGTCTCCATATAGAACATCGCAATCTGTCCTTCCTGATCTCATTACCCATCCATTTCTGATGGCAATTCTTGTAGATTCTGAAGATACCATACAAAAACGCCAACGATGCTATAAGAAGTAACACGATTAAAATGATGTTTGTTGTGCTGGCATGTATCGTCAGCTGCGTGATGTCAGCGCTGTTACTTCCACCTGCTGCGTTTTGTGGAACTATAACTTCTTCCTTCGTATTAGTTGTACCCATTTTGTGATTGTCGTGGTAAATATTCACAAAATAGAATAGTGACCACGCTAAGTCCCAGTACGAGATTGGTCTCGTTACAATACATTGCGACACCCGTTTTGGTCAAAGAAATGTAAACATAGGTACGCTGCTAGCGTTTACGCTGTCACGGTCGCCATGTACGGATGGGCGATATTAGGAGTAAGTGATACAACGAATGCTGTTGCTATACTGCCCTTTATTATAAAAGAACACAAGTTTATATGGTTACATTGACATCTCCCTCTCAACAGAATTTATGGCAATATACATTATGGCAAATTATTTATGCCTAATCATTATGCTGAATTTCATTATGCCAATGTAAATTATGGGAATATATTTTATGCTTATCATTAGTAAACCTGCCAAGCATCATACAGAATTTATAATTTAGTGTAGATGATGTCGAGAAAAATAAAAATTCATCCCTTTAATTTGATATTCTTATAAATATGTATAAGAAGCTCTTGGTTTGTGAATTGACATACAACACAGTTGATAAGTTTGTTTCATATTATATTTGGATTCAATGTATGGCCCCTTTATTCAACAACTTGGCTTTACCAAATGATAACAAAGTCTACGTTACGTTATTCATACAAGAACAGGGCCTAAAGCCTCAACGCTGAGAGGTCGGCTATAAGATAAATAGGGTCCGAAGTTATTACAAACCCAAGGACCTACTACCTAGGTAATAGCAACACAGGTGTCAGTTTATGTTGGTCGCCCGGTAATGGGTTGCGTCGAATTTGAGGCCTTGACGAGCCTTTCACAGAATAATTTAGCTAATGAAAGGGAACAACATTCGATCCTGAAATTCAAAGAGCCGTTTCACGAAGATTACAAGGCTAGAGAGATGCCGAAAGGGGTAAAATGGTACCAATACTTTACGGCTGTAATTGGCCACGGGTTTGGTAGAGGAAGTTGATTGATGATTCATGTGCCGATAAAGAGCTGTAACTTACTTATAGGTATAGCGGGGTAAACGTTCGTTTTGCTAGCTATAAACTTAAGTTTGAATGCAACCTACAACCATAACAAATTGCCACATCTTATTTCAGTTTCTATTTAACGTGCAATTTTGGTACAGCCAGGCGTCTCATGTGGAGACGACCTCCTTGCCTATTATGAAGCTAGCACATTTTGGCAGAGTACCTGATATTTGAAGATATTTTTATTTAGTTTATCTTAATTGTCAGTATTGTAAAAGTCATCTTAGAGTGAAGAACATTATCAATCTGCCTAGCCTTTTTCCAACTATATTGGGGTCGGCTTCCAGTCTTACTGGATTCAGCTGGGTAACACGATACCCCTTGGCAGGACTGGTGTCAGATCTCAAGCTTCTGACTACCCATACGACTGTCAAAGATCTTCAAATGACAGCCGGGACCAACGGCTTAACGTGCTTGCCGAGGCACGGAGGAAACTCGGTTTGTTGAAATGGTCACCCATCCACGGACCGACCTCGTCAAGCGTTGCTTAACCTTGATGATCGACCAGTGCGGCTGTTATTATTTAGCCACGAGCTCCTCTCTGAGTGAACACTATATGAAAATATAATAAGTAAAAGCAATTTTACTCTTTAATTTAACTACCGCAAGCTACAGCCCCCAGCCCACAGTACTGTCAACCCACATACTGTATCGTGTCACTGTCAGATTCAGTTCGAGAAAATTAACGTTTCGTTGTTCGGTTGACCTTCTCAATTTGACTTACGTCGTTCTTACGTCCTTTCGCAGAGCAGATCACGGCTCGGATTCGCTCGGAAACAAGAGAATAGAAGACATTAACCAGATACCCTAAATCATGGAATAATTACAATCCATTATGAGGTACAGGATAACAGAATATGCGATAAATATCCTAAATCAAAATCATAGAACAAGATGTTGTTATATTGAGCAATATGATGATATTGATGCCAAAATTAATACATGAACTGTTTTAGAAGCTTGTATAGGCAAATACATTATTTCCATCTATTTGTTATAAACGAAAGTTATGGCTTTGCCAAAAAGGGCGTTGGCAGGGCTTGGATCTAAATCTTGGCCAAAGATTTATAAGCAACGCATAATGTCCACCATTTTGTGCCCAAATTATTGCTTTTATTGCTTGGGAAGAAAATTTATTTTGGGTTGTCCATATTAAATGGGCAGTAATGTATTGAAACAAGATGGTTTGTAAATCTACGCTGAAAAAAATAAAAATAAGTAGTTGTACCAAATTCGACCTTTGTAACCCAAAATCTCATAATTATGAGACTTTAGACTGAGGGTTTCTGAATCTCATTATTGATAGGCGCCTTATTTTGACCGCTATCTCACCTGATAGCATAGCAGTCGACAATAAAGCATGCTTGCCTAAAAGTAACCTTTTCACTCTAGACCTTAAATACCACATATTAAAGCTATTACGAAACACTGACAACGGCTTCGGCAGGAAAAAAATAATATGAATCAGGCAAAGAGTCGCGACATCGATCGATCCTGTGCTCTAGCATCCAGCGACTTCTCGCATCAACATTTATTGGAATGTTGACACTGACAGCTCTTGAATCCAGTCAAAATGTGCTGATAGCGTTCACTTTCATTGGTAAAGTTTGCCCTTAATACCAATATAATAAAGACCCAATAGACCACACCTCTTTTCTAGAACCTTTCTAAACTGCCAGATCATCATCATCATCATATCAGCCGAAAGACGTCCACTGCTGGACACAAGCCTACCCCAAGCGTCGCCACATTGACCGGTCCCGTGCGTCCCGCAACCAGCGGATTCCTGCAACCTGCACCAGGTCATCGGTCCACCTGGTGGGAGGCCTTCCAACGCAACGTCTTCCGGTTCGCGGCCGCCACTCCAGAACCTTTCTGCCCCATCGGCCATCCGTTCTGCGAGCAATGTGCCCTGCCCACTGCCACTTAAGTTTGGCAATTCTTCGGGCTATGTCGGTAACCCTGGTTCTCTTACGGATCTCAACATTTCTGATTCGATCACGCAAGGAAACGCCGAGCATAGCCCTCTCCATTGCCCTTTGAGTGACTGTAAGCTTTCTGATAAGGCCCATTGTTAGCGACCACGTCTCAGAGCCATATGTCATCACTGGCAACACACACTGGTCATAGACTTTTGTCTTGAGACACTGTGGTAAGTTGGACGAGAAGACACTGCGCAACTTCCCGAACGCTGCCCAGCCGAGTCGGATTCGACGGTTGACCTCTTTCTCGAAGTTGGCCCTACCCAACTGGATCGTTTGTCCCAGGTAGACATAGTTGTCCACAACTTCGAGTGTAGAGTCTCCAACCTTGATAGGAATGGGTGTAACATGGGCATTCAACATCACCTTGGTTTTGTCCATGTTCATTTTCAGACCCACTCTTTCGGAAGCTCTACTGAGGTCATCGAGCATTGTACTGAGGCTTTCCATGGTCTCAGCCATGACCACTATGTCGTCGGCAAACAGAAGGTGAGTGATGTACTCGCCATTAACGTTGATGCCTAGGCCGCTCCAGTCCAGAACCTTGAATACATCCTCCAGTGCAGCAGTGAACAGTTTCGGAGAAATGACGTCTCCCTGTCTCACGCCACGCTGGAGAAGGACTGGTTCCGAGGTCTGATCCTGAAGACGGACTGACATGGTGGCGTTTCTGTACAGACACTTCAACACCTCAATGTACCGGTAGTCGATCTGGCACCGTTGGAGAGACTGCAGTACAGCCCAAGTCTCGATCGAATCGAAGGCTTTCTCGTAGTCCACAAACGCTAAACAGAGAGGCAGGTTGTACTCTTCGGTCTTCTGTATAACCTGCCGCAGCGTATGTATGTGATCTACGGTGCTAAAGCCTTTTCGGAATCCGGCTTGTTCGGGAGGCTGGAAGTCGTCAAACCTGCGCGCGAGACGATTCGTGATGACTCTTGAAAACAACTTGTAGACATGGCTAAGAAGTAAGACGGGCCTATAGTTCTTCAGCCGGGCATTGTCACCCTTCTTGAAGAAGAGTACCACCACACCCCTGCACCATGCCTGTGGCGTTTTGCCCTCGAGTATGACGGAATCAAACAGCTTCTGAAGGGCCTTAAGGACCGGTTTTCCACCTGCCTTCAGGAGTTCAGCAGTGATTCCGTCATCACCCGGCGCCTTGTTGTTTTTAAGCTGTTTCAGAGCCATCCTAATCTCGTACAGGCTGACATCCGGGATATCTTCGGTATAGTGTCGGGTCAATCTAGCTCTTGGGTCGTTTGCTAGATTCGCAATGGGTTTACTGGTTGACGTGTACAACTGCCCATAGAATCTCTCGATCTCCCTCAGAAGCTCCGGTTTGGTGGAAACGATCCTGCCATCATCGGTCTTCAGTTTTGTGAGCTGGCTTTGCCCAATAGACAGATCCCTTGCAAAGACCTTGGAGCCCTTATTCCGCTCAATCGCATCTTTAATACTTTCAGTATTAAAGCGGCGGAGGTCGCTTTTCAAGGACTTTGAGATCCGTCTATTTAGCTGCCGGTATTTCACCGCATCGTCTGAAGACTGCAGGATCATCTCACGCCTCTCCTTCATTAGCATTAGAGTTGGATCAGAGAGCTTTTTGTTTCTATCTGTACGGCGGGTCTTGAAAAACTTAGACCCGACTGTATGGACAGCTTCCACGAACCCATCGCTGTAATCGTCCACGGAGCTCCCTAGGCACTCGAAACGATTCTGGAGTTCGAGCTGAAAGTTCTCGGGGTTTTGGATCTGGATCTGTGCTGGACGGAGCGTGGACTTCATCAGTCGAGACCTTTCAAGCTTGATATTAATGTTCAATGTGCCTCTTACCATGCGGTGATCAACGTGGTGAAGATCGAGAGTGTGTCGACCAGGGTGGCGTACCTTATACTCAGAATATCCGCAAGATATTCGCTGAAGGTCATACAGGTCTACGCCCCAACCTCGGCACACCCCGACGACGAGGTAGAGACCATGTATGAGGATATCTCTAAAGCCATGCATGGTTTCAAAACTCACTTCACCGTTGTCATGGGGGACTTCAACGCAAAACTGGGCAAACGAGACGAGGATGAGCTGCAAGTGGGGCAATTTGGAGTTGGACGTCGGAACCACCGGGGTCACCTACTGGCCAGCTTTATGGAGAAGGAAGGCCTCTATATGATGAACTCCTTCTTCAGAAAGCGTGAGCACAGGAAGTGGACATGGCAAAGCCCCGATGGTGTAACTAAAAATGAGATCGACTTCATCATGTCGACCAAGAAGCAAGTGTTCAATGATGTCTCTGTGATCAATTCGGTGAAAACCGAGAGCGAACTGCCAGATACTATATTATAATTATTAATTATACTTATCTACATAGCTAAGTCACTGTTAATCCTTTGAGCAAGTCTGCGAGTTCCAGACAAGTTTCGTCTTAAAGGAAGGAAAGGATTGTGGATCGAACTTATTGTTGGCGTCCCAGCTTGCAGCACAAAGGGCTTACACAGCGAATGTATAGCTAGAATAACGCTGTAATTTATATCTGGTGAATAAGGAAAATGTTGGTAATATCGCTGTTATAGTTTATCTACTTTGCCTTTAATAAGGAGTAAGTAGGTATCATTATTTTCGCCAGTGACCAAAGTTCTTTGATGAAATCCTAATGTCATTACGTCTCATCATAATTTTTATCAGTTAGAACAAATTCTATGATGAAAATGAAGTATTTAAAATTGCGTCATCACTACACCTGTGATTATGAATATACATTTGGATGGATGGAGAGCTAGGAGACGGCCAAGGAAAAGATGGGTGGACTGTGTGAGGAGTGATATCAAATAAAAGGCAGTCAGTGATAGCGTGACGGGAAGCAGGACGGTATGTAAGAAGAAAACGTGTTGCGCTGATCGCAAGTAACATGGGATAAAGGAAGGAAGATGATGATGACTACGAATGTTATTGCCTTTACTTGTGAGAGAGAGAAAATCTTCAAGACAATTTGCACGATGTTGCTCTTATAGAAATGTCGTGCACATAATCTTAAATGGAGAGAGAAAAGAGAATTCTCAAAATATTGAAAAGTCAAGTAGGTTTTAATCATCAAAAAATTGTAGCTCTTTTAATAATACTATAATTGACAGACAATGCACACTTTAAACTCTAGCATGAAATTTTGCATAAGCGTTCTGTAACAAAATCAAAAATTAAGAAAGGACTTTTGGAATTACATCTCTATCAAGTTTATAAATTATAGCAGATGGCATACTATATGGCATACTAATGGAAATGGCATCGATCACATGGTATATTTTTAACTAGTTTTTACAGGGTAAAATAATTCTATGGCATTCAACAATAGTCTGTAGAGTAAAACTTTCTTACAGTGAAATATTTTTTATTTGTTTCAGGATATTTACCATGTATATTTAGATTTTGGTTGAGAGCTCGATATTCCGGCACCATTACAAGCGCTATGATCACGAGAACTAACGTATAAAAAAAACCCTAAAAAAATATTCATTCTAGTTATTGTAACCATGTCAGCTTAAAAACTTAAAATTGTCATTGATTTATGAGTAGATTCATAGGAGTAGGGTAGGTACTGTTCGCGCCGTCTCATTGACGCTCCTTTATTTTAGGTATGGTTTGATTCTACCCGCTTTTTACAATATATTTTTAATTTTCGCTGCTTAGTTTTGTACTGAGAAAAGAAGACGACCGACACCGCCGCCGCGTGGTCGTATCAGTGCCGCTCCGATTGCTTTATCCAAAATTTTGGTATAAAACCACCCTTTGAGGTTGATTCGTGCCGTACACAACCCTCATATCGTCCTCACCATCAAAAAGACCGCGAAGAGCGCATCATGGTCGCAGCAACGTTGGCACGTGGTGCGAGGTCCCTGAGCTGGACTGCCCACCGTGGTGCTAAGGTTGGTCAATTTTCTTTCCTTAGTTGCGATATCAGCAGCCTTTCTCAATTTTGCGTTCTTTCCCTAACCTATGAAGATACAACCACTAGCCAGCTATACCCACGCCATCACCTACCCTACTCCTATAAATAAATATAAAAGACATCTTTCTAGTTATTTTCTCTTATTTCCTTGCTAGTAATCCCAACATATAATAGGTATTAAGCAGTAAGCTTTTACCAACAGCAAAATAAGTGTTGGCCATTTTCTTTATGTAACTCCAAAGTAAACTTTTACGCTAACTTCACGTGTAAGGGAAGGTTGTGCTATTTGTAACAGGAAACCACACTAAACTGTTACTAAACCAATACAGATAGCTCTCACATGCGGCAGCAACGATAAAATGGTTCCAAATGTAAATAGAACTCTTCCTCTTTGCAAGAAATATTAAAAGTTATGGGGAATGGTCGTTCTATTATAAGAAAATTCGTGGTGTGGCTGTGTCGTGGACACGGCTGTAAGTTTTAGATGAATACGTGTACGTAACGGGTTTTCGGATTTCTATGCCTTTATTATTAGGGTTGCGTACCCAAAGGGTAAAAACGGGTCCCTATTACTAAGAATCCGCGGTCCATCTGTCTGTCTGTCTGACTGTCACCAGGCTGTATCTCATGAACTGTGATAGCTAGATAGTTGAAATTTTCACAGATGATGTATTTCTGTTGCCGCTATAACAACTAATACTAAAATCGGAATAAAATAAATATTTAAGTGGCCCCACTTAATATTTTTATATAATTCCCATACAACAAACGTAATTTTTTTGCCGTTTTTTTGCGATAATGGTACGGAACCCTTCGTGCACGAGTCCGACTCGCACTTGGCCGGTTTAAACATTAGATTAAGAAACTTTTGTATTTATGAAACTGAACTTATCTACCCCTTCCTTTTAGCAAGAAAATATTTATGAGGGATTTTTATTTTTGGTATAGAACAGTCACTAAAATTAAAAAAACTGGCCAAGTGTGAGTCGGACTCGAGCACTGAGGGTTCTGTACAAACAACTACATTAAATAACATTAATGAACTTCATGAACTATGAGTGCACCGAACATTGCTCTAACGATAAACAGAATTGAGGGACAAAATTAACTTTGCCGTTGAAAAACTGTAGTCTCTATACATTGACATAAGTCGTGGTCAGTTTACCAACTGCAAATAAGTTAATAATCTTTTCTTTTTTTTTTGATATAGCTGCATTTACGGTTTTCGACTTTTTCCCTTAGTTGTGCTATAAGACATTGCTTCTTGGCAAATTTCATGATTCTAGGTCAACGGAAAGTACCCTGTAGATTTTGATTCCCTTGCGAGTGTAAAAATACGTCATTAACGGCTGTATCTCTTGATTGATTGATTTTTTTACAGCTGTAAGAGGTGGCAAACTTGAGTATATGTTATTAATTTCAACTCGAGACCTTCACGCGTACCCGACAGACAGACGGACAACAAAGTGATCCTATATGTGTTCCGTTTTTTACTTTGGTGGTACGGAACCCTAAAAATTACAAGAAATAAATTAAACTGCCGTTTACAGTGCACTGTAGAACAAATTCCTATCCCAAGTGGCACCATGATACCTGCTCGTACATTGTCGAATTTAATTCGAAATTTTATTCCTAATTACAACCCTTTTAAAATATTAACCCTTCATTTAGCTTGTTCAACACAGTGTACCTGTTTACAATTTAATCTTTTAAATAATATAGCAGTTCAAAAATAGAAGCAACCACTATTCTCATATTCAGGCGGAAATACACTGGGCCTCGTAAGCCAGAATTAAACAGGTTACGGACAGACAGTGAAATAAAATATGCCGCACTCATGAACGGGTTTTTCTAACTTTTTAATGAAACCACCGGTTTGTTAGCGGTCCCTGAACAAATAACGAGCTCTTGGCTTTTTAAATTGTGCTGACAAAATGTTGATGGCTGCTGCTTAATTTGTAAACAACCAACCCTCCCTGGGTTGAATTTTTTATAGTTTTGTTGGGAATGATTGTGAAAAAATCAACACAAGGGAAGGGATTAAGAATCATTGTAAATTTTACCAACGCAAGCTATATTATTAACGCCTAATAATGCCCACTACATTACATAATTTTTGCAATATTATTTATGTTCTACCAAACTAGTGCTTCAACAAATTTTGCACAAAATTGGATAATACATAATAATTATAATAAATCTGTAGAAAAGTAATTTTTGCACATCGAAAATATTTCCAAAAAAATAATTATTATATTAGGCATTTTTTTTCTGTTTGTCTCTTTATTTGTGCACGCATCACGTGAAATGTACGAAACTAATGTAAATAACTTTTATACACAAAAATTGTGCGTAACTTGAAGAATTTACTACGTTTTTGTTTCATCGCAATCGGTTAACTCTATCAAAAGTTAGATGAATTTAAAGTGTTCAAGTAGTAAAATTATCACAACACACGCAATTCAGATACTCGGATAGTTGAACTCGATATTCGATAGATGGCGTTGTGCATTTGAAGTCGTTTTCTGGATAGCGGTGTTATGATTCTCCGCCAAAGAAAGTTTACTATAGAAACAAAAATGGTAGGTAGGTAAGTAGGGCAGGGTTGGCAGACAGATGACGGGAGCGAAGCCGCGGGCACAGCTAATATTTAAGTAATTTTGTAGGCCCAAGCTAGATTTATTAAAAATTTGAAACGAATTCCCATTTTCATTTCCCTTCTTCGTCTTTGTCGGTGGTATGTATAGGAACAATGATTTTTTAAATCAATATAAATAATTTGTCTAACTAATAGTTGTCACATTAATATTTGGTATAACATTAATATTTTGCATACTAGTACCACTTAAACAAATGAATGCGTTCAATTTGAGACCACTGTTCCATTTTAAAAAACGAGCGGTATTTAAACAAAAAGGACTTGGTCTTTGGATTTTGAAAATAAAGGTGCTAAGTTATATTATTTTTTTCTTAAATAATAATAACCTACAGTCAAGATCTCTGTGGGAGTGGGCGGAAGGTAAATGAGGTTAGTATGGCGACGTCTGCAAGCAATGGACGACTGGCTGCCTTGTATCTTGTAGCTATAAAGAGGAAGACAGCTAAGAATACGTATAAGATAGTTAAAGTGTAAAAAGAAGGAGAAAAAAAATGTATATTGTCAATTTGAAATACCATTTATGAAATTCTGAAAACTAATTATTGGCAGTGGCAAAGTCGAAAATTATCCCACGGGCAATCTGTTCAGCCAATGAATCATGATTGATAAAAAACATCAAAACATACAGATTTTCATATTCATAATATAAGTAGGATGATGAGACCTACTCACATTATATTATTTTATTTCATGAATTGATAATTACATGTCACCTCAAAATGTATTTGACCTTTTCAACTTGTCAACGAGTGCCTTGATGACAAGCCGATAAAATGAATATCACGTTCATTTAATTTATTTACTGAGCTCAAACGGCTAAATAAATAAAATATTAGTGATGACATTAAGCGTAGATAAAATATTATTTAAAAAAATATTAATTTGACATTTGGCGTCATTATCATAGATAACTAGAACAGATAGAATAATCCACAGCCTAACAAAATCAAAACAACAATAAGTCACAAATGCCAGTATACTCACAAATTCTGCGTAAAAATATTTTACCAACAAACTGTTCTAATGAAACACTTGAAACAAGGTCATCAGATAGCTAAGCTTGCATATCCAATATTAAATTAATTAAATCAATTGATATCGATGTTCCTATTGAAGTGATAAGTAGTATCGTTATCATTATTAGCATTATCTACGCCTACTGGTTTTAATATTAGGGGTGGCGTGAAAAGTGGAATCTCTTGACTTAATATTCCCGAAGCTTTTTTTTCACATAAAATTGACGTTCCCATCCAAACTAGTAATACCTTCATATCCAATCCTACTTCGAACTCTTCTTCTTAATGTTTCGATGGAAAATAAAATTTGTAAATGTTATGTTTGGGCTAATATTCAACTACGGCAACACAACCATGCGGCAGGGCGTGCGGTACATGACGAAGGGTGGGCCATGGTCTGCGAAGAGACAACGCAGAAACACTGAATATCGGTACCACAATAGAAACCCTTCCTGTGGAGGTTGGCTTCACAGCGTCCAACCTGAGTGCGGAGTATATTTTGAGTTTTCCAGGTCGGCCATGGCAACTTCACGCTAAAGATCGCATCTCTCCGAAGTGCTGCCATGAGATGAACCTACCCAAGGTTTGGATGTTTGTTATTCAATCACGCCTATAAAGCTGAACGGATTTCATCATCATCATCATATCAGCCGAAAGATGTCCACTGCTGGACATAGACCTCCCCCAAGCGTCACAGTATCGACCGATCCCGTGCGTCCCGCATCCAGTAGATCCCTGCAACCTTCACCAGGACATCGGTCCACCTCAACGTGAACTGGAAGACGTTACGTTGGAAGGCCTCCTTCCAACGTAACGTCTTCCAGTTCACGTTGCCACTCCAAAACGGATATGGATTTAGATAACATGAATTGGAATTATAAAATAATAAATAAAAAAAAAAAAAAAAAAACCGTTTAATTTCAGGCATGTCACCCATATAACAAATTTACAATTAGAATCGGACATCACAATAACACAAAATTAAAATTAATAATAGAAATAATTGAATTTAAAATAACCAGACAACACAATAACACATAATTAAAAATATTTTAAAATAATCAAATATTAAAATGTAATAAATAATGTAACGACACAACAAATTTAAACAGCTTTAGACTGAGAGAGCCAAAATAAATGCAGCCCATAAAATTGGCAAGTACCTTTATTTTGTCTCCCTCAGTATATGTACATTATACCTCTAAAGCTAAAAATACGTATACGTTCAACGCCTGCATCGTTACTATTATGACATATTATGGCTGCCAAATCTGGCCTCTTACTAACGAAAATATAAACAAACTAGCATCATGCCAATATAACATGGAACGAAGTGTATTAAACCTGAAGCGAAAACGTAAAGTCAAATTAAAACTCATACGAAAAAAAACTAATATAAAAGACGTGACATTCGCAATTAAAAGACTAAAGCGACTGTCGCTTTAGTCTTTTAATTGCGGGCAGGTCACACACTCCAAAGAAGTATAGAGAAGTGAGCCAGGCCAAAGATGTTACTGAATTGTACCCGAGAGAGGGGATGAGGAAACGAGGAAGACCAGTGCGTAGATGGGAAGATGAACTCAGATTGACAGCAGGCATTACGTGGAAGAGGCAAGTAAAAGATCGTGTACTGTGGAAGGGTCTGGGAAGGCCTATGCTAGTGAGCAAGATGAGTGATATTCTCAAAAAATTATGTAAATATTAGTTTTTAGTTTGTTAATAAAGGTTATTTGAATTGAATTGAAACATAGGTAAACCATCGCTTGGATGAGACATGCATAGGATACATTTTATCCCGGTAGGACATTCCCAAGGTATTATTATCGCCTTATGTGCGGGTTTAAACCACAATTATAAAGACCAAAAATATTAATAATTTTGTATTATGTTTTTGTAATAAAACAATCAATAAACTGTATTAAGCAGAATATTCCTGTAAAATGCCCAAAGGACCAACTTTTGTGCCCAGCACCAGTAAGAAATGTAAGTAAAACCTAATGGTAACAGTATAATCACACAAAAGTAAAATCTTTTCTACAAATCTAACAAACGGGAATGGTGCCAACTTAGGCATCTTTTATGGGCGCTAATACACGACTTGGAATTAAGGAGCTGACTACACTTAATGACGCCGGGTCGAAAAAGGAACAAATTGTGACTTCAGGTTTAGTTTTACAATTTCTGATGTAGCTACAATTTTTTTTTGAGGTTATGTTATTTATTCTTTTCTACCTAATAACTACATCTAGGTACTTATATCGAAAATGTCAAAGATCCTATAATTATTTTAACAAATCACTTTTCACAAAGGCAAAGTTCCAGGCGAAAGTAAGCCGTATAATTTTATTTTTGATTTTTTTGTCGATGACTAACTGAATACCCAGGATTAAAACGTAGTCAGTCTTCTGCCTAGCCTTTTTCCAACTATATTGGGGTCGGCTTCCAGTCTTACCGGATTCAGCTAAGTTCCAGTGTTTTACATGGAGCGACTGCCTATCTGACCTCCACAACCCAGTAACTGGGTAACACGGTACCCCTTGGCAAGACTGGTGTCAGATCTTAAGCTTCTGACTACCCGTAACGATTGTCAAAGATCTTCAAATGACAGCCGGGACCAACGGCTTAACGTGTTTTCCGAGGCACGGAGGAAACTCGGTATGTTGAAATGGTCACCCATCCACGGACTGACCTCGTCAAGCGTTGCTTAACCTTGATGATCGACCCGTGCGGCTGTTATTATTTAGAAACGAGCTCCTCATTAAAACGTAGTCAGTGCCTTAACAAAAATATTCGCAGCTATAGAATTTACCGTACTTACGTCAAAAAGCCCCAATTATTTTAATGTACCTTCTCATTACAATATCCTTAGCACTCTCGTACAATTCTGAATACCTCTTTGAGGATTTAAACGTGTAATTTTGTACGACAAAAACCTATTTTGTTCTGTGAACTGTACTTACAATTTGTATTATTGAAGTCTATAGAAGATGTTGAATGAAAAAAGATTCTGAGCTGGTCTTTGCATTATGGAATTTTGCTGTATTTTTTTTTTGTTTGTGAGGTACAAAGTGAACCAGATGAATAGCTAAGTTGAAGAGATCTTTTTTAGGGTTCCGTACCCAAAGGGTAAAAACGGGACCCTATTACTAAGACGCCGCGATCCGTCTTTCTGTCTGTCTATCTGTCTGTCCATCCGACTGTCATCAGGCTGTATCTCATGAACCGTGATAGCTAGGCAGTTGAAATTTTTACAGATGATGTATTTCTGTTGCCGCTATAACAACAAATACTAAAAACAGAATAAAATAAATATTTAAGTGGGGCTCCCATACAACAAACGTTTTTTTTTGCCGTTTTTTGAGATAATGGTACGGAACCCTTTGTGCGCGAGTCCGACTCGCACTCGGCCGGTTTTTTTTTCAATTGAAATTCTTGTAAACGTTAAATTTGGAAGATTCTTATCTTAAAGTTTTAGTTGTAGTTTCCTTTGTTAAAAATGAATTCTTCATTCAATTTAGGTCAATATTTCGATGATAAAAACTTTACAATCAGCAGTGATAAATCTATAACGAAATTTAGCATCATATAATATCCAACCGTAAACAGTGAAAAGGCTGACTGCGAATAAAAAAAAACACCAAACAAAAATTTTTTCGATGATATTTGTACTGTATCAAAAGTTGTTAATTCCTATTTATTCATCCAATTCGTATCGAAATACCAAAAATCGGCTCCGAATAAACGATTATGAATATTCATTATGTTTATGATAACACTTTTTGTTCGAATCCCATGTCGATTGGATAACGAATAATACAGGCTGGATGGAATAATAAATTCAAAAAAATATTTTCTTTTTTTTCGAACAAAAGCCGAATGTATCGATTATTTATTGGATACATGTTCCTTTTTATATTATGCCTGTATTTATAAGGCTTTATTCGTGGTAATGGAAGGGTAAAGGATTTATGAAAGGTTTTTTATGCATATTGGAACATTATAAGTCCGTGAATTTTGGCAAAAGCTGGAATGTGTTCATGTTAGAAAGTATTGCCGTAGGGATTGCTTTAATCTTTGAATTTGTCAAATTGGTAATCGAAAATTCGCAATAGATGTTCCTTTTAATGTTGTGTGATCAAAGTAATTCCGTTCAAGAATTTATTCAGCTCGAACGTTCGTTCGGTAAAATGTTCATTCGGTCAATCGTTCAATTCGGTCAGTCGTTCAATTTGGACAACTGTAAAAGAGGGAGTATTGTTTTTCGAGCTAGTACATCGGTAAAACCTCTTTGAGAAACATGTGGGAAATCAAATGAAAAATCCCTTTTGGTACTTGATTAGCTGACTTTACACCACAGTTACTTTTTGTGGACTTTTTTTATTTGTACTGGTTTTTTCTATCATATCTTTTATTGTAGACTTACTTACTTAGTATCGCCCTTTGTTTTAACAGTTGGTGTTGTTACGCGACTGTTGAAGGAGGGTAATGTGTTTATCATTCTTTAGATGTATGTATGTATGTATGTATATAAAATGTATGTTTGTTACTTTGTGGCGATCTAGAGACCAAACACGTTGGCCGATTTTGACGATTCTTACGTCAATCGATTCGTATATTAAAATGGGAAAATAGAAAAATGGTGGATTTTGGGCTACCAAATATTTTTTTTTCTTCCAAACCCATCGTGAGGGTATCAAAATAAAGGGTTTTAAGAGGTGATTTCAAAAATACACTGATATGTTTAAATGTACCTAATTCTAAAAAAAAATACTAAAAAGTTATAAATAAAAAAGTTAATTCAAAAAATAAACCCAAAAAGTGAACTAAAAAGACGTAAATAAGAAGAAAATCATGCAGTATATGATTTTCTCCTTGTCTTTTTAGTTCGCTTATTAAGCAGTCGGGTTTATTTTTTTAATTAACTTTTTTCATTTATTACTTTTTGGTTATTTTATAATAATAATAATAAATTGTTTTATTTGGGATAACATAGCTACCATTTTTGTTAGAACACCTTAGATACTACAAAATACACACTTGGATTAGTAACAAATTTAAGAGTAGCAGACAACTTAGTGAGTCATGTACTTACTTGGCATTTCATGCGGACAATGATATCGCATGAGATGCCTCATCACAGAAGCACTCGGCTCAGCCACGACGTTCAGGATGCTATTGCCACTTCCCCAAATCCTCCTCACAAGCTTTTTCTGATGATAGCGTGGCAAACATCTGTACGCGATTGGGTAAACATCGCCGAGGCACTACAGAAACGAGGGAGGTGTCTTACAATTTCTCATGTTCCTATAGTGCCCGGCACGTAAGTTGGCAAGTTTTTGGCTTAGTGGGAGGTAAGTTTGCGCATATGCCGCGAACTGACCAACCACCATATAGAGCGAACGGAACGTGGACGCGACACGATTGGTCAGTCGATCCTTGTGTCAACTGACCAACCAATCGCGCGCTTGGAACGGTCCTAAACGTTCCCCGCGTCCCGCTTCATTACCAAAGATACCTAAAAACGAATTCTGTGCACCTAACGACTCTTGGCAACTTAAGGCGCCTCCCCGAGCAAAACGCCGCGCTTGTCGAATTTTGTGCAGTTAGAGCAGTTAAAAATGGAAACATGAACGTGTGCGTGATTTAAATTCTACTTTACTTAATACGTTAAATAATTTCTCTAAAATATTGAGTCCAACATATGAACGGAAATTCTTTACAGTAGTCAAGAAAATCTGCTGGCGGTAACTGTAGCCGGCCAAAAATAAAACGCGAAGTATTGTATGCACGGTGGCGTAAATACAAATTCGCGATTTACACAGACGCATCTGGCCTCAGCACTCGATCAAGCACTGCCCACTTCCCTGCGAGATCCCCGCCGTTGCTCTACGCAAGTACATTCGTTTCCCAACTGTATGATGGTTATACCACAGTATAAATATGGACAAACAGTACGGAAACTACCTACAAAAGCTCGAAACAGCAAACTCACACAAACGTGCATCGACGAGACCCCTAAGCGGTTGTCGCGATGCTGTCAGTAGTGTTTGCCGCTTAGGGGTAGGTAGGCAGGTAGTTTCCATACTGTTCGTCCATATTTATACTGTGGTTAAACTGTGGTAAAATGAAACAACTATATCTACCTACATACCTACTAATAGTATGCAATATAACTACGACGCGTATAGTACATGTCATTATAGGTAGGTATGTGTGTGTTCAACATCTTAGCCAAACCATGACGTAGAAATTAACCCGCTCGTGTGGTACTAAATACAATTAATTTCCAAATCATTAGCTATTAACCCTTAATCTTAAAGATACATAATATTATTATCATTATCTTGAACATTTTGAACATCCATGTTCAACATTTTCGTAGAAATTTAAAGGTTAAACATACTTTAAGTCTCGGGTTCAAAGATCCTCTTCTAATGTAACTCGAGTTAGTTAACTTTGAGTTTTGAGTTAATTTAAACTATCGTTTACATTGCTACTTGAAGTTAAGAGAGTTGCCGGGTGGAATCATAAAGCCACTCAAGGGTCCTCTGGTTGATTTACATATTTTAACTTTATCTCTAAGGATAAAAACGGATCGACTGTCCCCTTTCTGATCTTTCGGTAACGGTGACCACTTTCCATCAGAGGCTAGGCCCTCTTTTAAACTAGCAGACAAGTGTATTTGCTGCGAACGATACTCGCAGCAACAATCCGCTGCATGTCTGTCACGATCAGTGAGTTCTACACGCGAATTTCGACAGTAGTACGGACGTGTAGTCTGGAGCAGCGCAATGAGCGGCATGGCTACTGTCACACACAGCGAATTCTAGCGGCGAGTTTCATTCGCAGCGAGTAAAATTAAACATCACACACATCACATCATCAGCCTATTAATGTCCCCACTGCTGGGACACAGGCCTCCTCTCTGTGAGAGGGAATGGGCCGTAATCCACCACGCGGGCCCAGTGCGGGTTGGTGGATGTCACATGTCTTCGAATTTTTGGTTCTAGGACATGCCGGTTTCCTCACGATGTTTTCCTTCACCGTTTTGAGAGCAGTGGTAATGAAATAATTTACACAAAGTAAAGCGCCTGCCTGGGCTCGAAACCCACGACCTACAACTTACGATACCACTGGGCCACCACTGCTCCTCAAACAAAATTAAACATGCTCAATTCTAATCGCGGTGAACTCGATTGGCGGCGAATGAATCTATTCGTTGCGAATAGCCTGTGACACTGTGCTCACTGCGAGTGCATTCGCAGTGAGTATTCGCTTTGTGTGACCGTAACTATAGTGATAGCAAACAAAGTCAAACTC
Source organism: Orthosia incerta (assembly GCA_948252205.1). Taxonomy (NCBI): domain Eukaryota; kingdom Metazoa; phylum Arthropoda; class Insecta; order Lepidoptera; family Noctuidae; genus Orthosia; species Orthosia incerta. The sequence goes on along the minus strand of OX411762.1, from coordinate 12,208,734 downwards.
TCTTAGTGATCACAACTGTTCGCAAGTACCTATGTAATTGACGTACGGTACCATAATGTCAGATATCTGGAGCTCTAGGTACCAATACTTACTTAAATCATAAAAAAATACCTTTAAGCACCAATGCATTTTCTGTTACTGCTTACCTGAAACAGAACAACATAACTGTTAGTTTCATAAATGTTTTGACATGCTTACATGCATCTAAAATTCAACCTGCAAATACAGGCAGCAAACAGCGTTTAACGTAGTTGCATTTGATATTTTACAAAATTGAGTTCGGAACTCGAAGCATTAAACTTGACACATACCACAAATTGTCATCACATTATGATTGTAGGTTTACTTAACGCTTAAATCTAGTTTCCTACAAAATGATTATGTTTCGTGGTCTTTCTATTTAAATTAGGTTAAGAGATATCAGCCTATAGGACTGGATTTATAGTTAATATAACTATGTGCTCCATTGGTCTAATTGCTGCAAGGTGTTCCAGTGCGAGGATAGACAAACAATTAAATAACGTTCGCACTGCTGGAACACAAGCCTTCTCTCCGTGCGAGGGAGTCGGCCGTTATCCACCACGCGAGCCAATGCGGGTTAGTAGATATCACAATCATGTCATCGAACTTTCTACGGATTCCTCAAGATGAATCTTTGAAATTAGGTACAGAGCATCATTATTACCATGTCGGAAGACATGTTTGAGTAAAATCTGCCGAGGTTTCTTCAAAGGGTTCAAAGATTGATTGAAAGAGGCCTGGACCTATAGTTTGAATTTAATTTATTGATATAATATTATTCCTCCTTATTACCTAAAATAATAATATTTATTATCCTTATTATTATTTTATTGTGTGCAATTTTGCTGCTAGGTTATTTTAGTTTTATGTAATTTTGTGTGTTTATGGCTTGTAGCATCATATTGGATCAATCTGTAAGGATGTTGTTGATGTAATTGGTGATGATAAATAAATAAGTAAATATTTTTTGATAAAATTACTACGTATCCTGGAAACCAAGATTTACTACGAAAAACAGTAAAAGTGAAGAACTGTAGATGCCTTGAGTGGCTTTATTGGATGAAATATAAAATCAGGTGGAAATAGCACATGGACAGTCGTTAACAGATGAGTGTTACATCATAGATTCTTTTAAAAATGTTACATGTATAACTTTAAATGTGATATGTAGATCTAAAACGTAAATCCAAATGCAAAATACCGGACGCAACTGTTGCGTCCGGTTTTTACATGGATAGATGTTAAATGGAACAACTGCCTATCTGTGTTTGACTACCCAAGTATCACGATAAACCTTGATAAGACTGGTGTCTAATTTGAGGCTTCTTGCAATGTACTCAGCTACCGGTGAGGAGTGCACAGTCGACTGGTGTGTCTGCAATCATGCTTTCTAATTCCATTGCATCTCACGTTGGATCAAAACGGAACAAAAAGAAAACTCTCTCCTCTAGACAACAGTGAATGGGAATGCCAGAAGTATGGACACTAAAGGAGAATGTCAATAACGGGTATAGGTTCCCCGCAAGAAGTCAAAGCTTATATAGTGAAAACGGGCATACCAATGTCAACATTGCATTAAGTTGATAATGAAGTAATTCAAAAATTATAGCCGGCAGCAAAAGCTTAACTAGCTTTCTGAAACACGGAGGATGTAATAAATTATCCCTGAACGATATTAATCAGAAAAAAATTGCGGAAAACTAAGAAAAAACTCAACTTACCTCAGAATAAAATTGTGCTCAACAATAAACCACGCTCGATTAGAATAACGTTCAATATTATTCAATGCGAAACTAACCCAATTAGAATCAACTGATTCGTAATACCAAAGTGCCAATACAATAATCAACCGAACCAAGACCGAACAATAGATATATTCAGCTGGATATCGATAGCACCGAAGTCTCAATATAAGGCTTTGCATAATTCATAGACTAGCCGAGGGAGGATATCGTACTGCTTAGATTTGATGACATTTGTTATAGTTAGTTATGGTTTCTGGATTTAACTTTTTACAGGCTGTTTGGAAGTTGAATATTTTGGTGTCTTATTTTTTTGTTATGTTTGAATTTGGAACTATATTTTTCTTTATATGTGAGTTGGGTTTACTCTTCACTCTAGTCAAGGTCAGAGATGACAACGACAAAGTCGACGATGGAGTGAGTTTACCCAGAAGGAGCCTGTTCACTCTAATTTTGAAGAGATTCGGGTTGAATGCGTTCGGCAACACAGACGCAGATAGTAATTTCCACTCTTTAGCTGTGCGCATTATGAAGGATGTTTGGAAGCGCTTGGTGCGAATTGGTGGAATGGAAACTGGGTAAGGATGGTAACTTACAGTGCGTCTAGATGTCTGATGGTAGAAGGGGGCCGGTGGGATGAGGTTGTGGCGTTCTTGATCACATTCACTCATTATGTTGTAAACTAAATGTGCCAAGTCAATCTGTATCTGAATGAAATTAATATTTCTTTTCAAAATCAAATCATGTGGCATGAAAAGCTAATCCATACGCCTTTGCTACAAAGTTATTAAAACAAATCACATTATTCCATGGATTCCAGATATAGAAATGAAAGCAATCAATCGGTAAATGTCTATCTGAAAATAAATAAGTGGGTTTATATAAAAAGGAAAGGCTATTTTAAGCCTTCTTATCCCACATACACTCATGTATGTTAGATGATAACCTTTTCGATAAGATTTTCTTTATCTTTTGAAGATATTCGGCATTCGGTAAGCCCGACTGAAGTTACGAATCAAGAAGCCAAAAGCGTGTTATTACTTAAAATATTATTTGCATGTTTGTTGAAGTGAAATCTCTAATTTATATAACAATCAGGATTTTGCTTTGTTTCTGTAACATCTTGCTAGTGATGTTCTTGTGGTTTGTATCAATCTGCCTTATTACATAAATTATACATTTTAATCTATCCAACAGAATCCAATATGTGATCATTTTGCTCTTATTTTTTGTGTAATTTTTGCTATAGAATATTTTTTTTTTTTTTGGGTTCTTCGAAATTCTCTCACCTGTCATTCGAACGGGATGGCTTTTATTGTACATTTGGTGCTTACGGAAATCTAAAGGTACGAAGGTCCGGCACATACTTGGCTGTTTTTTTTTTACCGACTGCCGAAAGAGGGTAATGTGTTTATCAGTCTATGCATGTATGTATGTATGTTTGTTCCTGTGTGGCGTTCTAGAGGCCAAACGCGTTGGCCGATTTTGAAGCCATATTGTGGGCGCTCAATTTTTTTTTCTTAGAAACCCATCGTGAGGGTTATCAAAATAAAGGGCTTTAAGAGTTGATTTCAAAAATATATAACACAACTTATATTTTTAAATGTACCTAATTCTAAAAAAAATACCCAAAAAGTTATAAATAAAAAAGTTAATGAATTAAATAAAAAAACCTGACTGCTTCAAAAAACGAACTAAAAAGATGTAAACAAGAAGAATATCATGCTGTGCAGTCAGAGGATACATTGGGTTTTGGTCAGCCAGCTCGCGAAAATGTGATTGATTTTCTTGTTTCCATCTAGCTATGTATATTTTTCACTGCTAAGCAAAGTCACCCCGATAGTCTCCCAATCTTTCCGATAATTTACTGTATTTTCATCAAAATAATGAAAAGATTGGTGTAGAGATCCTACTCGACATTTTTTTCCAAGTAATAAAAATAAAAGCTAGATCAGTTAATTTGTAATTCTTAAATAGACAAAACAAAAAACTCGAAGCCAATTTTCTTAAACATCTTTTCTGAGAACTAAGCCCTATCCTTACCTACGTAGGCGTATAATACCTACTACCTACATACCTGTCCAAATATTAAGGTATACAACTTTAATATTTTGCTGTTAAAATATTTACAAACATTAGTTAACATTTTCTTAATAAACATTGGTTCACAATGAAAATGGTTTCATGTCAGTAAACAAAAAAAAATTAGTTAACAAATTGTAACAAGTGCTTGCATTCAGTTACAGCGTTTTTTCTTTTGTAAACATTTTCCATCAGTGTAGGAGCACTCAAAACATCTAACAATTCCTAACGGAATGTAACAATTCCTAACATTTGTTAGAAAATGTTTGTAATCATTTTTAACAGCAGTGTAGGAGCATCATTATGCAAGAACTGGCCAAGTGCGAGTCGGACTCGCGCACTGAGGGTACCGTACAGACACCTACAGTCAACAATATACTTAAATAACATTACTGAAGATCATAAACTACGTGGGCACCGAACATTGCTGTAACTGTAAGATAAACAGAATTGAGGGACAAAATTAACTTTGCCGTTGGGAAACTGTAGTAGTCGGGTTCAGTTTACCTACTGCAAATAAGTTAATAATCTTTTTTTTATGTAGGTACAAATATACGGTTTTCGGTTTTTTTTTTCGATACTCGTGCTAAAAGATATTGCTAGTTGCCGAATTTCATGATTCTAGGTCAATAGGAAATACCCTGTAGATTTTGATTCCCTTAATATGCTTAATAATATGCGTCATTAACAGCTGCATCTCTTGATTGCGTTGCTCTAGAAGTTTTTTACAGCTGCAAGTGGTTGCAAGCTTGAGTGTACGATATTTATTTCAACTCGATACCTGCACGCGTTCCCGAGACAGTCAGACGGACAGATAGACAAACTGACAAACAAAGTGATCTTATAAGGGTTCTGTTTTTTTCTTTTGAGGTACGAAACGCTAAAAAACGTCAAAAATAAATGAAAGAATCCGATCAATATATAAATTACGGTCGGGTAGAAAAGAAGGCTCTTCAGTTTTCTGCCTGAATCCAGAAAAGCGCGCAGCCCATTTCAATTGCTAATATAAAGTCTACGGACTCGATTTCTCCTCATATTACATTTTAGTATGCAATCGCACATTTACATACGACTTTTTAATAAAATTTAACATATCCTCGTGTTACTTTGTGGTTTTACGTTGCTTTAACAACGACCCATTTGAAATTACTTGCCGACCAGGCAAGTAATTTCAAATGGGGTCCAGATAATGTTGATTTTTTTATCGAGGTCCGGCAATTAAACCTCATAACTAGTACTTACCAGTACTTTTTTTAAAAAAACATAAATATATAGATATTCTTAAAAATATATCTGAGCAATTACACCTTCGGTCTTGAGCCAGTTTTTTTATTGTTTGGTTCACGCGGGGAACGCCAAATGCGAAGACTGTATTCTTCCGTTAATTTCGAACAAATTCCGTTCGAAATTAACAGATACCCATCTAGTTTCTGTTAATCTCGAACGGAATTTGTTTTTCAATAATATTATTAAAATTGAATAGTTATTCAAGTTATGTAACAGTATTTGGCGGTCCAAGTTCCGACCTTTGCCGGTCCGCCTGTTGCCGACCGACGTATCAAAGTGTATGTTGTAGAATTTGGTCGTATATTTTTTTTTGTGCTTTGGCAAGTGAGGAGGAGCTTAAATAATAACAGCTGCGCGAGTCGTTCTTCAAGGTTAAGCAACGCTTCACGAGGTCCATCCGTGGATGGGTGACCATTTCAACATACCGAGATTGAACCCAAGCTATTGATCCCGGCTGTCATTTGAAGATCTTTGACAGTCGTTACGGGTAGTCAGAAGCTTGAGATCTGCTCCAGTCTTGCCAAAGGGTAACGTGTTACCCAGTTACTGGGTTGTGGAGGTCAGATAGGCAGTCGCTCCATGTAAAACTCTAGTACTCGGATGAATCTGAATAGACTGGCAGCTGACTCCAACGAACATAGTTTAGAAAAGGCTAGTCAGGCAGTACATTGGCAAGTAAAAGCTCGTTTTTAAATACATAATAATATGCACACGGGTCAATCTTCAAGGTAAAGCAAGGTTTGGCGAGGTCGATAGGTCGGTCTTCAACAGTACTTTGGAAAGCACGTTAAGGCGATATATACGCCCCAATGTTAACGCAGTACTGGCCGTGCGCCCGCTCGATGCCAAAATATCAATATTGGACCTCCTTTTGAACAGTTTTGTTTGAAAAATATTATTTGATTTACATATGCTATGTTAGTTATGAAGAAATTCCAGCCATCAATTTTTCTGTGTATAAATATTTTTAAACATCCAAGTCGTTTTGGAGGAGTATGCAAAAGTAGCGAAAAGCTAGCGTGTTGTTAATTATTTTTTTAAAGAAAAACTATTTGTAATACGAAAAAATCATGTGTTAAAAATAATATACATGAAACAGTAATAAATATACATTTTTTTCAAACCTTTTAACCTAGCCGTTACTAAGGAGTATGCTTTAGAAAGTTATCGTTTTGCGGCACTAAAGAGGATCTATACCCTTAAGTTGTTGTTTCCTGCTGTTAACTCAACTAATGGTTAACCATTGGTTAGCATACCAATGGTTTAAAATTTCCGTAAAACGCGTTTATTCATCAATTAGACTAACAAAAGGTCAAACAATTAACTCGTTAACATATTTGACCATGTTTGATGCTAACAATAGGACAAAACGCATTTAACTGAAATTTGAAACCATTGGTTAGCATATTTAAGCATTGGTTGAGTTAACTACGGATCAAAAACTGGGCCTTAGTAGCCCAACTGGTGGAATTTAGTAACCGCCAACTTTAGTTGGTACCTGCAATATCAAGGGGTTTTTCGGGGACGGCAGACTAGAGAGGTATCAAGTTATTTCGGTAGCATTAATTTGGGTCAAACCGCAATACAGCAGTGAAGCTTTGTGGCTGATATTGTATATTCATGATACTTTCCTAGAACCCTAAAATGTTTTGGCTCGTTAAGACTACTGCTACCTTTCACTTTAAAAGCAAGTTGTGAAAAACGTCCTTTTCATAATATTTAGGTAGAAATTAACCTACTACCTAAAGCAACGTTTTTGGATATCCTTACCAAAACCAAGTTTAACAAATAATCAAGTAGATTATTGTAATTAACTACTTGGTCTAACAATCCCTGATTTCTGAATGAAGAATTATTAGCAGTTTAGTATTTATCAAACTCTACCTTAGCTTGAAAATCTGTAAACAAATTGCATTAAGCTAGGATTTGGCACGACCTAACTCCAAATACTTAATCAAAACCCAGCCCTAAGTTTTCATTCACGTTTTTATTTCATCAATACATCTTACCTATAAATATATAATGTTATATGGGTATGTAAGTATATCTATTTTCTTAAAGTCCCTCGGTAATCATCGCATTTCCGAACACGAACGAATGCTAATTTCCATGTCCATCAATTATTAGATTTATCGTGTATAATAATTTGAATTCAGAACTAAGTTCTTTTTTCTTGTTTTGTTTTGATTTCCGTGTGAACTATATAGAACTGTAAAACTATTTTTTTTGCCTTTAGCAGCTTTCCTCTCATTTTTTAAATAAATTACATTAAATTAAACGAGTAGAAACAACTCTATATACTTCCATGTTGATTGAAAGACATACACACAGAGCTTATTTACTCTGTGTACACTAAGTGCAAAGGATAGAAATCCAATGACTACGAACGAGCGAAACACGAAGTTTGCCGTGAGACATTAAAAAAATAGTTGTACTGTATTTTAATA